>JAODUO010000117.1:270000-350000 GCA_025642075.2 Ridgeia piscesae
ATCTTTAGTCAACCTTGTGATTTCGTTTCATGGGATGCTGCTTAGTGTTCGGTTTGTGATGACTATATTTAAAATGTGTTTTATTCAGTGGGTCTGCTGGAACGTACATTCAGAAGTACTGTAGTAATATTAACTTTTTAGTATACTTGATTGACAATCATGTAATTGCTTCTTGAGCTTGTTGGCATATGCTATAGGAAGCAACTATCCAACTGGCATTGTCTTACCCTAAAGTGCAGTGATATATATCATATCATATATCGGTAGTTGCAAGATGTGTCTGTTTTGTATTAAAAGGTCCAGGATCTATAAATGTGTCTAACATGTACATACTATGTACACACATAAAATAATATACATTACTTTCTTTTGTATAGTTTGATATGCAACAATACCACAAATGTGTCTGTGTGTTATGTACACATATTAACACGTGTACACACTAGAGATGACACATTGTACATCTTATACGACACATTGTACATCTTATACAGTATGCTATACTTTTTTCTGGTGCTTATTTTGAGAAACAGAGACCTGCACAATCTCCATGTTTAAAGCATACCCAGAGGTAGTTTGCACACTTTGTTACCAGAGACTTTGTTCCCCCATTTACACTGAAAGTGCGTATTTTTACATGCCATTCTAATTGTGTCAAGGGGGATTGTACTCTCAGTCAAACTAAAAAAACTTAAACTTTCAAAGATATATGACATGCAGCCAGGGCTTTATGCAGGACCAAATTATTGCCAGTCACACATTTTGGTGAACACATGGATGTTAACTGTTAAGCCAGTTTACAAACTTTAAAATGTGTCTGATGGCTTACAAAGAAAAGAGACATGATTTACACTCACTTCTAAGGCATAACTGACAATATCTATGGTTTTGGAAGACCTTTTTTTGCTCCTTCATTTTTTACCCGTCCACCACCCCCGTCCACCCATATTTCGACCCGTTTTTATCCGTCCAAATGATGGGTGGATGGGTCTCTGCATAAAGCTATGCATGCAGCGGCATTTTTGTAAGAAAATGGCAACACCGAAATTTAAACAAGTGTTTTATTTATATATAAAAAAATGTGTACACAAATTCTATGCAAATAGTACAGTGATTCAAAACGACGAATACTTATTTAAGTATATAATTAAAAAACAGAATAATAATTGAAGTATGTAAATATACAAACAATTTAATATCTTTAAAACTATACTAATATGAAAGTACTAAAACAGCTACGATGAAAGTTTACATAAAAGATTGTGTCTCCCCAGGGTTTAGTCTGAAACAGAAAAAAAACCTTTTTTAACGTGGGTCATTCTATGTTAACGCAACAAAATTCCAGAAATATGTTGCCCACATCTCTTCAATTTTTAACTGAATCGGTTTATTTAAAACATATGGCAAGATCAGCAACAATACAAACTTGAGCGTTCTAGTTTAAATAGTTTGAGTTGTCAGTTTGAAATTTATATATATGCAAATGTTAACGAATGCATACCAACACAAGGTGTAGGCCTATCATATATTAAAATTATGTATATTTTCGCATTAATAAAGACATTGCCCAGCAATTCATCAGTGGATGAGTGGGAAGCTTATGAGGTGTTTCCTATTGCCTTGTGTGAGAAGGAATGCTCCCTGGTCAGTTAGCTGGTGACTGGTTCAGAGTAGGTTCTCAAGGAAAAAACACACATACATTTACTTACACAGGTCTTCTGGTGTGGCACCAGAGAAAGTCATCTCCCTCCAGTTCCCTGGTTAGAATTATCATGTGGGGTATCTCATTGTATCCTACTGAAAGTATTAATTTTTTTCAATTTAA
Source organism: Ridgeia piscesae (assembly GCA_025642075.2). Classification (NCBI taxonomy): domain Eukaryota; kingdom Metazoa; phylum Annelida; class Polychaeta; order Sabellida; family Siboglinidae; genus Ridgeia; species Ridgeia piscesae. The sequence goes on from JAODUO010000117.1 coordinate 271,826, forward strand.
TAAAATGTCATTAAAATTATTTTGTTTACTGCCGATTTCTGAAGAATTATTAAAATACATAAAAGTTGTTAATACTTCAGTTAAAAAAATCGCACTCATGAACCATGTAAATCCATAAAAATCACTAAATGTAAAACATTTATACACAAAATATAGTAGGTAGAAAACTTGGAAATCACTGAACCATCTGTATGTAAAACATTTGTAGATAAATCTAAACAAGTGTAAACACATGGAACCCACAAGGTATATACATATATACTTGGAATACTAAATATAAAACATTTGTACATAAAACTCACTAAATGTGAAACATAAGCATAAAGTCACTAAATATAAAACATTTATACACAAAGCTCATCGGTACTGTTCGCATGAAACATACACAAAACTCTTCTTTATGTAGCCACACAAATTGCTTATCATACCATATAGACAGTGGAGAGAAAAATCAGTAAAGACAACATGACCAGTTATTTTAATTTAATTTATTGCCATTCTAGTCTAGCGTTGATGTATAAAACTCATGGTTAGACAAGCAAGTTGTATATGAGAGATTGAGACAACCAGCTTGAGCAAATAACAGACGATAACATTTTACATAGACTGGGTAGAGAAAAAAGTACACAAAGACAACACTATGACCAGTAATTGTTTGTCTTGTTTCATTCTGGTCTGTCATTGCACTCATGTGAAAAAAGTAATGTTTAATGGGACTGCTCATTTAAAAAACTAGTAGACTAATGCTCATGAAATTGTATTTTAACATTATCTTACATTTAAAAAGTTATAATCAAACATTAAGAAGTTATGTTTATTAATAATTGTCCAAACGTTCTACTTAATACTGCAAATTTGGAAGGTAAAGTAGGTATTAAGATGCAACTGAAAATTAACAGATAGATGATATTTTGTGAGGAAGCAAGTGGGAAGCAAGATAGGTGTTAGAAGAGATAGAGATTTCTTGCAAACATAACCACACCCATTGCAAATCCTACCCCTGGTAGTTGTTTTCTTGGGAGCTGCACTACTGCCCACACAACTGCCATGAAACCACTCAATGCAGGCATCACAAAGCTACCGACAAACCACTGTCAACGTCCCCATCAATCACACTGCACCTCCACACTTCCTTCTGTGTGACCTCGCTCACAACAGTGTGTCCCATCCTGCCCTCCTGTGAAGTACTTCTACACCCAGTTGACGTCCACATTCTTGTCAGTGCAATTCATGGGCACCATATCTAGAAGATCATGAGCATACCTGAAGGCAGACAGTGTGAGGACTTCACTGTTTGCTTCTTCAGCAGATCCAGCAGCAAGTCTCCTGGACAATCTTTGCCACCTGGTAGATTCACTCTGACTCGGACATGGTCAAGGCAACCTGCATCAGAGAGGGCAGGAAATAAACATAGGTTGATAAATATGTTTAAACACAACCTATAAATGATTTCGTAAAAGAACAACTGAAAAAGAACATGCTGAAGCAAAAAAAGTAAAGGCCAACTAGAAAAAAGCATATTTTGAAAAAACTTTCCTGTCAACACATGATCACCTACAAAAAGAATACTTACTTATTAAAGTGTTCGTCCACCATTACCCACTGGCAGAGTCCCTAATAGAAACAGTATTATGCAGGTTGTTTGAATTTCAGTGAGGACTTGAGCAGTGAATGAAAATTATGTATTTGTGCAGTATGGTTATCAGGGTGTCCAAATATGACAGATGTAAGTTGGTGCATTTTACATATTAATACGGGCGTCATTTTGCTTGGTAGGTGATGTAAAGTTGTGGGAAACTGAGGTGAGGTGGCTTCGCTCTTATTTAAATGTTGGACTATTCTGTGTCCTTGTCAATGCATCAAGCAAACATGGAAATATACCAGCGGAATCAGTAGAGAAACAGTGTTGGGTTCAAATGGACGGTGTCAAGTATGGACTGGGTGGTGTCAAGTATGGACTGGGTGGTGTCGAGTATGGACTGGGTGGTGTCGAGTATGGACTGGGTGGTGTCAGTATGGACTGGGTGGTGTCAAGTATGGACTGGGTGGTGTCAAGTATGAACTGGGTGGTGTCAAGTATGGACTGGGTGGTGTCATGTATGGACTGGGTGGTGTCAAGTATGGACTGGGTGGTGTCAAGTATGGACTGGGTGGTGTCAAGTATGGACTGGGTGGCAGTGGATGCACAACTAAGGAGAAAGGGGAGTGTATTTATGGGAGGATGTATGTGAAATTGAAGCATGATGATAGCTACAAATGGCAGGGGTTGTGTGTCCATTGTCTAGCATACATACTGCACACAAGAGCAGAAATTACCCAACACTTGCACTGCAGCCACCTGTGTTACACTCACAGTGGTCTGTGTGTCAGTGTTGAACATCTTCTCCATAGAAAACACATTTGTTAACATTAACCGGTCTTGTGCTACAGCATAGAAATACTTTGAACATGGTGAAGCGATGAAGAACATGGGATAAAGGTAATTGTAGTTAATTAATCACAGAAGTAATTGTAATTACTCACCATTAGGTAAGCTGTGTGCTTGAGCTTGTGTAGCGCTTTCACCCTGTCAAGTTTGTGCATCATCATGGTGTTTGTAGGTCTGAGGTGTGACATTCTATTGTTGATTTCTCCCAGGTGTGAATCAATCAGTTGATGCTCAATGTCAGCTTATTGATAGCACAACAGTTTCATCATAGATGCATGTCTGCATGTGCGCATGCACACACATTAAATGTCATGCGGGTACGTGTGGTCACATGTAGATCTGTCACTGTGAATATGCATGCTTACTGGTCTTCTTGTTCAGCTTGACAGCAGCTTTTTTATATAGCTTGTCTGTCTCACTGTCCTTTGTGGTATATTCTTCATCATGCATTTGCTTGACACTCCACCTGAGATGACATATTTGCCATGTCGGCATTCACACCATCTGTGACTACATATCTTATCTCAACATGTTGTGCAGCAAATTCTCTTCCAATGCCCACCCTGCCACACATTCCAACAGAGGTTCATCGGCCAGCAGCATCACAGTGCAGTTCAAGTGACCCAGACAGGTCACATCTAGACGTCGTCTTTGCATCAAAACACCCAGAGAACAGTTTGTTTTGTACACTTATATAGTTGTGCCATGTTTGCCAACTATGACACTGACCCAACTGTTTTTCTACAGCAACAGGCAATGGTCTGACTTGTGTTTTGCCCTGCATGATACACACCTGTGATGGTTGCCGAGTTGCGATCCATCACAATATGTATTGGTTAATCTTCGGGAAGGCTACACAATTTACCCTTCATTGTACATATTCTAATAAATCAATACCTTTCTGTTTAAATAGATGCCATGCCTGAATGCGATATTCCAAATGTGGTCTCACTAAGGATTTATATAGTTTTATAACTACCTCCTTGGTTTTATATGTAAAGGCTCTGTTTGTCATGCCTAGCACTGCGTTTGTCTTCATAGCTGCCCTGACACATCATTTTGTTACATCCAGTGTTTCTGTGATTATGACTCCTAAGTCTCTCTCCTTGTGTTGTTTCGATGCATTCATTTCCCATAAAATAGTCATACAGTACTGTTTATTGTGAAATCTGTAATGTATACATTTGCATTTTTCAGCATTGAGTAACATTGACCATTCAGTGCTCCACTCATTTAGGGTACTCAGATGTTTTTGTAATTTTTCCGCGTCCTCATACCGCGACATACGTTGATACTTGACTAAACAGCTTAGTGTCATCAGCAAACTTAAGAATATGATTTCTCACACCATCATCTAGGTCATTTATAAATATTACAAATAAAACTGGACCCAAAACAGACCCCTGTGGGACTCCACTCCTTACTGGTGACCATTCAGAAGTTTGCCCATTGACAACAACACGTTGTACTCTGTCTGTCAGCCATTCGGTTATCCAGTCACTTACAACTCCTCCTATGCCATGTGACTTTAGTTTCCTCTCTAGCCTGGCAAGGGGGACTCTATCAAAAGATTTACAAAAATTCAAATAAATGGAGTCTACTGTTAATCCTTGGTCTATATACATTGTTACTTTATCAAGGTAAACTAGGTTTATTAAACAGGAACGACCTTTCCAAAAACCATGTGATTTTTTTGGAGGTGCCTGATTATCTCATCTCTTATGATGGATTCCATGGTCTTGGATATGTGGGATGTCAGGCTCACTGGTCTATAATTACATGGCTGTGATTTTGTTCCTTTGCTTTTGTATATAGGTGTTACATTTGCCTTTTTCCAATCCAGAGGGACTTCTCCCAATTCTCTGCATCCTCATATGTTGATACGAGTAAAAAAAAATTCTTGTGTCCTCGGAATTTCCTCTCTTGTAATCATAATGTCTCTCTCCACTCTTTAACCTGTACCGACACTATGACATCACATGTCACAATGTTATGATCACTGAATGGTTCTTTTACCCTAACGGCATCAATCATATTCGGTTCTTTTAATAAAATCAGATCTAATGTGTTCTCACCCCTAGTTTCGACTTGGACTTGTGTGAGAAATAAATCTTGGGTAAGTTCTAGGAACCTTGCCCCTTCTGCTCCCGCCTGCATCCTCTTCCAGTCTATGCTTCTGTGATTAAAATCACCAAATGTCACAACATTGTCGCATGCTGCACATGCTTTACATATGACATCATGTAAAGCTAGTTCCTTCTCTAGATCTGCAGATGTGCCATGGTAACATATCCCTACAAGTAGAGACCATGTGGTAGTTACACAATGCCATATTGATTCAGTTTTGGGTAAGCTCCTCACAGTTAATATAATGTATATCAAATTGTGTATATATATGTGTATATATATATTGTATACACACATACATATATATATATATATATATATTATACATATATATAATATCACTACATCACATTATATATATATATGTATATCGTATACATACATACATATATATATGTATATTCAAATACATCACACAAATATATATATATATATATATATAAACTACATTATATAAAAACATGCAACTACACGAACACTCCAGTAACCCAGTTACGTGAATATTTCTTCTCAAAAATCAAACAGCCGTAGGGCGTACTGTAATGCCTTAAATTAACTTGTTTACACATAAATCAATTAATAGTTTTACTTACATCAACACATACATATATATATATATATATATATAATAAAGTTGTCAGCGGTTGTGTGACTGGCCTCCGGACGACATAAAAAGTAGCATCTACAGTACATACTTGGAACACAGTACAGTTACATTGATATAAATTATTTGTAAGAACTCAGATCAAATACTTTTAAATGCTAACGTATTGCAAAGTATTTAAACTAATATGATATATTACTACGTAGGTAAAAGAAAAGTAAATCATATATAGAGACATCTAGTTTATAGGCAAAACTAGTGTTACTCATTCGATGAACGCAGACTAGTGCTAAGAAGTCTGGTATTTGGAAAACTATTTGCAAATGCCATATACTCAAATACCTATAATTTAACTCTTAGGCCGAGTTCGATTGGCCTACTCGAGTTACTCGCGTAACCCTAACATGGTATCCGGTTTATGCTGCACACGCAGTACCACGAGAGTAATTCAACTGAACAGCGATGATTGTGATCACGGACATAAACTCCTTAGGAAATAAATAAAATGAAGTAATCAGTTGTTTAGTGTATAAATTGTGATATTCATCTTCTTGGTGTTAAATTATAATTCATAGAATGTGGTGACTTTAATCCATAAATGATGTATCGTGTAATGTTTAATTAATTTCTTATGTAGTAGGTGCCTATGTTCCCTATTGGCTGTCACTGCTAATGACATAGTTACTCGAGCGAATCCTCTCCTAATGGCGATTGCCTTGGGTAGCGGCCTTGAAGATTGACTTTGTTTATCTATGTCAAGAAGGGTCACGTGAGCAAGTGATCTTGGATGTTCGATTGGCATGCGGGTTACTCGAGTTACTCAATCGAACTCGGCCATAAACGTCAAATATAAATACAATTACAATTTTTTTTTGGAAGTATTTAAATAGTGGTCACTGGTCATGGAGGCTATCACGCTGTAATCTTCCTTAGCCTGGAATGAACTCCACATGTAATCCCCAATTTCAATTACCAGTAACTAGCACAGACAATGTCGACTATTTGCATATTCTCACCAGTGCTTGGCGCGTGCCAGCAGATCGAGCGTGTGATCCGTCGCAAACAGCAGATGCTGCTTGCCATCAACAGTCACGTCAGCTTGCAAAAAGCCAACAGGAACGAATGCGTCGTTCAATTCGAAGAGGAGGTCTTCCGGATTGTGGGGGCGCATTGCCTCTCTTCGGCAATTGGCTCGGCAGGCCAGATGGTCGGGATTCGGCAATGCTGGTGCCCTAAGAAGAGCATCCTTCACCAGTCAGACACTACCGTGAATACCTGCTGCTGGGCGTCTTTCTTCACCTATATGTAAATCATAATTTATGTATAGCTGTAAGTATAATTTATGTATATGTAAACATTTATAAATAAGATATGCATCATTTTTGGCGCACACATATTACGGTCTACTCTATGTTGTGTAATGATAATGTGTTTATCTTACCATCAGTTTATATCGTGGATGTATCGCATTTTGAAATAAAATGGTATGGATATATCGCACTTTTATAACAAATGTGATGTTTTTTACCAATCTCTTTGATTTTATGTAATTAAGATATCTGAATCTGAGCTTGAATTTATTTTAAGACTATCGGAGCTGTAGAAGTTTTACAATTACTATTATTATTAGAAATCACGAAACTTCAAAATTGGATATATATCGCGTTTTTAATTCCAATTACCTTCAACAGGATCTCCACGAGTCCACAACAACCTTCACGAGGCGGGTGGTTGTGGGGAGGAGAGACCGGCGAAGAAAGTGTCGACTATCTGAATGATTGTCGCACGGCAAATCAACAACTTTGTTCTAATTGAATAGCGCCTTTAGACCACGCCAGTACGCTGGCACGATCGCACAAACGAATACCTAATAACAGAATGTTGCATAATAAAGAATTTATTCGCATGGGAGACTACTAAAATTAGAACTTTTAGCCAGCACCAGGTCAGGAAGCTGGTTGTCATCCATCTGCAGGGTTGCCACTCATGGAAGCTTTCAAAATTCCCTGACTTTTCCCTGACTAAAAGTTTCATTTTCCCTGACCATGCTGGCTGAATAATCATGACAATTTATGCGCGATGTACATATAATTATAAATCTTGCTGCACAATCAAACCTATATACGTGTAATTATATATGTTAAAATTGCCAAAATAACAGTTATGGCATTATTACAACAGCCAACTGAAGAATGGTATTCACATTTTTAACAGCATATGTTTGTGGTATCAACATTGTTTCACAAGATCCATTGTTACGCATAATGTATTCAAGTTTGCGGCATCGCGGCGTTACGCATATGACATGAGAAAGTCAAATTTCACTGACTTTCAAGGGATTTTCCTGTATTTCCCTGACTTTTCTCAAAATCTAAAATTTCCATGACCCACCACAAAATTCCCTGACTTTTCCCTGACCTTGAATTTCCCTGACTTTTCCCTGACCAGTGGCAACCCTGATCTGGGCCTATCCATCCTGAACAAAACGCAATAACACAACGGATCACAGCAATGTGCATTTTACCTGAGACAAAGGACCATCCGATAGGTGGACAGCATTTTTTTATCCTAACTCTCGCACTTTTTTTTTACCTAAATCTCGCAACGAACTCTCATTAAATCACTTTCACTAATGAAACAAATAAAGTTCACAAAACAAACTTGGGCAAAACTGACGGTTTCACTGGCAAGACATTATCGCCATCGAATTTAACATGTCTTATGTTACTCACGTCATCATACTGGTCTACTTCAAACTATAGAGCTTTCAGCAAGCGGAAGATCGGGAAGTTGGTCGCCAACCTTCGGGGCCAACCGTCCTGAACAAAAAGCAATCATAGAGTAGTAATTAAAATAAGGTAATAAATATTAGATGTCTAAAATATCATTAAAATTATATAAAATGTTGTATTACATCTATAATTTAATGCATTCAAATTGTTATTAAAAGTATATTAACAATTCAAGTAAACATTTTAGTAAAAATGTCACATAATATCGGTTTAAGATGCTTTGTTACTTACATCGTGCTGGTCTTCACTGGCAGAGCCATCGTCCATTGGAGCGTTTTCCATCCTAAGCAAATGGAAGGCAATTAAGGCACATATGAAGGCATGCATGCCCATATAAATGTATACATACATACATACACAACAGCAATTTCACATCATATTAATTTTAATGTTACAAATATGTTGCTATGCTATCTAGAATGTGTTGCTGTCCTCTACACGTTCTACATGTTCGGTCGGTCGGTCACTCTTATAAACAGGTAGACTAAATTTGTACGATTTCAAGCAAGCACATGTGATGTTATGCTTAACCATTCTCATTCAAATGTGACCGCTAGGAACATATACATATTACAGTTGTCGTGTTACTTACCATATCACATGTCCAGGCTTAGTCGTTAGCATCTTCATCCTCTTGCTGAGAGCTTACGAATTTCCCACAGAAAACAGTAAGTTGTCCCGGGGAAACATGGACCAGAGTCCATTGTAACAAACGTAAAAAAAAATGACTGAAAAGAGTGATTATACGTGGATAAATCATCGACTTTATAAGTTGCGTGGTGCTGTTTTGGTTTGTCGCCGTTTTGGATAAATGTACACCGTTTTGGCGTGTCGCCGTTTTGGATGCTTCGCCATTTTGGTTGTCGCAATTTTGGATGTGTCACCGTTTTGGATTTGTCGCTGTTTTGGTTGTCGCCGTTATGGTTTTGTCGCGGCGTTTTGACCTGTACCCAGTGATGTGACCTGTGCTCCTTTTTTCCTTGTTGTTTTCCCTTCACCCATTTTGTGCTAATTTTTAGTGTCTTTGTAGAAAACGCAAAATGTGCAGTCACCTGTTCATATTGCCAAAAATAGGCCGTAGGTTAACATAACTAGCCTAGCCCTAGACTGGAGAGTGAAGTTAAACTTAAAACTAGATCTATTATCGTCCTGTTGATGTCTAATCATACTCACACTGCGCTATTCGTATAACATGTCATGCATAATCACTAACGTTATAACACAGTTAAATATTGTCTTAGTCAAACACTATATGTGAAAGTATCGTGTTATTATCTGTAACAATGGAATATTAGAATAGACAAATTATTATAGAAAACCTAGCGGGAATTACCGTCGCGGCACGCCCTCTGTCGGGGGCCCTCTGTCGCGCGACAAACGGTGGCGCCACACCACGGTGCTTGGATAATCGACATTTCGGTTCTTAGCACTAGCAGACCCAGTTCTTTGCTTAGGTTTTGGCGTTAACACACATGCAGCATGAGCAGTCAAATTTCTCTTTATATTGTGTGGTTTGTTTTATGTGTGCACAGTCGATGTTCTGTGCAATCCAATGATTCGAACAAGAAACCGAATTTCATAATTTTATTTATGGATGACGTAAGTATCAGAATAAAACCTTCGTTAATTTTCCTTTTGCTGCGAATGGCAAAAAGGGGGCGTTACCCCGTAATCCCTCTTTGATTGCTATGTTATATCACACATGTGCATCGAACCGTGCAGTGGACAATGTACATCTTCTGCACGCCACAATGGGCCAACTCGAAACGGCGACAACCAAAACGGCGCCAAGTCAAAACGTCAACAAGTCAAAACGGCGATAACCAAAATCGCAACAATTAAAAAAGGTGACAAGCCAAACGGTGGCAACTAAAACAGGGACAAACCGTCACTGCACCTGATGCACTGTTGAACCAATTGCTGTTATGAACTGTTATCAACTGACTTGTTTTATGTAATATCCTGTAATTTATCATTATTTGCTTAATTACTTATTAGTATTAACATTTTTGTGTAACAAAATTATCAATGAAAGACAGTTGTGGTTTCAATGCAGATATTGGAAATGTTTGTTTATATAGCAACATTTTTGTATTGCATATAATTATTTAATGTTTATATTTGTGTGCACATATATTAAACCATTTTGTGATGCTTTTGAATTTACCTAACTTATTAGTTATAATTTTGTTGTTGTATTGTTTAGTTTTTCTTTAAATGTCATGGTTTACATATGTAAACTGTAATTCATTTTGTATAATTGAGAGTATTGTGTTTCTAGTATACACACATGGTGTGACAGTAGGCATCACAAATACTTTTCTGTATTTCTTACCCCATTAAACTGCCACAGATGGGATGGGGAGATCTTGGTTGCTATGGCCACCCAGCAAGAGAGACACCAAATCTTGACAAGATGGCATCACAAGGATTGCTGTTCACAGATTTCTACACTGCGAGTGCAATATGCTCACCATGTACGCAACGATGAAATAAAATAACTGAATTTATGTTGATTTTCTGTTTCCCCAATCTTCTTTAGTATCCTTAGTTTAAATTTAATAAAATCGAGATTGCATAAACTTAATTTTGGAATGTGTATTTTCCAATAGACTAAGAAAATCAACAACAGATTTGAGTAATATTTAGAACTGATTAGTTGGTATTAAAGGTATGTAAATGATTAGATTCTTTAAAAATGGTCTGTTGAAATTTAGAATTCCAGTAAATCCCTTATGTTGATATATAATTATATATTGGGTAATTTTTTTAACATTGCAGTAAATTAAACATTGTGATTACTGTGTTCATTTGATAGCACAAAATAACATTCTGTAATTAGCCCAGATGTATTGCTTTTGTTTTCTGTGCATTAATCACATGTTTCTTCTTTGAAGCCCGTGCCTCCCTTCTTACTGGGCGCTTACCCATCAGAAATGGATTTTACTCAACTAATCAAGTTGCTCGCAATTGTAAGTATTTTATCATGTTGTGGTATAAGAACCATCAAGCCTTTAAGCAACATAACAATTTTGCCAGCCCAGACATTTCCCAGTAATAAACGTGTGAACTTGCATGCATAGGCCAGTAAGCCTTTTTATCTTCACATTTTTACTTGACCATTGCCTTAACCATCCACTGTTATATGTCCAAAATGAACTTTACTCATCCAAATGTTGGATGGATGAGTATCTATAAGACACATTCTATTGTGTATGAAGATAAATTCTAAACTGCCATTTTTGAATACGATCAATTACCAGAACCATTACTGGATTCATACAATGTATGTATTATTGACAATACCCAAATTTAAAAATTAACCTGATAAATATTTAATCAGTTTGACCAAAAAGGCACAGCAGAAATTATTGTATTATTATTACACTATTGTTGTTAGAGTTAAATATATAACAAATATGTATCATAATTTCCACAAGTCTTAGCATCAAGTAATATGGCTTACTCGGGATTATTACTGCATCTACAAATTGTCATTGTTTTACAACATGTTCAAAGTAATTGTCTGGGTTTTTTTGTCATTTTGATGTAAACTGCTGTAATGTTCTTTTGTTGGTAGCATATGCACCACAGGAAGTTCTCGGTGGCATCGCAGCCTCAGAGGTGCTTATATCTGAGGTACTTCAGAAGGCGGGATACCGCAACAAGATTGTAGGCAAATGGTCAGTTCGTGTACAATCTACATAAGCTAAGATGTAAACAAATTATTTTCACTGTGTTTCATTTTGAATTGAGTATCGCTTTGTGAAATTCTGAATATAAGGTCACCCTACGATATTGCCCACTGGACTAGTGGTTCGCGTCTGGTCAGGTGGTCACAATAAACATAATTTCAGTCAACTGTGGCTCATGTTAGATACAATGTTTAGGAAGCGAACGAGTTGTATTGGGCTTCCCACCAGTCGTTTATCCATCTTCAGATTGGAGCAAGATGTTGCGCTGTTCTCACGGCTGCCGCAGTTAGTATGATTCAGTTAACTTCTGCAATTTGCATAGACTTGTTGGGGTGGTGAGGTCTGGGCCGAACGTCCCGCTCGTTTAAAGGAAAGTGAAGGTATGTTTGCCTATCCTTTCCAGGTGTAGTGATCACTGCAGTTCCACTGACTGACTTGCCAGACAGTAGGTTCCTGCATATGGCCTCTCCTGCACAACTGTCTCTGCAGCGCCACCTTCTGGTGGTGTCGAGTTACTACTGAGTCCGCTGCGGGCGCAACTGAGTACCTGGCGGTATAACTGAACAGGGTTGATTAGACTCTTTAGCCTTGGCTGGCAGCCAGCCTATGGGAATGACAACTCTGACTCAAAACCAGGCAGGTGGAGCTCATTGGCCTGGTCAGGCAATTCATCTAGGAGAAGGAAAACTCTGATCCCAAACCTTTGTTTATAGGTCAAATAGCCGGGTTGGCCAGACTCATCAGCCACGAACAACAGCCAACCTACAGGGAAAAAACCTAAACCAAAAATCCAGAGTGGGGCCCCTAAGGTGACTGGATGCCAACTTCTGTATTCTTTCGGCAATCCCTGCAGCCGAGCCAATGCCAAACATATTGCTCAGCTCTCCTTTGGACGAGAGGGGGTTCTGCACTTGCCCAGGCGTGTGCCCTGGAGATGAAGCTTCAGTGCCGCTGGATAGTGACAGAAACAACAAGGAAGACATGCAGTTACGGGTTATAAGTCCACAGTAAATTGGCATATGCTCGGACTCCACAGGGTGTCTCCAATGGTGGGAGAGATCATTGCAGTTCCACTGGTCAGCTGGGCAGCCCCCAGTCAATAACGTGCTGACCCGTCACAGTCTGTCTGCTTCAATGGGTGCTTGGAGCTCAGGGTGAAGCTGCATAGGCAATCTGCTTGTTTTGCATGGCAGAAACTTAAAACAGCCCTGGCTTGTGAGGATGCTGTGTGTGCAGTAGCACATGCCAGAGTGCACAGTTCTATTGTCGTGGTACAGTTGCTTCATTCACTCTGCCTGTCTCTCTCTCTCTCTCTCTCTCTCTCTCTCTCTCTCTCTCTCTCCATGTCTCTCTCTCCTCTCCCTTTCTCCTCCCCTTCTCTCTCCCTGCCTCTCTTCTCATACTCTTCTTTTTTCTCTCCCCATTGCGTTCTTCCCCCGTCTAACCCTACCTCTTGTGCCCTCACTCACAAGAATCAGGTCACTCTATAATGGGCTTTTACTTGAAATAAACACACATTGTCTACCATATTCATATTTGATCTTCCCATAAGTGACCCATCCAATCTGTTGGCTGGTTCCAGGCACCTTGGTCACCAGGCCGAGTACCTGCCACTGCGGCACGGCTTCCACGAGTGGTTTGGTGCACCAAACTGCCACTACAAATACGACGGAAAAATAATCCCCAACATCCCTGTTTATAAGGATCATCTCATGACGGGCAGGTATGTCTCATTGTTTGTTAAGCTCTTACCATCTTGAAATGTTACTTTATATTTTAACATGACACGATGCACACAAATGTAATTTCTTAATCTGTGAATTTGTTTGCACTAAAAGTTCTTGTGTCAGTTGTGTGGAGTTTTCAACATATTTTGATGTTTTGTGCTTGTCAGTTGAAGCTATTTGTTTTGTTTATGAAAAGTGTACAAAGGCAGTACTTATCTTAAAGCTATGGTCAACTGGTCATATGCAAAAGTGATATATATTTCATCTGTTTTATTATTTATGGCTATACATATCTATTTATTAATATTTAGTCATGGTATTAACAAGACTTTCATTAAGTCATTAAAATGGGGAAAATATCAATACTATTATAGTTCAATTTATCCTTTCTTCATGTGTCACAAAATGTGTAATGCAGTTGTTACATAGTTACTGCTTAAATTTGTTTTTATTTCTTTTAAATGTCTGAACTTGTTCTATTATATCTTGTGTTACTGAGAATGATGTTGCTCAACTGAAGGTACTATGATGACTATAAGATTGACCATGAGACTGGCGTAGCAAATCTGACACAGATGTACATTGAGGTGAGTTGTTCTTGTAATTTACTGATGTGTCATCTTTCTCCCATTGTCCATTTGAACACCTAATGTTCAATGTTCAGTTGACAAATACCATGTTTTCTATGGCTAAATTATAAATACTCACAAACCAGCAGTTTCAAGATATGTTGGATATTTTCTATTGATTATCTTGCAAAGGTTATTATGTTTAATGTTTATTTCGGACAAAAAGTCCATAATGCATACATAAAGTACAATAAAAAATGAAATAGTACAATACATAAAATACAATTAAAACAATTATGGAGTACAAGAATAAATAAGTGGGTAATAAAAATAAATAAATAAATTATAAATGTACAGTCAATACATTCAGATGTGTATGGGTACAATCTGTTTAGTTGTAGGTAGGTAATCATTTGTGTCCCAATTGTTACCGATTTTAATCAATAAATTATAAGGTTTTTTTTGCTTGACTATACTTACGTTCATGTTTCATGGTTTAATGATTTCATCCAGCCGGAGTCTGCATAATCTAGCATCCTAAATAAACTTGAAAGGGCGATATCAGTATCTAGACACTTATATCTGGTTCTTGTGTTTGCTGATAGGAGGCGCTGGTGTTCCTGGACCGTCAAGCAAAAGCCAAGCAGCCATTCTTCCTGTACTGGGCGCCTGACGCTACCCACACACCACTCTATGCCTCAGAAAAGTTCAGGGGTCACAGCTCAAGGGGATTGTGGGTATTCTCACCATAAATATAGAAAAGTCTCATCTGTTGATATGTCAGTGTGTTCTGAGGAAACTGGATAGGAATATAGTGTGGTAGAATGTAATATATGTATATTATTTCAGAATTCAGACAGCAGTTTTGTACCAATAGCAAGCAGTATCAGACCATTTAAACAACCTTGGGTATGTAAACAGTTTCTCTAAGACAAAATAGTAGCCAATACACTATATTATAAAAGAGGTATTTAAAACTGGTGTTTTGAAAACAAGTTGCTTTAGAAAGTAACGGCAGTAATAACATTAAATAACAGATCAATAATGAATATATGTGACCTGCCATGCCAAAATGAGACGACTCTCGCTGAAGCGTATAGGAGCCAAAACATTACGGCACTGATTTTTTTGTTGAAAATTACTCCACCGGCAATCATTCCCAAATAATATGATCTAACATATGTAAGTTGTTTAAATGTCATGACTAATGTGTGAATGTATTTATCTGGGTGTGTTTTGACACTTATCAAACGTCGTTTAATGAGTGTGATTGTTTTAGACACAACAATTTACCCACTTTCTCTTCAAGAATAATCCAAGTAAATTTTCTCTGATAGCGCTATGTTTGGTACCAACGGAAAGCTGGATTTCTCTTCTAAACACTGACAGCATTTTCAATAAAGACTTTCCATAAAATTGCATGTTAATGGGGCTTTCATTGAGGCTAAGCGTCACCTTGTGACCAGAAATTAGTTCTCTGATTGGCCAGCTGTCATTTACGGCTCGTTAGATCAACTTCCGGTTTTTTTACGCGCATTTTCCCTTGACAATTCACTGTTAAAACAAACTATTTCAGTATTATGATATGAATTTAAGCAAGGAGAACATTGTCATTATCTTCTAAATGTAACTGCTCGCTGTGGCCTCAGCGATACGAGTCTTAGAGATGTGGTAATCGATTATTTCATGCATGACTGACAGGGTATTTTTTGGCAGTTTAGTTTTACCGTTTAGTATTATGCTAAAATCCGGCAGTGGTACCTAATTTCCCTCACCACTAACGATGCAGTATGTAAAGCAATCTAATATAATGACTAACTTAATAATAATGTAATGAGTGTGTAATATATTGACTGGTTTGATTGCCTCATGAAAACGCACTGCGTAAAACTTTCAAATACGCTGACTGCTGTCACTTCCTATGTTTGCATCTGACCTGTCACTCTCGTGTTGGACTCGATGTGATGATCATGCCTGCCTATAAAGTGTTGTATTGTTTTTATTGGTGCTGTCCATACTAAATTTTAAATATGGATTGTATGCTTCAAGCATAGATATACACTATCATAATTATTGTGTATTTAAACTGGTCCAACTGGAGCAAAACATGTCTGCAAGAAGTGAAATCTTCACAAATAAAGGAGTTAAAACTTGAAAGCCATTTTTCTCAAATTAGTACATTTTTCATTTTCGACATTCAAATAGATGTATCTCTGGAAATAATGTGACTACGGGTATAAGTAATGTGACTATAAGTTGAGGTATCATTATTTCCGTCTGAATTTGCTCTATCCAAATATGCAATAAAACACACTACCATTATTTTCGAGAAGCGTCTCATTTTGGTGGGTCACATATGATTATAAAAGGCTATTTAAACATCACCAAATGCATTCTTAAAAAAAGGTGTGTTTTTGTTGAAACAAACAATTCCAGTGACAATGACACTGGTGTAATTTGGTATCTAGTTCCATGTTTACTTTGCAGATACGGGGATGCGGTGATGGAGATTGATTATGGAGTGGGGAAGATACTCGATAAACTGAAGCAGCTTCACCTGGATGACAATACATTCATGTTCTTTTCGTCTGACAATGGTGCTGCCACCTATGCATTCACAGAAGGCAAGGAATTGTTTAAACAAATTAAATTCCATCACTGTTTTAGTTGCAACTTCTGTTGGCACAGCAAACAAATTGAAACTAATATGAATTGCAGGTGATGAGATGTTTTGACGATGAGATATTTACCACTGTTTTCATCAATTTTTCAATACTAGAATTACACAAGGTCTATGAATAGGCTAATCTTAATGGAACGGTGCTGGTGATATGAATCATTATTGTGATGTAATGTTTTGTTTCAGGCGGAAGCAATGGACCATTCCTGTGCGGAAAACAGACAACGTTTGAAGGGGGTTTCCGACAGCCTGCAATTGCCAGGTGGCCAGGGATGATCAAAGGGGGACAGGTGAGACTGACCATTGGGTATCTTTGACCTTTGGGTACCTTACACTGTGCATTTTGCTGCCTTTCTTATCAAATATATTTAACAAAAAATGTGCACATTTTTAAGACAAGTAAATTTATGAAGGTAGAAACAGCTGATAATCCCAAGGAAATGGTCTCTTTCCCTGACATTATGGAAAACAGGGAATTGTCCTGTGTTTACTTCTATACAAAGTAGCTATATCAGTAGGTAACTACAACAGTGGTTCTAGATGCTTGTCAATGAAACTCCCACTCCATGGAGGACTAAAATTTGATAACTGTTTTTATCATCAATAAACTCCGGAACTTTTTTACCATTTTTATATGTTTTAGTTTTTATGTATATTTGAGTTGTAATTGGTGTAAAATAAATCAAAACCAACAGCTATTCAAGCTGTATGCTAACGATTTGTTTATGTGTTTTTCTGATGAAGGTGTCACACCAGGTTGGCAACTTGATGGATCTGTACCTGACCATGCTAGACATGGCTTCTCTGTCACGTCCCAAGGGGGTTGTATTTGATGGCATCAGTCTGCTCCCCACGATGCTGAACGGAACCAAGAAAGACAGGTTTGGACTTTTATGTATTTCATATGTTTGTGCGCATGTGTTTGTATGTGTGTGTGTGTGTGTGTGTGTGTGTGTGTGTGTGTGTGTGTGTGTGTGTGTGTACGTGTGTGTGTACGTGTGTGTGTGTGTGTGTGTGTGTATGTGTGTGTATGTATGGTGTGTGTGTGTGCGTGCGTGCGTTTGTGTGTGTGTGCGTGCGTTTGTGTGCGTGTGTTTGTGTGTGTGCGTGTGTATGGTGTGTGTTTGTGTGTATGTGTGGTGTGTGTGTGCGTTCGTGCGTGCGTTTGTGTGTGCGTGCATGCGTTTGTGTGCATGTGTGCGTGCGTTTGTGTGTGTGCGTGTGTTTGTGTGTGTTTGTGTGTGCGTGCGTTTGTGTGTGTGCGTGCGTTTGTGTGAGCGTGTGAGCGTGCATTTGTGTGTGTGTGCATGCGTTTGTGTGTGTGCATGCGTTTGTGTGTGTGTGTGTGCGTGCATGCGTTTGTGTATGTGTGCGTGTGTATGTGTGGTGTGTGTGTGTGTGTGTGTGTATGTGTGGTGTGTGTTTGTGTGTGCGTGTGTGCATTTGTGTGTGTGTTTGTGTGTGTGTTTGTGTGTGCATTTGTGTGTGCGTGCGTGTGCGTGCGTTTGTGTGTGCATGTGTGTGCATTTGTGTGTGCATGTGTGTGCATTTGTGTGTGTGTATGTGTGGTGTGTGTGCGTGCGTTTGTGTGTGTGTATGTGTGGTGTGTGTTTGTGTGCGTGTGTGTGAGCATGCGTTTGTGTGTGTGCATGCATTTGTGTGTGCCTGCGTGTGTTTGTGTGTGTATGTGTATGTGTGGTGGGTGTGCGTGCGTTTGTGTGTGCGTGCATTTGTGTGTGTGTGTGTGTATGTGTGGTGTGTGTGCGTGTGTGTGGTGTGTGCGCGTGCGTGCGTGTGTGTGTGCGTGTGTGTGTGCATGCATTTGTGTGCGTGTGTTTGTATGTGTGCGTGCGTTTGTGCGTGCGTTTGTGTGTATGTGTATGTGTGTGCGTGCATTTGTGTGTGTGTGCGTGCGTGCGTGCGTGTGTGTGCATGCGTGTGCAGGTAAAACAAAAGTAAAAGGTAAGTTTTTATGTACTGCATGATTGCTCAAAGTAGTTCAGTTGAACACATTTTATTTTCTCAGGTAAGCATTCAGCCTTGCTGCAGTTAATAGATGAAGACTGTTGTTACACAAATATCCACCACTGCCTATAGCCAGGCATTTATTCATACAGCTGAGTGAACTGGAGCTACCTAGAATGAACAAACTGGTGTAGGTTTGACATTGCAATATATAATCTCAACCTGGGTTTTTATAGTCAAGAATTCACAGCTCTAGCCACTGTGTCGCTGCATCATTACACAAGCTTACAAGTTCACTGATATGTGTCTGTGCATGTATGTGGTGGTATGTCATGTATGTGTGCATGTCTGTATTGCATTCATGCAAAAACTCGACCACCTATACCTTAAATTTGCTGGTTCTTCACTGCAATTGAAGCTATCAGTATACACATTGATATATTGTACAATTTCTGGATGTGTCGACATGTAGCAGAGTCTGTTTAATCTTTAGACAGACATTTACTATTACGAGCTGTCATAATCTTTTAGATTGGTCGGGAAGATGGTATTTTTATTAGCAAATATAAACAATATAGTAAAGATGTAGTTTTGAGATACCATATTTATTCTATTAAGTATACAGTATGCTTGACATTCTAATAACACATTGAATTAATCACTATTTGCTTGGTTCCAAAAGCGATTTCAGTTTACCATGGCGGTAATACTCATTACTAGCAGCAGTGAAGGAGGCTAAGATACATGTGTACTATCTGTAATTACAGAATCACCGGTCGGTGTTGGCTTTAGAGATAACTGTGTCTAACACTATGTACTCTTATTATTAATCAGTCAGTTTTATTTTAACACCACCTCTCTCAGTTTTGTTTTAACACCACATATCTCAGTTTTATTTTAACACCACATATCTCAGTTTTGTTTATTAACACCACATATCTCAGTTTTATTTTAACACCACATATCTCAGTTTTATTTTAACACCACATATCTCAGTTTTATTTTATTTACACCACATATCTCAGTTTTGTTTTAACACCACATATCTCAGTTTTATTTTAACACCACATATCTCAGTTTTATTTTAACACCACATATCTCATGATGTTGATTCAGAGGTGCTTACATGTCAAACAAAGCACACAAAAACAGGTTGCAAATGTGAAAATTACATTACAACACAATGCATATGTATTGCATAAAATCAGCTTATTAACAGTACACATTGTGATTGTAAGACAATGCAAAAATTAATGTAAACAATAAAGAGGGTGTAGTCTTATTAGGGCGTGCACACTCAATAGAACAAATACAGTTTATTTACTGCATGTCACAGTCAGAAGTTTTACACCAGTGTTTTTACTTTGTTCTGCCAGACCAGTGTTTTACTACCGCGGGGACACTTTGTTCAAAGTGAGACTGGGGCAGTATAAGGCCCACTTCTACACTTGGAACACTCCCCGTGAGGCCCAGGACATTGTGAGTTGAACAACATTCAAATGTTTACTGATTGCCATGTTTATGTGACATGTAGGTCGTGTGACATACAGGTTTCTTTTGATTTCAAAATGACATACTAATATTGTTTATCAACATGTATTTTATTAGCCCAATAAGTGATATGCCTAATGTATTGCTGATGATTTATTTATTGTCAGTATATTTAATATTAATTTCTTCAGTGATACGTGTTAACAATGTTCCTGTCTTAGTAGCAAGTAAACATGGCATAAATACAACACACAACTAGAGTGTGTTGTACGGTGAGCTTATATTAATTCTGTGAGTTATTGAACACTACTTAAACAATTTTTTTAAATTAATTTTACTGTTTCTGTCCGTACTACTTATGTTGACTGTGGGACTTGCTGTACAGGCAACAGGTGTGGGCTCATGTATGCATGATAGAGCCCACATTTCTTTTGTTAAACATTCCAAAAATATATCATACACTTAAAACGTCACATATTTCAACTTTTTATAAATAAAATTTGGACTTGTACTATTGAATACACACATTGTTGCTGACATTGTAAGGTGACACACAGCATGTTAGAACGAACCACTGTGAAAACAGGTGATGATGTTTGGTTGCTAGGGTTACCATTACTGCCCTGGTCAGCGTATTGATAAGGTGACCACTGATCAGATGGCCAACTATACTCAAGCACCACTTCTCTTCCACCTGGGACGTGATCCTGGCGAAAAATTCATTATCCCGTGAGTTAGGGTTAATTAACTTCGCCATCCTACAACACATTGACTGCTGTTATTAATGAAATAGTTTGTCATGAGCTGCATCAGGCTGCTGAATGTTTTGTCGAGTGACAATGACTTCAGATGTGACTTGTCTGCAGAAACATAACATTTTTGTTGGGTCGAAATTGCACTATGCCTACTAACTATTGATAAAATAAAATGTTTATTATACATAAATATTTCATTTTGGTACATACAAATACATAATGTTCATATATTGCCATATTAATAAAAATGTCAACTTTCTTTATGAAAGCAATGACAAAGCTGTAAATATGCAGTGCTAAAGTTTCCAGGTCACAGAGTACTGTGTAGTGCCAATGTGTGCAAGTCACATGTGGCTGAAAGTACTATAATATAGTGTCCAATGTATTAAGGTCACACATGACTGATTACAGTGTAGTGTTCAATATATCCAGGTCAAACATGGCTGAGTTCTGTGTAGTGTTAAATATTTCATGGTCACACATGGCTGAGTACAATGTAGTGTTTAATATCTCCAGGTCACACGTGGCTGAGTTCTGTGTAGTGGTCAATGTTTCCAGGTGACACATGGCTGAGTACGATGCAGTGTTCAATAATTATATCCAGGTCACACACGGCTAAGTACAGTGTAGTGTTCAATAGTTCCGGATCACACATGGCTGAGTACAGAGTAGTGTTTAATGTTTCCAGGTGACACATGGCTGAGTACAATGTGGTGTTTAACATTTCCAGGTCACACATGGCCGAGTACAGTATAGTGGTTAATATTTCCAGGTCATACATGGCTGAGTAAAATGTAGTGTTTAACATATCCAGGTCGCACACGGCCGAGTACAGTGTAGTGTTTAATATTTCCAGGTCACACATGCGCTGAGTACAATGTTGTCTTTAACATATCCAGGTCACACATGGCTGAGTATTGTCTAGTGTTCAATGTTTGAAAGGTCACACACGGCTGAGTACCAGACTGTGATGCCGCGCCTCCTGAAGACAGTCCATGAACACCGCCGTGACCTGCGTCCAGCCAAACCACAGTTCAACTTGTGTGACCTCGCAGTCCAGGTCTGTCAAGTTCAGCTATCCTTAACCAGTCTACAGCAAGACTGTTAGACAGACTGGTAAACTGAAACATAAATTAATTATGGACTGTAATAGTTTAATATATTACAGTTGTATATTATACAGTGTACACTGTATAGCTTTCGAAGCCAAGAGTGCCATTGCTGTTTACCTAACAATACTGCAATGAGAAGGTGTTTTTGTGTTTCCAAATATTTGCATTTAGCTTCTCAACGTTGTGTTCATGTCTCATTAATTTGTTCTCTCCTAAGGCGAAAGTAATTAATACTAGTTTTAGTTGATGGTAAACAGGGCTATCAATAGTATCCCATGTAACATAGTCTCACTCTCAGCATATAGTATTATTATACTACACCTAGATGTTTGAAAGAAGTGCATCTTTGTTTCAGAACTGGGCCCCAGCAGGGTGTGAGAAGATCAACAGGTGTCAGATGGCACCAATGTCCTACCTGTACAACTGCACCTGGCCGTACTAGACAGTAGGATGGTTGAGGTTATTATGTTAGCAGCAGTTTGGCAAGTGGTTGTTTAGAATACCCTTTCTTGCCAATGCCAGCTGCGAGGTGGATGCGTTTGAACATGACACAAGATGTACGTGTAGTTTCAGAATGCTCACATGGTCAGGATTCAAGGTGCTTGCTTGACAAACAGGTCAGAATGCGACACATATCATTAGGCTTTTCACCTCAGAATGTTTACATTTGTCAACTGTGGACAATGTTATTGATTGTGACACTTCCATTGTTTTGTGGACACCATATCAGAACGTAAGACTCCCCATTAAGTTGCTAGCAAACATGTTGTTAATTAAGCTTACCATTTTTCATTTGGTTGTAGAATACTTTGTCTTAGAATGGATTTATGTTTTTGGGTTAATAATAATACTAAGAACGGTATTTATATAGCACCATAATCACACAGTGCTCTATGACACTTTACAATATTATACCAAACCTGCACAGCTAGTTCATAAAAAAAGTTAATTCACTTTAGAACAATGCCATTAAGAATCAATCTCAGTACAGTTATTCAGATCACATACCAAGTAAGTTGAGATGTAATTATGCAAGACAGTAATTTAGTTGTTCATCAGTTGCTTGTCTTATTCTCAGGATGTCTTGAATGCTGTCAGTGGCTCACATATATATTACTGCTGCTTGTCAGTAGTTTCATTATTTTATAGGCATATATTATAGATTTCAATATTTTATTTACAGGGTAATGCTTACTGAGTGTTTTCACTATCCAGTGTTTGCTGCCAAGGAGCTTCTTTGCACTTTACCGTATTTATGTGATGAAGGCAGATTCTTTGCACTTTACCGTATTTATGCGATGAAGGCAGATTCTTTGCACTTTACCGTATTTATGCGATGAAGGCAGATTCTTTGCACTTTACCGTATTTATGCGATGAAGGCAGATTCTTTGCACTTTACCGTATTTATGCGATGAAGGCAGATTCTTTGCACTTTACCGTATTTATGCGATGAAGGCAGATTCTTTGCACTTTACCGTATTTATGCGATGAAGGCAGATTCTTTGCTGGAAAAATCTGATCTGATCCCAGGGACAGTGGCACACTTTCTGGTGGCTAACACTTGTCCTGGACTTGCAGTCTCTGGAGCTGGTCAGGCAGATGTAGATCTGGTTTGAATGTGCTTGAGATGTAGTTTCTTTCCTCTGTCTACATTTCTTCTCATCTCTTCTGGAATGTTCAAAGTCACTGGAGTTCGTTCTCCTGTCAGTTGTTTATGTCTGCAGCTGGTTGTTCCCTGGTTAATACACTGTACTTGCTTGCCTCGTGAAATTAGATATCCATAAAATACAGCCTGTAGACATGTAGTGAACTACTTAAAGCAACGTGGTCCATTCATGGATTTTTAATTTTATTGCAAAATCATGTTATACGGTATAAATTATACCTATTATAGCGTAAAGACAGTCAAAATATGTTTTCATGTACCATTTAGGGGTTGAAAATAGACGCAGTAAGGGCGCTTAACTCTGTGTACACATCGACCACGAGGCGTTTTCAAAACCATTGTAGCCATGGCTAAAAGCCCAGAAGGAAATGCATGATCACGCGATGCAGTATCACGTGAACACAAATTGACACCACTAACGCCACGGCTGCACGGCTCCCAGTTGGTAAAGGTCAAAGGGTGGGCGTCACTCGCGGTGATTTTAGTGACGGCATCGGGATTTTTATAAACATTCGACATTTAACATTACGAAGTCAGTTCTGTTTCGATAAAACATTTATTGGCGGTCAGGACGCTACAATAGTTATAACTTATACTGATTAACATGATTTTGCAATAAAAAAAAAAGCCACAAACTGATCATGTCGCTTTAAAGTATATTTCCTCTTGCGATGGGGCAGCTCTATAAAGTCACTTTATGGCAGATTGTTGTGTCTGCGATAAGTAACCATAATAATGACATGTTTGTGAAAAATCACTATTATAAAATATTGATTTAGGTGTTTGACATACTTGTTTCTGCATAGGTAACATTCTGGTTTTAAGTGGACAGGGAGGCTGTACTTGGTTGGTAACAATATTTCTGATGTTCCATTATAAAAGTTAAGTCTGGTAATTGAATGTTGGGTTGATCATGTACAATGTGTTGCATCTGAAGGAATATTCTAAATCTCTGTCTTATTACCGTTTTGCAATATGAAGTTATTTTTAATCATGCAGTTAGCTTATCTTACGCATTTAGCCAGTTTTATTTATGTAAAAGAATACCACTAACATTGGTTTAATATAGGAACCACTAGACTAATATGGACCATTTTGTCAGAAATAACAATAATTGCCAGGGTATTCAATCAGTCTGGTTCACATTATACTGGTCTTCCTTGTTCACTTTCAGTGGGTCTTGGATCCCATGGTCGCAGTATTATTGTTATGTTTATTTTATAGCATTGTTTATAGACAAAGTTAGATCATTTTTTTCTGATGCTGATAAAGCAGTATTTTAGGTGCTAATATATTTGTCCATTTATAGGCATTTACTTTTCGGATACTCTATAGATATTACAATTACCGGTATGTGCATTTTGTGTGTGGTTAGTCTTTTGACTAATACACGTCTAATGCAATATTTTTGAACACTTCTGATGCTGATAAAAGCATTTTAGATCCTTGTATGCTTATACATTAATAGGTATTTACTTAACAGCTACTGTACAGATAATACTCAATTACCAGGTGTATACATTTTGCTTGTGGTAGGTCTTTTGACTAATACAGCTCAAATAAAATGTTTTAAACACTTGCGGCTTTGTCATTCGAGTGAAATGCAGTTTTAGAGATTCAAGATTTTGCAAAATTGCAAGTTGTTTAGTGACACATGGAATGTGATGTAGCTACAGTTGTACTGGCATATTGGCAACTGGCATTTTAATTTGTGTTTATCTCGTTTGTCAGATAGTTTATTAACTTACAGTTTGTAGATAGGTTGTTCCAACCATTTGCCAAGTGTGGATGAACATGCAATGTTGTCTTATTAGTCACCCAACCCTCTCTTCTACAGGCTAGGCCAGGCCAAAGGACAACAGGTGAAATGCAGTCACCTGCTAGAATACAACATCATAGAAAGAAATGAAGACATATCAAGAGGCATTTGTGGTATGATGCAGATTTGCTCTGGCAGTGACACCATAATTATGGTTAAAATCAGATGCAATTACACAAGAGTTTTAACAGTAAACCGATCACATTTTATTTGCATACATGAGACTACATTCTGGTGCTGAAGAGGATGCTACCAAACCCTGTCTCAATTCAAGACCATCTACAGTGTACGAGATTTCTTGAAAGAAAAACCTTTTGTTTTATTGTTAGCATAATAAATGCGCATCAGACTCCACTGTATCCAACATAAGACACGATACGGTGACTAAACAACTGATCATGCTAACATTTTATTTATGTATCCCACTTCAAACCATTTCTAATCACACAAATTCCATGAGCAAGTAGTTTACTTGTGGACAACGGCAATAACAAAGTCACAGGAGATAACATTTCAAGTATACTATACCCAGCACCGGTACCGACCATGATAACAAAACGTCGACTGCATGTACAGCAATATTCTACTTGAAAATTAAATCACCTACATTATGCAAAATGCACTTACTGTATATGTAATGTGTGTATAACATAAAGAACATTGAGTAACGACACATTATTCAGATTCCTACACCAATGTAATGATACCAGATTAAACAATCATAATTCTTTAACCGGCATGGTAACATGGTTTACATTCAATGACAATAGGTTTGAAATTTTTAACCTTAGGTTTTGCAAAACTCATTTCATATTGCATGTCATTCTAAGAATGACATAATTTTTTGGTTTCATGAATGAGTATCACTCGCAATTTTACGTAAATTAACCATGACTATTTTAATAGATCACACAAAAATTATATACTGGATCTGTCAGTCCTGTCAAGCTAAGAATAAAGTCCTTTTAATAGTAAACTGAGGGACATTCTGTTTATGAAACAATCCAAGTTTCAAGACCTACAAATGTAGTTTAAAACAGATTGCCTAATCCTATAGCAGAAAAGTCATAAAATGCAGATTACTTTTCAGGCTAAGAATAAAATCCTTATTAATAGTGATTTGAAGGACATTATGTTTTACGAAACAGCCCAAAATGGTAGTTAAAATGGAATATCTATAGCAGAACATTTATAAAATGCAAATTCCCCTTCATATATTTAACTTGATTTTGTACTCAGCTTATTGTACCAGAATAAAGTCTTAGAATATGTTGAACCAACAAATTAAATTACAAAATTACGACCAGTTCTCAGACTCCTACTGAAGTCCTCTTTTTAATAACCAAAACAAAGTTTAAAGAGAAGCTGTAGTGGAATTCCATTAATTCATAAAACAATAATAAAAAAAACTTGACATCGTTTCAACAGAATTGTAACAGAATTTCCCAATATTGCATAATATACCCCATTGCATGCATGATTTGTTTGTCTTGAAAACAAACCAATACAGACACTGTGGACTATAGTATTGTATTTTGATAATGGAGTTCCACTGTATATTATCACTGGCTAGTAACAGTCCACGACAGATACCCACACATAGTGTGATGTACAAAATCCTTGTCTCTCAGTATACAAACTTCACAAAACAATCACATAAACTGTCATAAACAGTTCACACGGAGATACCCTGGAAACCCGTCCAACAGGTCAAGTGTCACCGTTCATTGGTCCTTTTCCGTGGCAAAGAGGTCCCCTGCGGAGGGAAGGGGAGCTAGACCTCCAGTGACGTCAGGGAGCAGGCTAAGATCAGGCAGACTCTGGATATGTGACTTGAGTTCATTGCGGACGCCTGCCACCTTCTCTAGCTTCTGCTTGTGTTCCTGAAATATGGTGATACACTATTTTTGGTTCAGACGTGACGATTCATAGTCAATAAAATTATTGACTGACTGAGTAATACTTCTTTGTGCCATGCCTTGATATTTTTTATTTACTTCACAATAGACATTTCTGCACTAAAACAAGAATATGGTGCCATAGTATATATGGTATACATTATACAGATCAACAAATCAGTTGTATAAGTGTTCAAAATTAAAAAGTTTAATTAAATTACAACTTATAACAGACAAAAGCCTTTTAAATGGCACAGTGCAGTACTTGCTGAAAGGAATTTTCTAACCAAATCCTGTGCTGATATGATTCAAATCACTATATTGAGAGATTCAATTTGTCAAACTGGAAGTGACTGTATGTACATATAACTTTGTGTATTTTCGTTTGGTAGGAAATCAAGTGTGTTTCACTGACAAAGCACACATGAATTTGCTTGCCAATACTTCATCAATATTAATGAGAACTGACTAGTGTGTTACATGTATTGTGATCCCATAAGTCCGTTGGATCTTCAGCTCAAAAATCATACCGATTAATTATCAAACCTCAAAAAGAACTATAGTAATTGTAATTGTGTCATACCATGAGCCTATTTTGTGCAACGTTTAGTGATTCCTTCTGAGCGACAATGTAGTCAAACAACATCTTCGCAACACGCTTCCTCTCATCCAGCTCGGCTGCTAGACGTCCATTGTAGTCACCCAGCAACAGACAAGCCTCGTCCACAGTCGCCATCAGTTCATTCACAGCATCCTTGTCTACAAACAAACATGTACAACATACAAGTCAAAATAAATGTGACCCTATTTAGTGGATCCATGTAGGCACAGAAACACGGAGAACCAACAAGAACATTGAGAACCTATTTGGAGGTTTTGAACGATGAATATGATGGGAACAAACAATAGGATCTTTGAATGTACTAACATCAACGATGAAGTAAAACGAATAGGAGTGACATGCAGCTCTAAATTGGACACCAGCTGGACTGTGAAAAGAGACAAACCACAGGAGAAGACCAATCGATAAAGAAACAGAACTGACTGAGATGACCTGGTATGAACTGATTTGGCTCGCCAAGACAGCTCAGGGTGGAGGAAATCTGTTGACACCTTATGCTCTGGTGGGAATGAAGAGGATAGATAAAGTAAGGTAAATTGCAATGAATGAAAGTAGCTTTATTTGCAGTAGGCACTAAAAACTACCAGAACATGATGACACACATTTGAGTTTTAATAACAAACATTTCGCACACACAAAAATATTCCATTAATATTCATTAAAGAATAATAGAAAATCGAGATACATTCCAGTGTCACTTGATGTGCTCAATGGAGAGGGAGAGAGAGGCAGAGACAGAGTGATAGACAATGTCTGAAACAAAACGTACCTTTTATTTTGTCTAAAAGTGACACATCAGAGACCTCTGGTGGCAGTGCGGCAATGCGTTCGCGGACGGCTGCGTCACATGATGCCGAATTGTCAAGATCTTGTAGTGCTTTCACCAGATCCTCAGCCTGAGGACACAACAGAACACAGGGAGATGGGATTGGAAGGAAACCACACACGGGTGAAGTGAAGGTTGTGCACATTTTACCTACTAAGAAATTGGTAATGGAATACATCTAGCAAAATTACATTTCTGCTATATTTTAGCTACAAACGAAGCAAAATTATTCACATTCATATATATATATATATATATATCGTCCGGGACGAGTAGTTTTAGAGTTCGGACTAGTAAGAGCAGTCCTTTAAATAGTAAAAACATACGCGGACTAGTTGTCTATAATGACGGACTACCAGCTAGCTAGAAGTACCGTGCACCCTGCATATATACATATATATGTCACGTTCAAGGTCATCCTTAGGATTAAGCCATAGCGACCTGAATAGAAAGGAGACCCCATGTGTGAGAATAACATCCTTTAAATAACTATTACGGGAACAACTCAGGGATGTTCCAAGGTGAACACCTTTGAGAGGTTCTTGTTTTACCAACATAACAGAGCAGGATTTGACTGTTCAAAAGAACAGCCCATGTTCCCGCTGTGGACTTGAGCCTCACCTCTGGGGGGTCTCCTGCTACATGGTTCCTCTCTTTCTCAATCTCCTCACGCAATGTCAACTCAACCTTCTTCTTCTTCCTCACTGGCTCGGGCTTTGGACTGCTGTCTGCAACTGCAACAAAGAGGACCATTGCTGAGTTGCTGCACTGACTCGTAATTCAGATGGTCCAAAATGTCCTGCACCACCCTCATCATTTGGAATTGGGGGTCCAAAACACATTACTGTTTTATATTCCGGCTTAGCAAACTTGTGAAGCCACTAGTAAGGGAAAAGAATATTATGTTAGTGATCTTAATCAAAATCTACTGTAAGTACTTGTAATGTGCCATTGTTTCATATAAATATATGCGTGCATATTGTAGTACATAAATACTTTATATTTTTTAGTGTATAACAGTTTAGATGATCACGGTACTTGGAGAGGAAGTTTATGAAACCTCCTCTCCAAATATCGGGATCATCTAAAGTTATACAACACCTACTGGTACTTGTAATGCAAATGCCACTAAAAATGTAAAGTATTTATGTAGTACAATATCCAGTCCACAGGCCTGGACGAAACATTACACTTCATTCATGTGTGCAAAGACATTTGAACACCATCTCAACTTATATATAATATATATATATATATATAATATATATATATATATATATATATATATATATATATATATGAAAATGTAAGCATGCTGCCATTTCTGCACAAAAGCAATTCATTCACACACATCCAGCTGTCTATAACAACACATTTTTTTATAGTTGTGTGGACCAAAAAAAATGGACATATACCAAAACACTTCTTGAGCTTGTTCACAAATTCTGCATCAAAGATATTGCGTTCTTTCCAGATGCCAAGCATCCTGCCCATGGAGCCCCGAGTCTTGATGTCTACTTCACTGAAACATGCAATGTGAAGGGAATATAAAGGAATGAAATGCAACATTTGTTTAGTAATATGTTAATAGTACTAAGCAGCTACTTAACAAGCCCTAATTAGTCTGGAATCAACATTGAAAAATAAAACATAAGCAGATGAAACAACAAGAACAAAACATTATGAAATCACTCAGAAAAAAATTAAAGATGCTTCGAAAAAGGCTCAGAGAGCATCATAGGAATCCTGATGCATTCATTGTACAGTACTTTAAATATTTCTTAATTCAAAATATAAGCACAAGATCAGGGCCAATATTACAAAGGTCAAAATCAATTCATTTGAAACATGTATGAAAGACTATTGAATTAAAATGATTATAAATTTGTGATCACAAAGCATAGATGTGTGTATTTATGACTAACAATTTGGAAATAAAATGTTTTACTTGGCAGCGATCCTGTAAGCTTTGGGCAGTACTGTTCTGAAATCACGGTTGAACTCTGGCCCTTTCTTCCGACTATTCTGTATCACATCATTGGCAAGGTAAAAGTAGGTAAGTTTCTTCTCTGGTTTTGCTGAAACAAAAACAAAGGTGCATGAGACCTATCATTTTGGCAGTGAAACAACCCAGAGGATGATTCAGTAGGAACTACAAACATGTAGTGAGTAACTGACTCTATTCTTAAACATTTATATTAATTATATTGTATATCGACATAACATATTTGCTCCAACTAATAGTATATCAACTTATCTAAATAATTATCTATGTTTTTTCAAAATGCATCATCAACAACTTGTTGCTTGCTGGATTTCTTCAGACACATACACTGCAAGCTAAAAATCACCACTTGCATCCCCGCAAATACTGTGGATGCATAATTATGTGAACCTTAAGACCTTTTTATGTCACATTCATGAAAATGTTCAATAAACAACTGCTGTGTATTACGTTGAAGAAGAGGAATTTCTTTGACATTTTAATGATTTATGCTTTACAGATACAGTCAGATAAGCAATGTGGGCAGATGCAGTGTTCCATAACTGGGCACCCTGCCCTGTAGCAGTAGCCTGGTGGCAATTTACAAGTTCAAGTGCCAAGGCAGTCCAAGCTTTTGTGACAGCTTCCCATTGGCTCTCAACAATGGTATCCAAGTAACCATTTCAAAGACGTCAGTGATGTAATGGGGCCAATGTCAATAAACAAGGCACCTTTACTCTAGATGCTATATTGGCTCAAAGAGTGGGTGATGTAACAAGGGAAATCGCTGCACTTCCATGTACTGGAAGGTCAATTCCTGTGTAGATATGGTGATGAAGCTGATGAAGATTGTAATTTGAAGGCTTATCTATAGTATAATAAACAGTGATGTTTTTGCAATTTAAACAGCATATTTGAGAAATAATAGTGTATTGAATAATTCCCAATTGCTTTGTAAGTAATAGTATGGGTAAATGTACACATGTAATTGAATAATCAATACTAAATTATATTGGTGTTTTATAATAATGATCATTATCGATGATGTATTCAAACAGAGAAGCCACATACCAAGTACTGCAGTTGACCACTAAGTTTCTACTCTTGCCAGTTATTGCATACTAAATTGATATTGCCCAGTAAAGCAAAATTAGTGCAAAAATGGCCCCACCAAATTTGTCTCTGGTATGTAGAAGAGTATAGTGAATATAGGTAAGTAATTCTATTTAACCATCTGTGCTTTTTAAATACATTGCAAATTATGGTATAAAGAGATATGTGAACCTCGGTGCCTCAGAGAAGAAACCACCACTTTGCATCAAAACTTTTGTTAGCGATTTACATATGGATAAATGGTTATGGAATTATTGGAATGGACTGGTTCTCCAATGTTTTGTATGCCCATCAGTATCTGTGTTGCCCATAAAACACCTTGTAACCTACTAATGTTCGTTTGACTTTGTAATGTTACCAATGTTACTAGGATACATGACATGATTTTGTAGCAGCTATGTCAGATACAAATAGTTGTCAATGTAGGTATATAGGCCGGATACATTTAACTTTGAGCTGGGTTTGGGATGTCTGGTACAAATAACTGCATTTCCCATGGCAAGCTAGTTGTAATTGTTAATTCTGACACTGCCACAAGCTCCTTCATGAATATCAATGCAAGAATTAACTATAAAAACTTATTACAGCGATGTGCCCTCATAAATGTCATTCACGCATTAAAAGTGCCCTCCATCTGCCAACTGCACTACGTTCTTTTCAAAACCTAGCTGGAATACTGAGATGAAATACCGAAATCCCATATGTTCTTTATATTTGTACACCTACCTTTTTGCAGCGATTTTACCCAAATATCGACGATCGCTTTGGAATGTCGTCTGTGGTGAATTAGCCATAGTGATAAAGTCTGAATACTTTGCTGCGAATTGTTAAGATCATCTAATTTCTTTGCAAAGTTAGATTCTGAAAATGATGTCATTATTGCCAATCCGCGTCCAATTTCTGCAAACAATTTAGCGCATCTTTACAGCCACTCAACAGCCACTTCGCCTTGCAAGCCACGCTTTTTGTTATGATCTCGTTTGTAAACGCGAACTACAAGTCAGACAAGTCCATGACAAAAAATAAGGTAAGGAGGATGTTTAATATTATTATTATAATGTAAACCATATTTGTTATGTGATTCTACGATTGGCAACTATATTGGTTACTAATATAACGACGTTTCGTATTAAATAATTGCCTAACAATGCAAAATTGCGCGTAACTTGTACTTTGTATTATAATACATCATACCTCAATCAATATAATCGGATTGTCCATGTATGGCGTTGGGTTCGTGTGTTTGACGTTGATAGATCATTTGTGTTGCGGAAACTTGTCTAGTGTTTAAATGCAGATATGCCGTACGCCAACCAGCCGACGATATCCATAACAGAATTGACAGATGAAAATCTAAAATTTATTTTAGAGGATACCGATCTGAGGTAGTGTAGAGATTATAAAAACAACGTGTCGACGGTCGATAATAGGAGTAACTCGGGTATCGTTTGAGTTTAAGTGGATCCTAAGACCTAACATTGCGCATTTTGCTAGATTTGTGATCTGCATAGTACACAGCAGATCAGCCATCCTCCGTATGTAACGGTCCGAGATTTACGGATGTGAAATTGTTTTTGCATTAGCATCTCTGACAACTAAAACAGCAAAAACCTTTTATTCATTTAGGCATTAGCACTGTCACTGACCGTGTCAGTGACACTGTCAGTGATGGCTATTCTCGGGGGTTGCCATTCTAGGTGGCAATATACTATTATCCTAAGGCTGAGCCAGGCTAAGCTACTATATCGCTTGGCATAATGTCATCAACTTGTTACCACTAGCTGTGTCATTTTGAACTCTAAATATATTATTTAACATGTTTGGGATAGTTTAGATAACATCTCAAAAAGTCAGTTGAACGAATAATAGGGCGTGCAAGTCTCGCGCGCGAAAACGAGGCTGGGGCATGAGGTCCATTTACTCCATGTTAACATCTAGGACTTCGGTTTTTTTATGGTCGTAATAATCGAACTGTTCCGAAATAGCGTATTTCAGTTATATTGTCCAAAGGATTATTACAAGCAGAAGCAGTGGAACACATTGCCGGTGACAATGATCACGGAAATCATGAATTTTAATTGATTATTATGGTGGTTGCCATGGCAATAGCGACAAGTACTTGTGTTTGGCGATCTTGACTAATAATGAAGAGTGCCAGTTATCGCGCAGTACAACCTGTTTGGGCCAAACATATACATGTGTTATGATTATGTGCATTTAGACAACTTGTTAGATATAAGTGCTTATCGAAACCACAACATACAGCAATGTAAAACGCAAATCCCATAAAAGACACATACGGCCTAACATCGTGTCTATTATCTGCACTACGTAAATCGCTACGTGTCTATGATAGTGTGATAAACCCAATATTAAATCGGACATTTAAGATAAGAAACGTATAACACAAGATATTAATGAACTGATTTTCTAGTATTCAGCAGTCAGAAGCTACAACTGTCATCCATCGTTACAATATTATTCTTAATTGTGCCCAGTCCCCAATTAGTCTCGCTTAGCCCCAATAAGCTCCAGTCGTGCGGAGTCATGCCATGTATCGTGACCCACTTACAGGCCATATTAAATAATTTGATTAGGCCCTACATATAATTTATAAGCCTGGGGTCGGTTTCATGAAGCATACTTACAGTGTCGTAGCGGGCGATAACTCGTCAAAAACCTAAAGCGTCGTAAAGTTACGCTAGTTGTATTTAGTAGGTAACTTTACGCTACTTGAAGTATTTATGAGATGTTAGTTGATGCTCCCGACATGCCCACACTCAACATAATTAGTTTTAATGTTTACACTGGATATCCTTTACATTCATCATAGCTTGCCATTTGGTATACGAACAACAAAGGCAGCAGCTAAGGAGAAAATGGTGTCCGGTAACAGCATAAAAACAGGAATTCCCGACCGAATTAATTCTACATCGAATGCTAAATTGGTTTCATGAAACCGGCCATAAGCTACATCGACTAGTCGATGTTAGCTGCGACCATTAAACTGCATAATTGTGTGTAATGTATCCCGGTATGGACATTATTTGGGTTAATGACAAATCCATCTTTTAATGAAAGCCTGAACAAACTCTTGCACAAAAACTTCATATCGAACTGGGCCAAAAAAAATAGAAAAGGTGTTTTGACCATTAAAATACTTATGATTACTGAACAATAACAAACATTACCTAAACATCTTTCTGTCATCTGGCTAGTGCAAGTGCTACCTTGATTAGGCAGATCTGTGAATGCTGCAAATTTGACTTGGATTATACTGGACCATATAATGTTATCCATAAAACATATCAACTGTTTCTTGTATTTTTCAGTGTTGCAAATGCAATCAGAAGAGTCTTTATAGCTGAAACACCAACAATAGGTGAGCCTTTATGCTTTTTGTAACTAAATTGTTGTAGCTGCACATTTTAGTTTTGTATATTGACAACACATTCATTACTTCAGTCTTATGATGATAAAATGATATCATGATTGTGACACTGAGTCCCTCAGCCCACTGTTGTGTATCATTGTGATTAAGCTGCTTAGTAGAAAGAAAAGTGCACATTTTCTATAAATTCACCCCTAAAAAAACAGATGAAAGTCAGAAGAGCAAAAATTTGTTTCGAGAATTTAAAAGGTTTAACGTGGCTTGTTAAAAATTATCCATTTCATTCCAATCTTAAAATGCAGTTAAATTGAATCATTAAAATAGTATGTTTTAATCTTGGTACATATCACTTGCATATTTTCAGCTATTGACTGGGTTCAGCTAGAGTCAAATTCCACAGTTCTTTGCGATGAGTTCATAGCACAGCGTGTTGGTCTTATTCCTCTCACATCTGATGAAGTTGTTGACAAAATGCTGTACAGTAGGGTAAGTGTTACACTTGGTGGTCATAGTGCAACTTAAATTCTCTTTAAATAAAATAGTTTACTGCTGACTTATATTACTACCAAGACAACTTGATAGTATTCCTTCATACACTATACATATAAACTATTTTTAAAAACATTGTGTTGGAAACAGGACACTAACGTAGTAGATTGTACCGGTTATGGAGTCAGTTCCATTTGATCAAATCTAATAAATTGAAGGAAAAAAACAATCCCAATTCCATGCAAACAATTTATTCCAGTTAAAATGTATCAGTTTAAACATAAAACCCTTACAATGTATCCAACTCCAGTTCATTTTAGTACAGTTCTATTTATACATGAAAACATGCATATTTAGTCAGATATTAAAACAATCACTGTTGTTCATTCAAATTCACTTGCATAAATAAAATTAAGTGGCTGCTGCGAAAAAACAATAACAAATCAATTGCAATAAAAAATAGTTCAGTTTAAACAATGGTAAATGGTAGTCAAGGTCCACAAAGTGATACCACATTGTGAGGCATGAAAATGTGTTCACGTATCTGCCACTAGGGGTGCTACAAGGTTGACAAACACAGCTGCACCAATAACACCATCAGAGACACAGTGTGGGGGCAGTCTATGTGTAGTTTATAAAGATTAGTTGAACTACCAGTCAATGTACAATTATATCTAAAAGTCATACATGGTCAAATGTTGAATTATTAAATTTTGAATTTATTTCGAATCCTGCATGGAATGCTGTCAGGCTTTTATATAGCTCTAACTGTCAGGCAGTTATAGTGCTCTAACTGTCAGACATTTATAGTGCTCTAACTGTCAGACATTTATAGTGCTCTAACTGTCAGACAATTTATAGTGCTCTAACTGTCAGACATTTATAGTGCTCTAACTGTCAGGCAGTTATAGTGCTCTAACTGTCAGACAAGTTATAGTGCTCTAACTGTCAGACAATTATAGTGCTCTAACTGTCAGGCATTTATAGTGCTCTAACTGTCAGGCAGTTATAGTGAACTGTAACAATATATGCTCAACCAGGCATTTATAGTCCCATTCCGGTGAACCGAAATGTCTATACGCAGGATTATAGTGCATACAGACATTGGTCAACAAGACAGTTATAGAGCTCTAACTGTCAGACAGTAGGTTAAACTAAGGTAACCCTCTAACTGTCAGACAGTTATAGCGTCTAACTGTCAGACAGTTATAGCGCTCTAACTGTCAGACTGTTATAGTGCTCTAACTGTCAGACATTTATAGTGCTCTAACTGTCAGGCAGTTATAGTGCTCTAACTGTCGGGATAGTTATAGTGCTCTAACTGTCAGGCAGTTATAGTGCTCTAACTGTCAGACATTTATAGTGCTATAACTGTCAGGCAGTTATAGTGCTCTAACTGTCAGACATTTATAGTGCTCTAACTGTCAGACAGTTATAGCAGTCTAACTGTCAGACAGTTATAGTGCTCTAACTGTCAGACAGTTATAGTGCTCTGTCAGACAGTTATAGTGCTCTAACTGTCAGACAGTTATAGCGCTCTAACTGTCAGTGTGAACAACTAAAACATCAGGTTAATTGCAAAATACTACTTAATGGTCTTATTCGTGTGTGTACATAATCACTAGATTATGTACAAATTATAAGTAAGTCATCAACGATGCGTTTGTTGCGTAGGACTGCACATGTGACGAGTTCTGCAGTGACTGCTCGGTTGAGTTTACGTTGGACGTCCGGTGCACCGACGACCAGACAAGACACATCACCAGTGCAGACCTCATCTCCAGCAACCCAAAAGTTGTACCTGTAAGTGAGAACTTCTTGTGGCATTGATTCTGTTACTCTGCTGCCAGTAGTATTGGTTGACACATTCTACAATCCCCTAGTTTCATGTGTCTTCGTTTCTTTGACAATAAATAGTGAACATTTTGTGTGCCATTTTTTAGTTTCTATATTAATTGAAGATGCTGTCAGCATTTGCAAGTGGAGCGTGTTTATAGTATCAATGAGCATCCACAACTTACTGTTATTTATTTTGCCGCACTCAACTAGCTGCACCTCTAACTGCATTATGCATACTCTGGTTGTCCCCCCTTGACCCCCTGCAGTAGGGTGAGGTATATAAAAAATTTCCGTTGACAGGTGACATCAAGACACAGAGAGGATGAGGGGGAATATGGAGACACTGAAGGTATGTATGGGGTGGGGTGGGGGGTAAGGAAGACGTAAAATAACATTTGTTTTTATTACTGCTTCACTAACTGTGAAAGATTGTTACAGTATTGTATGTTTTAAAAGATACATATACACTATACAGTATGCTAAAAATATGATACATTGATTTATAACAATTATGACATTCAGAATAACAAACATATTTTTAATATTTGCAGAGTAATAATATTCATATTGGTTTTATCAATCATGTCTGCAGTCTGGCACATTACAGACATAAAAGCGTTGTGCATAATATAGGTCATTTTTACAATGTTTTACTTAGAATATGTTGCTAATAATGATACCAACAAAAAATAATTAAAAATAAAAATACTAGTAATATAAATAGACTGTGCTATACTGTACCCGGTAGTATGTCACATGCCTTGATGTCGAGGGTCAGTTAAGTGAGCTGTTCACTTGCACTGTTGCAGACATTCTCATTGTGAAGCTGCGTAAAGGTCAAGAGTTGAAGTTACGGGCCTATGCGAGGAAGGGCTTCGCGAAGGAACATGCCAAATGGAACCCCACGTTGTGGGGTGGCCTTTGAGTACGACCCAGACAACGCCCTGCGACACACTACATTCCCCAAACCTGAGGAGTGGTGAGCTTATGACTTAGAAAACTTATGACACGACTTTTGTTGTAAAAAAAACCACTGCCAATACTTTTGATTGGTTGACAAGCTGATAACAGCCGCCGTAAGATGTTCCCCACAGTAGGTTATTAAGGCATAATAAATAACACTAACTAGTAAATAGAATTGTGATGAATGTGATGGGAAAGCAAGACATACTGGTTTAGGAAGTCTGGTCTCTATTGTCATTCACTGTTCATTTCTTATACTATGGTAGCCCTGACGTCTGGGCAATGTCATAAATATGACAGTACCATGAAATAGGATGGATATAAAGCATTTCATACATCCCAGAATAAAACATAAAAAGTTCATAATTGTTATGCTTTTATATGTGCAATTTGAAATCATTAATATTAATTCACATTGTCAGCCAAATACATACCTTCATTCATAACTCTTGTCTTATAGCCTTTACAGTAATCCTGTTTTAATGTAATGTATGTATGGTGTGTGTGTATATATATATATATATATATATATATATATATATATATAAAACAGTTGCTTGTTACTTTTTCTAGGCCCCACAGTGAATATTCTGAACTTGAGGATGATGAAGGTATGTACTTTTCTTACCTCACAATCTGCAAACAGAACGGTATTCTATGTGAATGAATTACCATTATCTATATGTATGACTGCTGCAAGTTATGTACAAAATTTAAGAAAATGAAAGTACATTCTCAGTGAAAGTAATGTTCAAAAACCATTTCAGTATGCGACATTGTTTCCAGTTTTATCATTATATTACCACATAATCCATGTTTCTGGGGAATGATGGAACAGTTTGTAAATGTTGCCCTTTTCCCCATACAGCACAAGCTCCATTTGACCCCAATGGGAAGCCGAACAAGTACTACTACAATGTCGAAACATGTGGCTCATTAAGACCAGAGAACATTGTTCTGTCAGGACTGAATGTTCTCAAGAAAAAACTGAGCGACCTTCAGACACAGTTGAGCCAGGAGATACAAAGTGACAACCTCACGATTCAATAGACTTCCTCTCTCAGTTCATAGTGACAACCTCACGATACAGTAGACGTCCTCTCTATGTCCATACAGAGTGACAACCTCACAATTCAATAGACGTCCTCCAAGTGTTCTTACAGAGTGACAACCTCACGATTCAGTAGACGTCCTCTCTATGTCCATACAGAGTGACAACCTCACAATTCAATAGATGTCCTCTAAGTGTTCTTACAGAGTGACAACCTCACGATTCAATAGACGTCCTCTCTATGTCCATACAGAGTGACAACCTCACAATTCAGTAGACGTCCTCTAAGTGTTCTTACAGAGTGACAACCTCACGATTCAATAGACGTCCTCTCTATGTCCATACAGAGTGACAACCTCACAATTCAATAGACGTCCTCTAAGTGTTCTTACAGAGTGACAACCTCACGATTCAATAGACGTCCTCTCTATGTCCATACAGAGTGACAACCTCACAATTCAATAGACGTCCTCTCTATGTCCATACAGAGTGACAACCTCACAATTCAATAGACGTCCTCTAAGTGTTCTTACAGAGTGACAACCTCACGATTCAGTAGACGTCCTCTCTATGTCCATACAGAGTGACAACCTCACAATTCAATAGACGTCCTCTAAGTGTTCTTACAGAGTGACAACCTCACAATTCAATAGACGTCCTTAGTGTTCTTACAGAGTGACAACCTCACAATTCAATAGACGTCCTCCAAGTGTTCTTACAGAGTGACAACCTCACGATTCAGTAGACTTCCTCTCTGTGTTCACACTGTACACTGTCTCATTGGTGTTTCAGTTGCGTGTTAAATAATGGTGGATTTAGCAGTCATAAAAACCTCAGCAGAAAATGAGAAATCTGCATGTATGTTGAATCCAGATTTGTGACACTGATATTTTGTTGCATCGAGGCATAATATTATAGACATCAGCACATACATGTGTGTTGGGTCTGGAGTTTAATACGTTCATATTTTGCTGCATTGTGGCATCCTTATATTTACCTTTATGTAACCGTACACAAATATTTTGTATGCAAGTGTCCCATGGTAAATCTCAAGTACTTGCAGGCACGGAGACTCTCCAGTTCATATATCACATGTTCAGAAGTGATTTATGTTAAAATAGTTAATTTGCTTTTGCAGCAGTTTTGACGTCAGATTTCCAGGTAGTATTGTGTTGACAAAGAAGGCATTGTTAATGGCTTATGTGCAGTATTTTGTTTATGTGTACTAATGGTTTTATAATAAAGAATCAACTGTAGAAAATTTGTGTTGTATCAAGTAGTTTGACATGCTCCAGTACTGACAATAACTAACTGATATTTAGCACAGCCAAATATGAGCTGCTCAATCAGAGAACAGCAGCAAATGTTTATTCGCATAAAATGATGATAGAAATAGAATACTTGAAAACCAAACACGTCATGCTGATTAAGTGATTAAATAAATGCTGTTTTATATGATACTTTCGTATGTCGCCTACATGATTACATTTAGAAATAAATGATCACTAAAACTGGTTGTAAAATGGAGGTTTTATTGACACTATATCTAAGTTACTGTAAAAGTTCTGCATCTTCTCCAAGTAAATAAATTTTTAAATATAATTAAAATATATATAATGTTAATACGTGTAAAGATATTTCTATATTATAATAAAACTATTGTTGCAAATTCATGCAACACGAAGGCACATTATGGTGGCTCTTAGACATTAGTCTGAGAGTCTGAGATTCAACACTTCAGACTTTCTTGTTTATGATGGCTGCTTGGAAGGCCTTTTTGGTAAACAGTACATTTTTCACATGACAAGCTGCCAGTCACTGAGTAGCTTGAAGAGAAGTGCATCTGGAGCTGACTTATCGGAAGGAACCGTTCATCATCACCATGAGATGGGCAATGTAATAGGGCAATAGAGACGCATATCAGTCATAGCAACAATCTTCATCATCAGAATGTCTTGAGTGAGCTGGATAAATCTGTCATAAAGTCAAAGTAAGATGGGAGGAAAGTTCACAGAGCCACGAATCAGTGATCCCAGTCGCACTTGAATGGCTTCGAAGGTGGCCCCTTGAGGCATTTGTTCAACTTCTCACAGCCAGGTGGCGCCCAGTTCTGAGAGGAAACAACCAAACATACAGTTGTATTTACAATAACAATTAATTGTACAATGCATCCTTGTGTATTAGATACACATAGACATGGTTTTACTATAAACTGAAACACTTGTGTATTTAGTTTAAATAATTTCCTAAACAATTTGAAAAGCCAATGAAGCATCATAAGGAATGATGACATAGATTCAACTAATAAAGATGACTGAGACAATACCATTGGGAAACAGTCAGTAGATAGACATCAGTGATGGAAGATGCATGGACCACTGTACAGACAGATGAGATGGGGAATATATGTATATAAACCTGCAGAACAACTATTTTATGACATTTAGCTCCCTCAAAAATAAAAATTTAAGAGGCTACTTTTAAACCATGTCGTGTCATTATCATTGTCTTATCAACACATTACCTGAACGGCATTGTCACACCAGTTTAACTGTGGCTTGCCACGGACCAACTGTGCTTTGTGCGTGGCTACGATTGCCTTCAAACCTGGCATCACATTCTGGTACTCTGGGGAACTTGGTCTGTTAACAAATGTAAGTATTTTTACAAGTTCTGTACAGATGAATTAAGCTGAAAACATTACAACATCCATCTTCAAAACAAATAAATTATGGTTTTGTGAAAGCCGCCAAGAAAGACTGAATAAATGTGATTAATTACTTGCTAAAGGGATGTTCCATATATTGATTTATGTAAGAGACATAATTTATTATAAAACTGAACTTTATTAATGCATTCATAAATATATACTGAAATATGACTGTGGGAATGTTTTAGAGTATTTTGTATCTTTAAAATGACAATTTCACGCGTTATTCAACTGTATATAGCAGGTGTGTTTGTATTGTTACCAGTTCTTTCCTGCACGATATTAAAATTCATGATATGTAATGGAGTAAATTGCCGCCAACATTGTAGTGGTCACAGACAGTGACCAGTTGAATAGTGACCAGAGAAGTAAAGACAGACTGGCGATATATCTGACACAGCTACATGGTAATTTTGGATTAAAATACGGAGGAGCCGAAATGCTTGAACAACCATTGCCAAAACACGAGAACATACCATTTACAGGATATGTGACCATGATTTGATGAGCTCAGAGCCTCAGTATATTTAAAATAATTGTTCAAACGTTGACATCTTTGGCACTGGTCGCCGCCATTACTCTCGAGCTGCATTTGGTTTGACTCGCTCCTATCTAATCAAAGTAAAGGTTTTTTTTCTTAATAACTTCATTAAGACATTTCTGTGCAAAACCAATAATATGATGCCCTATTATATCAGGTAGGCATAATATATATATATATATATATATATATATATATATAATCAAGAAATAATGTGTATGATTGTTTCAAATGAAAAAGTGAAATTAAATTGGTATGGTATGTTCTTATGTTTGGACAATGGTTGTTCAAACATTTCAGCCCCCATTAAAAATGATGCCCCCTGATCTCATACATGATTATTTAATTGTTATTCTTTATGATGAGAATCTTCAAATTGTCTGCTCACTTGATCATGAATTTCTCGCCTGGGTCTCGACCTAGATGGAAGAGTATGGGCGTGTCTGAGTGGTCGACTTGCTGAGAAGTTGTCACATTGATGACGTCTTGACCAGGACAGAAACCACAAGTCTGAAAGAACATTAATTAAGTTTCAGAGCAATATGTCTTCAATATTCTTTTTGACTTCAAAGATTTAAGAAGGCACTTGTTCAGTTCCATTGCAGGTAAGCTGGTGGTTGACCAGGCTTATCCTGACCTGGTACATTTTGTTGTAGCGGCTGTATGGGAATGTGCACTAATTGTTTATCACAAACATGATGTATTTGTACCGTTAGTCATACAGTAGTAGTTAATGTTTCTACATGGTGATAAAATGAACGAACAGTTTGCCGTATCAGTGGTCACGTGAGTGTGACACACACACTCTGAGTGGTCCACGCAGCTTCCCGGGTCTGTTCTTTTTGTTGTGGAGAGGTCACATAATTACTCCAATGGCAAGACAAAGATAACATGATGCCCAGGATGAAGATGACACCTACAGTCTTGAGGAGATGTTCAGGTGTAGCCCACGTCCACAAGTGGGCCTTGTACGGGCCGTAGCGCACCGCCATCAGGGCATTGCCACGGTAGTAAAACAGTGGTCTGCAACGAAGAACACGAGTTGTCTGTGCAATAGTACAAGTCTGTACTCTGTACACATGTTGGTTTGATGTCACTATGTAATTGTGACACACATGTGCATACATATGTATATACATATGTAAATACATACATATATACATACCCATACATACATACACACACGATAGATACACATAAAATTCATGATCAAGTGGGCAGACACTTTAAAACTTTGAAGACTTCTCATCAAAAAGTATAAAATCATCATGCATAGGTTCAAAAAACCAGTAGTAATTTATTTTAAAAGTATTATATGACAACTATTTTAATCAAAATTCCATACATATACACATTATAATCAAAAAGTTGACTAAGGGTGTATATAATGATGTATTTCATTGATAAAAAGAGTAATAAGAAAAGACTGCAAGCACACATAACAACACTTAAAGGTACAACAGACCCACGCTGTACAGCCCAGTCAGCATTAGCACTGACCCAACGTAAGAAAACATTTTGTCAGGACTTGGGCACAATTTTTCGGAATGAGCCATTCAGTTTTATTCACTCTTGAGATATTATCACCAGCCTGTGAGGCAATAACATACACAACTGAATGAATCCTTACTTCCTACAGTCTGGTGATGTGATGTTTCAGTTGGTAACAAATACCTGTCAAACTGTGTGTTATTTACAAGCACTGAGGCGAGGCTAGTGCCATCCAGGTGTCTGTCTTTTGGTTTGGCAATGCCAGCAAAGTCAAGGAGGGTTGTAAAGATGTCCATCAGACTTCCCAGTTGGTGAGATATCTACACATAGGAACACGTTGCAAAATGACATCTTGCATGT
Organism: Ridgeia piscesae; assembly: GCA_025642075.2. Lineage (NCBI taxonomy): Eukaryota > Metazoa > Annelida > Polychaeta > Sabellida > Siboglinidae > Ridgeia > Ridgeia piscesae. The sequence goes on from JAODUO010000117.1 coordinate 316,535, forward strand.
GGCAAATGCATGCATGTACAATGTTTCACTTCACAATTTTAATAGTCAATTCTACTTAAGAGTTACATTTCTTTTTATTCTTTTGATATTTTGTTATATTTCAACCAGAAGAAACCTAAATGATTTTTTTACCACTTATCAGTACAATACAAATCTAACTGCATCAAAGTAATGACTATTTATCAGTGTCTAAAGATATGCAAAATAGCATACCCAGTACATTCCCATATTCCCGCAACTACAGAAATGTAGAACACAAAACAGATGGTGAGTTTCAAGTCTAAATGTGATACATCCATTTCTTTTAAAAACTGGGGAAATGGCCAGCCTGATTATCCTTGTGACCAGGACTAATTTCTTACACTGTTATAGAACAAATCATGTGATGTGACCTTAATTGCAAGGTGACCTTATTACTCATTACCTTATTACTTGTCCAAGTTTTAACTGAACTGCTGAAACAACGCACCTGTTGTGGCTGGATCTTTCCCGGCCACCAGCCAATAGCAGGCTCTCTCATCCCACCTTCAAAGGTTGTTTCCTTTCCACACAGGAACGGACCATTGCTCCCTCCTACAGCAACACACATGGACAATTCAACACAGGAACGGACCATTGCTCCCTCCTACAGCAACATACCCGGACAATTCAACACAGGAACAGACCACTGCTCCCTCCTACAGCAACACATCCAGACAATTCAACACAGGAACGGACCATTGCTCCCTCCTACAGCAACACACCCAGGCAATTCAACACAGGAATGGACCATTGCTCCCTCCTACAGCAACATACCCGGACAATTCAACACAGGAACAGACCACTGCTCCCTCCTACAGCAACACATCCAGACAATTCAACACAGGAATGGACCATTGCTCCCTCCTACAGCAACACATCCAGACAATTCAACACAGGAACGGACCATTGCTCCCTCCTACAGCAACACATCCAGACAATTCAACACAGGAATGGATCATTGCTCCCTCCTACAGCAACACATCCAGACAATTCAACACAGGAATGGACCATTGCTCCCTCCTACAGCAACACATCCAGACAATTCAACACAGGAATGGACCATTGCTCCCTCCTACAGCAACACATCCAGACAATTCAACACAGGAATGGACCATTGCTCCCTCCTACAGCAACACATCCAGACAATTCAACACAGGAATGGATCATTGCTCCCTCCTACAGCAACACATCCAGACAATTCAACACAGGAATGGATCATTGCTCCCTCCTACAACAACACATCCAGACAATTCAAACACTGGAATGGATCATTGCTCCCTCTTACAGCAACACATCCAGACAATTCAACACAGGAATGGATCATTGCTCCCTCCTACAACAACACATCCAGACAATTCAAACACTGGAATGGATCATTGCTCCCTCTTACAGCAACACATCCAGACAATTCAACACAGGAATGGATCATTGCTCCCTCCTACAGCAACACATCCAGACAATTCAACACAGGAACGGACCATTGCTCCCTCCTACAGCAACACACCCAGGCAATTCAACACAGGAATGGACCATTGCTCCCTCCTACAGCAACATACCCGGACAATTCAACACAGGAACAGACCACTGCTCCCTCCTACAGCAACACATCCAGACAATTCAACACAGGAATGGACCATTGCTCCCTCCTACAGCAACACATCCAGACAATTCAACACAGGAACGGACCATTGCTCCCTCCTACAGCAACACATCCAGACAATTCAACACAGGAATGGATCATTGCTCCCTCCTACAGCAACACATCCAGACAATTCAACACAGGAATGGACCATTGCTCCCTCCTACAGCAACACATCCAGACAATTCAACACAGGAATGGACCATTGCTCCCTCCTACAGCAACACATCCAGACAATTCAACACAGGAATGGACCATTGCTCCCTCCTACAGCAACACATCCAGACAATTCAACACAGGAATGGATCATTGCTCCCTCCTACAGCAACACATCCAGACAATTCAACACAGGAATGGATCATTGCTCCCTCCTACAACAACACATCCAGACAATTCAAACACTGGAATGGATCATTGCTCCCTCTTACAGCAACACATCCAGACAATTCAACACAGGAATGGATCATTGCTCCCTCCTACAACAACACATCCAGACAATTCAAACACTGGAATGGATCATTGCTCCCTCTTACAGCAACACATCCAGACAATTCAACACAGGAATGGATCATTGCTCCCTCCTACAGCAACACATCCAGACAATTCAACACAGGAACGGACCATTGCTCCCTCCTACAGCAACACACCCAGGCAATTCAACACAGGAATGGACCATTGCTCCCTCCTACAGCAACATACCCGGACAATTCAACACAGGAACAGACCACTGCTCCCTCCTACAGCAACACATCCAGACAATTCAACACAGGAATGGACCATTGCTCCCTCCTACAGCAACACATCCAGACAATTCAACACAGGAACGGACCATTGCTCCCTCCTACAGCAACACATCCAGACAATTCAACACAGGAATGGATCATTGCTCCCTCCTACAGCAACACATCCAGACAATTCAACACAGGAATGGACCATTGCTCCCTCCTACAGCAACACATCCAGACAATTCAACACAGGAATGGACCATTGCTCCCTCCTACAGCAACACATCCAGACAATTCAACACAGGAATGGACCATTGCTCCCTCCTACAGCAACACATCCAGACAATTCAACACAGGAATGGATCATTGCTCCCTCCTACAGCAACACATCCAGACAATTCAACACAGGAATGGATCATTGCTCCCTCCTACAACAACACATCCAGACAATTCAAACACTGGAATGGATCATTGCTCCCTCTTACAGCAACACATCCAGACAATTCAACACAGGAATGGATCATTGCTCCCTCCTACAACAACACATCCAGACAATTCAAACACTGGAATGGATCATTGCTCCCTCTTACAGCAACACATCCAGACAATTCAACACAGGAATGGATCATTGCTCCCTCCTGCAGCAACACATCCAGACAATTCAACACAGGAACGGACCATTGCTCCCTCCTACAGCAACACACCCAGGCAATTCAACACAGGAATGGACCATTGCTCCCTCCTACAGCAACATACCCGGACAATTCAACACAGGAACAGACCACTGCTCCCTCCTACAGCAACACATCCAGACAATTCAACACAGGAATGGACCATTGCTCCCTCCTACAGCAACACATCCAGACAATTCAACACAGGAAGGACCATTGCTCCCTCCTACAGCAACACATCCAGACAATTCAACACAGGAATGGACATTGCTCCCTCCTACAGCAACACATCCAGACAATTCAACACAGGAATGGACCATTGCTCCCTCCTACAGCAACACATCCAGACAATTCAACACAGGAATGGACCATTGCTCCCTCCTACAGCAACACATCCAGACAATTCAACACAGGAATGGATCATTGCTCCCTCCTACAGCAACACATCCAGACAATTCAACACAGGAATGGATCATTGCTCCCTCCTACAACAACACATCCAGACAATTCAAACACTGGAATGGATCATTGCTCCCTCTTACAGCAACACATCCAGACAATTCAACACAGGAATGGATCATTGCTCCCTCCTACAACAACACATCCAGACAATTCAACACACATCCATACATTCTATGCAAAAAGGTACATAGTAATATGTTCACTTTAGATACGTTTCAACATGAGCTGGCTCAGCTATTTACATCATACTAATGCACAGAAGTATTGTTTGATCGTCATGTTAATTGTTTGAACAATAATTATGTAAATAATTAAAGGGAAACATTTGTATTCCTGTTGGCTGCAACATGTGGGTTTTCTGAACATTGTAAACAAAACTAGTATTCCCAATTCCTCAGCTAACCGAGATGATTATAAACTTGTGATGTCAGCCTTTGTATGGCTACGATACTGTTCATACAAATTATTTTGTTCACTTCAATATAGGTTTTGTGCAGTGTAAACTATTGGTATAAATTCTTAACTGTTGTTGAATTAACACTTTCATATGCATAGACCAAAACAATAGCGTAGCTGTTGGTTCAAATTAAAATAACATAAATGAGACCAACCTCTTGGCCCACTGATTTTGGCTGCTCCATTGTCAGATGAGAAGAAAACAAAAGTATTGTTGGCAAGACCGAGTTTGGACACTTGTTTCAAGATTTCTCCAACTCCATAGTCCAGTTCTCTCACAGCGTCTCCGTAGCTGCAACATCAGTCCACTAAGTCATGCTAACTTTGTGCCCTGTACGTGCATCTCCTACAAGAGGCCTTTTTACTTTTAAGTCATACAGACTAGTACTAGTCAATGAATTAGAAACCGACTCACACCAACTATGATATGTTTAAATGAACAACAACATTTACACTTCAAATACAATTTCCAAGTACAGTGTATATAACAAAACAAAAGTATGGTAGATGTGCCAGTTATTGAATAATTAGTGGGATTCAGACAGCTCAGTGATGTCACCAAGATGTCAACATCATTCTCCAGGTGAGGACACCAACGTGTAGAATTAAAGAAGTAATAGGTTGACACTAGATGGCGCCACTCGTTCCTATATATTTTATAAGAATTTCAAAAACAAAATGTCCAATAGATGGCACTGTCCAATAACCATCACATTTACCCACACTGTATCTTCTGTATTGCTAGTAACTGACTAAAGAATATAAATCTTGTGAAAACATATATTACATCCTAGAACACAGCTGACATGTTTCAGTATTAGAATTAGATAATTTTAATGAATTATTACCTTTTTTATCTGACATAATATGACTCAACTTTGGACGATTCCCAAAACAAAAACGCACATAGAAAGTGCTACATACCGGCCTCTTGCACTAGTTCCTAGAAACTTCCTAGAAGCATACACAGGGTCGTGTGTAGCATCCACAGCCCAGTAGAGGAAAAACGGTCGTCCAGAATTTGCCTGTTTTTCTAGGAATGTCACAGCTTCCTAGAAATAAAAATCAATTGATAACAGTGTCACTTCGGTGTTAGACAAAAAGCAGATTGCATACATATTTGAAAATAGTGAGTATAATATGTAAATATTGGCAAAGTTTGTGTCAAACAGACAAACCTGAATGTACAGCTGTGTGAGATTGGATTCCCCTGTTCGACGATTTATCTGGAAATCTTCATAATATCTAGAAATAATAAAATATGTAAGAAACATAGCACTATCCACTCATGTGACAGTGGTGCCATTATTATTTATAATTACACCATTTTTATTGGAAAGACCCCATTATTGGGCCAGGCAAAGCAATCATATGAAATCATAAATTAACTCTGTATAATTGTTCATACTGTTGTCATAGTGTCACATTTAGAAAATAATAGCAGCTAGATATGCAGAGTTAAACATTCTTGGAGTACCCGGGGGTACTTTAAATTAGTAGGTTTAGTTTTGATGTAACAAAATAAAAGTACAACTAGTCAACATAAAATTTGAGAAAAAATTCATTGTACTGAAGGTCGTTTCTACTACTGCAGATCGAACCTTCCCACCATGTCGGTGTCTCTGTAAACAGGAATGTTTGGCACCGTTTTGTCGTCCATTGGTCCAAAATGGCAGTTTGGTGAGCCAAACCATTCGTGGAAGCCATGTTTCAGAGGATGGTATTCCGGCTGGTGGCCCAAATGCCTGGAGAACAAATACACATCCAATAAGTCAGGCATAAAAATACACTACTTTGTGAACTATTATATATGAATATAACGTTTTCCTACTTGGTCCAGGTGCAGTGTTGAGGGTCATCCATTGTTTCCATAATATTCTGCCGTGTATATATGTAAAATTTAATGTTTTTTGATCAGTTTACATTAAAAAAAACTGGAATTTTTTGTTTTATTTACATTGAAGCAGCCATAAAACGTTGTACTCATCGACAAATTTGTGCTCCAAAGTAAGTTAAATCATACAATAAACATTATCGTTGTCTACCATTTTCCAATGATCTTGTTTCTGTATCCGTTCTGCTGCAGTAGTTCAGGAAGCAGTAATTCCGTTGGAGAGATGCCCCCAACTATCACCTGGGGCGTGTAAGCTGAAACATGCACATGTCATATCCCATAAGGCACCTGCCATGTTCTGCACCATTAAATCTATAATTTTGTATTACCAACTTTCAAACCTTGGCCTTCCCTAGGATGCACCTTAGAATTCCCAGAAAATGGCACAATGTAACTTATAATTTATAAGACCATTTTCAAAGTTTCACAGTTGTAAATTAATAAAATTCTAAACTGAAAATGTATTTATCTTAGAACTGGTATGGTTTTTTAAATAAATAAAAAAATTCTGCTAATAATTTCTAAAACTGGTACGAGGTGTGGAAAGAAACATGTTCCTCAACGACACAATTCTACACATTATTTCAGATTGTTTTAAAACTATAACAATGCCACAACTTATTTCAAATTTATGAAAAGTGTTTATGATTATGTGAAATAAAATGTGAAAACATGCAATATTATCAATGGTAACTATTCATTAGTATCTATACAGTTATTTAGAAGAATACATTGGTGTTGTATGAATTATTGTGTATTCAATAGCTCTTAGATGAATATAACATTTATAGTCACATTCAGTAAATACAACTTTCCATTTCTGCCAAATGCATTGTCAGAATAGAAGCCGTTTCTGATGGGGAGTCGTCCAGATAACATTGCAGCCCGAGCTGAAACACAACAAACTTCATTCTTAGATCGACAAAAACCAATAAGACATGGTTGTCATGTGAAGAATATATTTTAGCTGTATTATTCAATATGTTGTATACTGATTCTGAAATGTCCAAAACAACAAATTTTATGGCTTGGGATTGTAAGCACATTGCAAAACATAATTGAACTTAATTTACATGCATCATAAAATTATATTTTTTATTTTTATTAATGATATTATACATAAAACATATGCTAAGATTTTTTATTTTTTATATTAATTTAATAAATTACTATTAGGTAACAGGTGCAGCGTCACATTATCACTTTTCAATTCTCAAAACAACTGACAGTTTTAAAGGAGGCTACCAACTTACACGGCGAACAGAGAGGACTAGCAGAATAGAAGTCAGTCAGAAGCATCCCCTCTCTGGCCATCTGGTCTAAGTTGGGAGTCTCCATTGATGGCTCTCCATTGACACCCAAATCTCCCCAACCCATCTACGAACAATACACGGTTCCGGTCTACTGAACCTGGGGAAATATTGTGATTTTAAACATTATATTTCATGGACACATGACACAGCTTGTAGAGACATGATGTCATCTTGATATTAAATTAACAAGGCAATGTACATGAACTTCATGAAAAACACATAAATACAAATACACTGGAAAGTATTTCAAAAACTTTCTCAAATACTTTTTTCATTATTACTATAATACAGGTAAAAGAAAAAATCATATATCGAGACATCTAGTTTATGCATTTGTAGCCATAATTAATGCATTGCTCATACAACGACAACCAGACAAGTGCTAGGATGTCTTGTTACTGCTAACTACATCACAGTGACAACTAACTTAGAAACGTCTATACACAAAGGTAAAGGCCATAAGCTGTTGTTTGTTTTAAGTTAAGCCAGAACGTTCGTAATAAAATGCCTATGTTACCCTCAGAAGAGGCAGTGCTATTGACTGCTAGGATCTTCTGGGGAAGTGTGACAGCAACATGGAAGACAGCCAGGACACCAGTGTAGCCTGGTGCCAGCTTGGAGCCTGGCTAAAGAACAAAGGGGATATTGACCTATGGTCACTGTCAGATGCTAATCCAAGCTATGGCTCTGAGCAAACAAACATTGTGGTCACTGCCAGGGCCATGGGGGACACATGCTGTCAAGTACCTTCTTCAATAATTAGCACTGTTGGCTGAAAGACACACTGAAGTTGCAATCAATGGGTATTTTGAAGGTTGAAAAGAATTTGTTGGTGAACGATGATTTGCAGTAAAGGAAATAAGTTTGGCAGTCATTACATGCAATCGTGAAACAGAAATGTTGATACTGACAATGTATTTGAAAAAAAGTATTTGAAGGTATTTGAGAATATCAGATACTTTAGGAAAGTATTTAAATACAAATATTTTTAATTTCTAAATGTCAAATACAACTACAAAATGAACAAATACTTTTATAAAAAGTATTTAAATACTTTCAAATACAAATGTATTTGACCCCACCCAGCAAACAAGGAACCATTTCTGAACCAGTTGGCATGTGTCATACTGGTTCATAATTGGTACCATTCCACCAGTACATGTTTTCATGTGTAGTCACGTGTTCTGCCTGTTGTCACGAGTTTTGAACGAGTCTGACACAAGTCGTACTGGGTCAGAACTGGTACGGTTTCACTGGTACATGTCATCACATGAAAATATTGTGATTTCACGGTAAACACGTGTCTACACACCAAAGTTGTTCACAGAATCCGGTGAATTCACATATGGAAACACGTGAATTGAGCCAGTTGAACTCGTGAATTCACTTACAGAACATGTGAAATCATGGGTCATCGTTTGCTGGGCATGCCTGATCTGCTCATACACTTTTTTATATGTAGAGGTCATTTTGTTTGGTTTGGGTTTCATTACAATTAATTTACTATCATGACCATGACCTGTAGAATTCCTGTTTACTGTTTTGATTGTTGAACATAAAACTTTCTGGAATGTATATACCGGTACTCAAGTAAAAAAAAAAAAATTAAAATACAGTAAAACTGCAATATTCCCAGCAGTCTATACTTGAAATGAACCAATTCATGATTCTCCATATACCCAATAGCTTGTAAAATGTAAAAGCAAACTCAGGAAATATTCCAAAGCATCTATCACATAAGTTGTCTAACATCCTACAATCAGTGATAAGATCGAGACATTAATGTTTACTTACATCATCCATCAGCATAACTATGAAGTTTGGTTGTTGCTGTGCACAGCAAACACCCAAGATCATCAGACAGCCACACATGATGACAACAAAGTGGTTGATGGTGACCAGTCTCCTCATCCTGCTCATAGGAGATGGATATGCTAGAGCTGGGGTTACTGGCAACACCTAAGTAATTAAACGAATCATGTTGTCAGTACATGCAGACAATACAAAAACCACAAAAGAACTGGCTGCCTGAAAATTAATTAGTCTTACTGCATAACAGTTCATAACTAGGACGAAAGATGAAATGATGCGAGTGTGGTGGATACACAAATTAAAAATGGTGAATAATTAACACATATATCGAAAGGTTCAATGGGCAATAGCACACCATGAGACAAGAGTTCTACTTGGAGGTTGAGTTTTGTATGAGGGAATATACTTCTGCATGGTACGACAAAAGAAACTCAACAGTACATATACATGTACGCCCATAGACAGTATAATACTGGTGTCATATGTTTGACAAGGGTTTAGTCACTTTAGTGCAACTTTTGAAGTTGAATACCATATAAAACATACCCCAATCAGATGTAACTTCAGAAACAGGAGTTTAAACTCCGACTGAGACTTGGTTTGACACTTTAAACCAAAAAACTAATTTTCACTAAAAGACAAATTAATTAAGGCCTACACCAAAATAAAATACCACACCTAACTAACCTATGGTCATTCATTTATACACCTTCTACAAATAATGAATCAATGAGCCTGACCCTAACAGCCAGATAAAACACAGTCTAGTTGCCAGTCTCAGTGGCATGGTCCCTGTCAGTGACACTAAGCCGAAGCCTGAGGTAGGGAGGTCAGACCGATTTGCCGCCCCTTCTGACAACATGGGGAGACAGGGGTCCGGGTTTAGTGGACGTAGTTTATTATCATGCAACATACCTGTTCGTTTATAATGTTTCTCATGTTGTTATAATGTCAGTTCATGATTCTGTGCTGATAGCTGATTTTTTTGGTGGTGCTTGAGAGCAGTTAATGATTTTTTTCTTCTCAGTGTCGTATTTTGATTTTCATTGTTTATGCCTGCGGCCATGTTGGATCGTGCTGAGAGGCCCCATCTTTCAAAATTATTTGCGAGATTATGTTAATGCGTACGGCCATTTTGAAAAGTTTTAAATAAAGAAAAATAAATGAACATGATCATACAAATATCATGATAATTCGTCGATAAAAACTTGTAGTAATTAGTCAGTTAAACAATAACAATGTTTTGTGACTATTTATTTAGGTGGATTCGGCATAATTCATATGCAGAAGTGTAGAGAATTGTGTGGATGATAATGTGATTAGTGATGGCTTACTAATTGATAGCATTTTTTTTATGGAGCCCCTGTCTCAAAAGACATTGCCATTTTGCATTGTTCCCAGTGCGCACGATGGTGTACAACGCACTCTGATATCAACGTGATTGATAGCGGGTGTTTTTGATTAATACTATTATTAATAGTTAGCGAGTACTTATGCTTGCACATGTAACTGTGTAAACTAATTAATTACTACCATGTTTAATATAGCTAATTTATATTAGCTTGTTTATTGGTATTATTGTATTATTTTCCTTTTTAAAGCATACTAGTCGTACTTTTATGTGTTGGTTTGGCTACATTAAATTTACTAATTATAAAAATTGATGATAATTTATCATTAATATTTATAAAATTATAGTAAACATGACTTTTGTATGTTGTTACTGGGGTATTCTTTGATGACAGTTTTACATGAATTAGTATTTAGTTTTAAGAATATATGTAATTTGTACATTGTTGAACAATTATGATACATTATATATTAATTGAATAAAAGATTAGGTATATATTGGCCTTCATCATAGTTTACAACAAAATCAGTATAATTGAAAAAAAGTAATCTTCTTGTGATTTAGGTACAAAATAAAATTCGAGAATGTTCAGAAGAAAAAATAATAATTTTTATCAAATTGCAGTTTCATTAATATTTAATCTACCTGGTATGAACTTGAAGGCAGCACCATTGTATTTTAATTAATTATTATTATCAGAAGAAAAAATGAAAGCAATTCTAAAGATTTATTGGCAAAATCAAATCTGTCAGAAAATCATAAAAAAATGTTTTTTTGATGTGAAATTTAATAAAATTGCAGTTTCTTTAATATTTCATCTAGCACAGTTGCACTACAATTAATGATTATGATCAGGGGGGAGAATTTAATGTGCGTGGTTTATTAGCAAAATTACATATATTAGCAAACCGTCAGAAAATGTCATGAAATGTGTAACTTTAAATATCTGTAGTTTGATTACTATTTCATTTAAATACATGAAACAACTACCATTATACTTCTTATAGTGACTACTATCAGGGAACATTAAACAAAATTATAAAGAAAAAATTGGTCCAACCACCCGACCTGAGGCTGAGGGAAGAGGTTGAGTGAGGCGACGCCGCAGGCCAGGCCCAGCCCCAGGTACAGCCCCGCGTTTGCTGTAGCTGTTTATGAGTTCTGCAAACTGGCAACTAGAACAGCGCTAAAATGTCATAAAGTTAACTGCAACCACATGGAATATGACAATGCGCAACTTATCATTGCAATTACTGTTACACTTTACGTTGATCTTCATAAAAACATCGATACAATTTCACACATCCTGTCGATGTTGTCCCCAATCATATAGAATAGTCCCGCCATCTGGCGACTAACCGCAAATCTCCTTAGCCTCTTCAACGTAGCACTTGCGGGCGGTAGATGGCGCGATTTTGACATCTACAGATTGGAGGAGGTTAGATAGTTTGCAACGCAATCTCATCGCCTAAAGGGATCTTTTATGACAAATAATGTTTTCAGTTATAACACGATATACTCGATGTGCATCAGTATGCAAGACATACACACAGATGCGATTATACCAGGCCACACGTGTCAAGGTAATTGACGCATTAAAGTCCTATTATCGCTCATGCACCATTGGAAAATCCGTGCGTAAGCCTTGTAAGGCCGTGTTAATTAATACATGATGGGTTTGAGGGCAAAAGGCAATATATCCATTTTTGACGTTTCGAGATGAAAGCACTTTTGTGTTTCACCCTCAGAGAAACGTCGTACTCAAATATCTTAACATAAAATCAAAGAGATTGCTAACAAAATTGAAACCTTGTTTTGTATTTTTTTAATGAAAAATCACTGACAAAATTACATTTGTTATCAAAATGTGATATATCTATGTCTATTTATTTCAAAACGTGATATATCCATGTCATTGTTCTACAAAATGACACAAACTGAAACTGACGCTAATGACACAAATTTACACTATCATTAAACAACATTTCTTACAAATACAAATTGATATAGTGTAAAAATATTAGGTACACTTAGTTAAGACAAGTTACTGTGTCAATGCAACAATAGGCCTATGATTGGAAGTTGAAACATGGTATTGTCATCTTGAATAGTTTTCACGGGGTCTTGTAAAATTGGTTTGATTTGTGTAGCAGATAATTGGAAACAAAGTAATGTTTTAACGTTGAGAAGAAACAGTGTAATAAATAAGAAATGAGTTTGAAAGTAATATTAATTGAAGTGATAACTGACTCTCTACAAGAATTCAAAATAAAAAACAATACACTTAGTCGTAATTATCAATACATTCTGAGGTATTTATCAATCCACAGTGGACTATAGATATAAGTATAATTAATAATTTACACCAAATAAACTATTAACAACTTCACGTGTTAGCCACAGTTGATCACGCTACAGGTATTCATTTGGCGGGATTATGGGGTTAACAGAGTTAATAAAAAGTAACGACTTCCAACAACAATCATATTTTTTAATGTCAGTGGTTTACCAGGAAAAAAATATAGAACACATAGCCATAGAAAGTCTATAGAATACGCCATTTTAGAAACAAAATGACGTAGTTAAGTCTTCTTGGTCAGCGAGAACTGTGCATACATGCATATTATTATCTGTTACTTTCTGACCTGACCACAAAAACGACCGCCAACAGCTGCCAAACTTCTCATCATATTTCTTATATATATACACTACATTAATAAAATCACTTGTGTTCCTCTAACGAAGAAAATTCGCAAAACAAACGTGCAAATCTCGACGGACAGCAACTCAACAACTTTGACTACCGTAACTCGCCATTATAAGTTAGCTTTACACAAAATACAGCTAGATGGCGTGTTTGTGCACGCGAATATTTATAAACCTTACTGCATTCGCACCCGCGAATTAATTTGACTAATTATAAATAACAGCATCACTATGGTCTGCAGAACATTTTAAACGGCAAACAAAGGCAAGTGATATAATAGAGTTGATAAAAAGTAACAATTTAATATAGAAATATATAATTTTAATAGTTTATTTTATATAGTTCCAAATCCATAATTGTTTGTGGTGCTTCACAACATACTGTTATTAAAGTATATGCAATAAGAAGAATGCTACCAACAGGTAATATTTAAAAATAAATATTAGAAATACATGTGTCTGCATAATTATCTAAAATGACCTATTACCGGGTAGTCATAAATGAGGCATATTCCATTTCTAGCCAGATTTCAATGGCAACCAAAGTTAATTTGTACATGTCATCCAAATTATGTTTACTATGTTTTGAGGAGAGCTTAATGTGTTTTTTGCAAATTATCACTCGTTGATTTCACTAGACGCCACTATTTAACTTCCCAGAAAAGTAGAGATGGTGTTGATTGAATAAGTCTGCTAGAAGGATTTGGAACTGCGCTACATTTCAGAAGATTTACACAGATGTGGTCAATATTTATGGTACAAATCGTTTTTGCAGTTTGAACAAAACTCTGATAACATTATGTAGTTAAGTCATAGTCTAACAGTCTAACACACACACACATGTTCAATGAGGTTGGGACAAACTAAGAGAACTTTTGTTTTTGTTGAGAAATATACTGGCAAAATTCAAATCTCATTAAAGACGCTAATGTTTAAATGAACATAATGCTCGAGCAGTTTTATGATTCTGTTTCTAGAGTCTACAGCAGAAGGGTGCTGTTTTGTCGAGCTCACCAACAGCCTACGCTACAGCAAGATACAACAGTCTGCTTGAGCCTCACCGGTCTGCACTCTCGGGTTGCTTCCACAGTGCACAGTTCTCAACCAAAAAGAACAATGGGTTGCCGAAGCACCATCCGGAAAAAGGTGACTTGATATATGTGGGCAAGCTGTCGACTATGGTTCGCTACATAAAGGCATTCTCTGTGTCAACCAGCGTCGTCGGCATTGGTGTACAGCCGTTCATCTTCAATGCTGCCAATCAGTTCCCCACGATCCTGAAGGTAGCGATGGGCGGCTTTATGTCGTTCTTCATCTTCCTGTCGCCACTACTGCTTCACCTTGTTACTAAGAGATATGTGATAAACATGTACTACAACAGAAAAACCGACAGATTCACGTTGTCGACGTACACGTTTTTCGTCTACCGCAAGGATACGACCTTCACGAATGCCGACGTGGAAGTTCTCAACGTGCCTGCTATGTTCACCAACCTGAAAGTGAACAATGTACCACTCCTTGTCGACCCCGCATCGTTTACTGACAGACAAGCTTACATTCGCTTAATGAGCTACGACAAACCCATGGACTGGGAACTGCCTCCTGATGACAGAATAACTCCTGGCAGCAAACATGGCCCAGTGAAATAGTAGTAGAGTGTGGTGAAATCTGCCTAGCAGATGTCTCTGGCGTGTGACAATTCATGTAGATTTTATTTACTAAGCGTATTAAAATGTCATAATAACATGATACATATTGTTTTGACTTTTTATTAAAGATGCATGTCATCATTGCTCAAATCTCAAATGCCATGGCTATTGCTAAAGCAGCTCTGGCAGTAAGCACGTATGTTTCCGTTATTGCCAGATCAGATCTGTATGGACGGGGCGGGGCGTGCATGCATGTCCAGCTAGTCATATTTTCAGTGAATACACAGCGACTTACTAATGACTTCAGAAAAGTGTAACGCTCTGTATATAATGCGGAGACTCTCTGGTCAATGGCAATATGTAAGCAGCAAGCCAAGTTTCTTTTGCGTCAACAGACTTCTTCACATTTATGCAATGTTCATATCATCATCAATGTGTAGCCATGGTATCTCTTGTTTGGGCGAAGGGCTCAGCATGCTGCTTCCATATATATTATTATATATATGTATAGATATATATATATGTATATATATATAATATGTGTATATATTTAATGTATGTATGTGTGTTTACGCAGCTATTCATATTAACTACAAAAACAACCATTTCTGAAACTGAGCTACCGTACCCGATATAAACCGTCAAGTATACGCAAGGTGGCGACACTTGATGGACCACAAGATCTGAGGAGCTTCGGGTTATTCCTCCACGTACAAATGCACGCAAACGCTTGGTGAAAGTACTGACAAGAGTACCTTAATTCAATTTAACCATGTAATTCTAACCCGTTGTACACACCAGACCAACCAAAAGAGGTTTGTTTGCGCGTTGAGCAGTAGCACAAAGTTCCCTCCAAGTGTTTGAGTTTGTAACCGGAATATCCACAACGGCTTGTCTTGTCTGAAAACTTAATGCATGTGCGCCGGACTGGGAAATCTATTATGTACGTAGTTTACAGAAAGTCTAGGCCCTACAGTCAGAAACTTGATGTGATTTTATGACATGCCGCTAATTGTAGCACAGAGACCCCCCACGTGACCACACACTGTAAACCATATTAATTATAACAGTAAAGGCACACCATTACAATATGTACATGTGCTTTGTAATAGGTCATATATCTGAACTGAAGTAGTCAAATGATGACCACGTACAAGGAATATAAATAAGCTCTGAAATAGTGTTTTCAATACAAGCCGCAAAAGTCGAGAGCAAATTGGCAAACGGAAACACTTGTTGTAGGTGGAAGCTATGTTTAGTAAGTCTTTCAGGTGGACGAATCACGTGGGCGGTCACTAGTCGCTTGGTTTCGGTTCCGATGCTACAGTTAGCGGCGTGTAATTGTATGCCCAGCGGTGTTGCGGTTCATCATATTAGGTTGTCTCCAGTGTCCAGTCTCACACACGTTTCATATTATACATGTCACATGTCTACTGCCGCCCACTTCTGCCGGATGCACGTTTTGACTCAGCAGGTGGGTTCTGCAACAGGGCATTTTCGAGTAACGAGCGCATATGTCCAGGTGGACAGACTGTGTGATTCACATATTTGTGTACATGTACTTGTAGAATGAATAATATCATGGACACCACATAAAAGCACACATAGTACACTTGTTTCCAATGTAGCTCTCAAAACAATGCAAATAAGTATTGACTATTTGCATCAGCTTTATTTTCGTATTACTAATTTATATACATATATATATATTTAGAGTAGATGCATCTTATTTTCCTGCAATACGTTGTTACAAAAATTATAATATTTCTGTTCAGTTCGTTCAGATAAAATGCGTAGAGCATGATCACACATTATAGACTAAACATGAAATTCGAAACAAATGCGTCTACTTTTAGCAAAATAGTTACCAATACTTGCTTTCACCACGTACAGTATTGGCACAAGCAGAACCACATGCACATTAAATCACGTGTACCGTGTAAACCGAGGCTTTCTATGAGGACACTTGGGCGTTATCCATTGGTCGAAAAATGATCTGTGTCCACCGGGTCAGGGACCGGAAGTAAATTTTGTGCGTAGTATTTCGGGACATTTCCGAAACGTGAACCGGGGGCAGTTGTGTTAAATGTACTATTGAATTTAGCTTCTGAGGCCAGAGTCACCAGACTAACATTCTGCAACTAGCTTCAATTGTTTCCTTTGCTACCCGATGTACATTTGCGGCGAAACAGCAAGGCCTACAACACTAATGGTCCGTCGTTATTATGAACTAGAGTCCGTCGGCAATCGGCCAATGATTTTCTTTGTCACAAACCACATTTTGAAATTACTAATAGCTATCACTGCGGAGAATCTAAAATCACGGAAGGAAGCTGTAAGCCAGCAATGGAAATGTATACCAAATGCTTAACAGGAAAATTAGTTTATGAATCATGGTTACATGACGATAAACTATACAACGATCCAAATTTGTTATATAACTTATTTATTATTTACTGTTTTAGCATTTAATAATTTTTACAGGTCCTCTTCTGGCTTGATTGGGCATTCCTGCCAGCTCTATCTTTTAACATATGCTTGGACTGTGCGCATGCGTCAGAGTTTGACACAATCCGTGATAGAGGTGGTGCAGTGTAATCGGTTTATATAAGGTGATTTTCCCATAATTTATATATTTTTGCCTCAAACGACTGGACTGATGTATAATACTGGCATAGTCCGCGTCCCGATCGGGTGCAGATCCGATGTATCGTCTCCTGCCGTCGAAAACGTTCGCAAATAATAATTTTGTGTTGCGGTTTGTCTATACATCTCGAAGTATCGACGTTCGTTAAACTGAGCGACTCCAGTTGACGTAGTGAACGTCAGGCAGAAACAAAGCGCGTACGTCACGTGATGACGTCACCACCGTTGATGTGTAGCAACGTTGCGGGCATTTGGTGGGAGCGTGTGCCAAAGCACAACCGGGAAATTACAGAGATATATTCAACACAGAAAGGGTGTGTGCTCCTCTGCCCAGAATGTGCAGAGCACTAAGCACTTGTTTTAAAATCGTCTGCCCGTCCTAGATTTAAAGACGTCCACCGTGGCTTCAGATACAACTATTTCGGTTAGTGCATTCCATTCCTTTCTGTTTGATTAAAACAAAACTGTTAGCACAAACGTGAGTTCGGGCCGGACTTGAATAAATCGTTCACAGTGGTCAGGAGTGGTGTTAGTTGAGTAAACTCGGTGGTTCGGAAAGGATTTCTCTTAATAAAACTTAATGCAACATTTGATTTGGCAGATAGATGGGATATGTGAATGTTCCACCTGAGGTCATCAGATAAATCTACACCTAGGTATGGATGGCGGTGGACAAGTCCCAGGTTGTCTCCGTGGATGGTATAGAGTCTACTGAGAATAGTGAACAGTTCTCTTCTTGGTGACATGCATAACTGCGGTTTTGTTTATATTAAAAAACGTATCTGCCAAGTTGCAGACCACGCCACCAATCCCTTCAGGTCAGACTGAGGGGCTTCTGTTGTTGACACACCTGTATAGAACACAGTCGTCGGCAAACAACCGGATGTTAGGGATGACGCCTTCTCCTGTGTCACTGACGTGTAACTGAAAAAGAAATGGGCCCAGAACGATTGATGCCCTGTGTTGCCCCAGACTCAACTGTCACTTCTCCTGACCGCTCGCCATCTACTACTACTTTCTCTTTTCTCTTCCTAAGCCAAATTGAAATCAATTGTTGGCGGCTCCGTCGTTGACTCTGAATACTGGTGTTTTCTCACAATGAACGCATACTGGAGTTTTCTCATAAGGCGTATATTGGGTAGGGTGTCAAAGGCCAAAGAAAAGTCCAACATTAGAAGGTCAGTTTGGTGGCCGTGATCTATACACTCTTTGCAATATCTTCCATGGCACCAATTAACTGCTCCCAATAGGATTTAGTTCATATCCTATTGTCAGTTTTAAAGAAAGGCCGTTATTTGAAACTGCATTTAACGTTTATTGTTCATCACCACGCATCGAAAAATAATCTACCCAGAACATTTTAGAGCTAATAATTATTGTATTGCTTAAAAAATGACCTATATATATACACGTTTTTCTTGTAGCCCTATTCCCCAAAACAATATAAGGCTAAATACGCAAATGCAAAAACAATGGTATATAGTCACATAACTGACAACAAATCCTTAGAACATCGGTTGTGACATTTCAGTAATACCTTTGCCGAAACGTTCTCGAAGAATAATCACATTAACTAATTTTGTTCTCTATATCATACTAAAGTCGTATGTATTCATGTCAGAATGCGCATTTTGTTTGGCGAAACGCGAGTGAATACATACCAATTGTTTAATAATTGTCCTGGTCAATATAAATAATTGTTCAGCTCATTCGTTGGAAAATTAATGTTATATATATATATATATATATATATATATATATATATATATATATATATATATATATATATATATGAACCTTAATACGACGTGGGTCTTAGCTATTTACTAATATAGGCACGCACGCATGCACATACACGTTCATAATAGTTTCTCAAATGTACGCATAGGCCTACATAATCATGTATGCGTTATGTACGCATGCGTCTATATACTAGACAATGAGAAACTTACTTGCGCATACACACAAGCTTGCATGCATAAATACACCTAACATATATGGGAAGATCGCACAAAGTGTCCCCCTAAGCAAAAAACAGCACACAGTTTCGAAATAATATTTTTTTTACATTTTATTGTCAGAAACAGTACGTTCCAACCTTTATTTAGCAACAAGTAAACATGTGATGCAATATGAAATGTGTTTATATTGGCGACGGACATCTGAAAACACCACTCAGAAACGCCTCTTAAAAAAACGGGACGGCAAAGTAGCCCCCTTCTGAAATATTGTCGCAAGTCACGCATCATCACACATATCGCATGTAAATGCACCGCCTTCATATCCGGCACATTCCTCATGTCCCTTCACTTTGCATTCCTCATATCCGATCCATTTCTCTCGACTTTAACTATCCTTAAACAGCTCCCAGCAATACAAGCACAGTGTCATATCTACTTCAGAAGTTGATTAGCTGCTCGCGAGGTGTCGCAACGTTTTCGTGGAATTCAACTTGATTTTATGAGCTATTATAATAATAACTTTATTTTGACACCATCAAATCCGGGACGGCTGTCCCGTTCACGGGTGTGTACATACATGTATTCCACTCACGATGGGCTGTGTCTCGTCTTCGTCTTCAGCTCCAAATCTCAATTCTCGTCTGTAGGGGTTGAGCGTGATGATGCAGGTCTTTCTACGTGGGTGGCTTTTTCTGTGTGTTTTCCGCACATTTTGAGAATAGGCGACGAGATCATGACGGGGACAGCTGTGGACTCTGGCTTCTTCGGGGAGATGCCATACCGTTACGATAGACATTTGTTGCCAAATCCATGTCTAAGACTTTACTGGGTAAACGTAAGCTCGTACTGTCGCCCGGGGCAAAGCAGTATAAAACCATATACGTTTAGTTGTAGTTGTCTACCATTCTTGATTTGTATTAATTTAGTAGGATTATTAAATGTGTCATTTAGTTCATTCAATCATAATTCATATTCTACATATACCTATTCTAATGATGATGCCATTATATTTATAAAATAAGGACGTTATGGGCAGAGTGGGTCCTATAGACAAACTGAGTCACCGAGACGTCCGCTCTGTTTACACACAACTGTGTTAGTACACCCACCCGTTTTAATCAAACCGATGTGCGTTATCTAATTTCAATTCGCGTTTAGCGTGGCTAATACAAATGAATTTCCCATCTGTATTTTCGCAGAGGGTTTGCAACACTTAACAAACCATGTAAATCTTTAAAAAAAATTGAAATATGAACTTTCTGATCTCGCTTGTTTCAATTCACATTACTGGCTTTCGGGCATTGTTCACAGGTGCCCTCTGGCGGGTTAGTTATCACCAGTAAAAATTATTTAGCCTTACGACTGCGAATAATGAAAAATGGGCGGGGGCCCACCTTGATTGAGGGGTCCAGTTTGTGCGACCTTCCCCTACATACACGCAAGACCACATTACATTCACGCATACATACGCCGCATGCATACGTCCGCAAACACGCATTACGCGAACTCTGATAATGAATCACGACACGACCTTGATCTGGATGAAAAGAAATGAAATACAGCCCTCGCAAGATGCCTACACATCTCCGATGTTGTGGTCTCTTTTGCCACTGGGAATCAGCGGGCGGTAGTTCTAATTGTTCGCAACACATTTACTGAATAATTGTTTTTCTTGAACGTAGGAGCCCCTCGAACGCGACGAGCTCGATTACTCTGACTGTACATATAAAAAAATTGCATATTTTTTGACTTATGCATCTAGATAGACAGAGAAATAACAAGCTTCCATTAACAACTGCAATCGAGAGTATTAAGCCAAACGTTTACTAGAATACTCTTGCCGAAGAAACATGCGCGGCCAGCGCCATTGCGATAAAAAGCATGACGTCACCAATACTTATCCTTTTTAATTCGCCAGTCGCCAAACTGAGAATGTTACTAATGTTCGTTTCGATGAATTTATGTTGGCTCTATAAGCCTGCAGATACCAAAATATTATTTTCGCATATGGTGCACTGCAACAGGTAAATATATAATACAGAATCGAAAGAAATACGAGAAACCGACAGATGAGCTGACTTGTTCATAATATGCATGTCGAGAAAGGACATTCGACACGTCAGCGCAGCACCGCGGTCAAAGCAGCTCCAGGCGCGTATTGGTCGGTCAGGCGTGTGGGGTCTGTGTCAATGGTCAGTCATCGAGGACTGTAACATTTCACTAGAATCTCCGACTTAAGAAATGTTAAGTAAACCACAGACCTGATTCTCTTTATTGCAATTGCAAATAGCCAGATTATATTAATCATCGGAATATTACAGGTCAACACAATGTTTTTTATTATACCTTTAGGAATACCACTTTTATAGGAAGAGTGCCAGCTCCTCTGCCCAGAATTGACAGGGCAGCAACTTGTAACAGGAAATCTGATGTGGAGAACTTGGAAAGGGTAAACATCAAAGGGTGTTGCGTTTAATTCTGCTCGCCTCGTCATTATTGCCAATAACTTTTCTTTTGAAACTAGATGTTTCGTTTATCATTTGAAAGTGTTGTAGGAATCTTTCAAATTGTGATCATTGTTCCGAGCTTAAGAAACTAACTAAACACAAATTGGCAGGCAGTAAACCTTCATCGTGCATGTGGTAGTCATATTAGTCATATTAAATGAAAACATGAACCCTAGGAGCTTGCACCTTCGCATTAAAAGGGACGAACACACCATCGTTCCGTTGATGCTGACGGGCGGTGGCAGTGAATTCTGAGGTAGTAGAATATTATAATGAGTTTATATTTATTTTTCACACGAATATTATAACATTGACGTACAAATCGTAGCGTAACCATTACACGGCATATAAACATTACAAATTGTACAAAATATATGTAAATATAGCAATAACAATACATATATTGAAGAGTTCATAATAAATTATTCTCAGTTCCTGATTATAAATACAAAATTAAATACAACAACTAAATACAATCTTGAATAAAAGCATCGGTTGAATGGCACGCAACATTAAACATGCAGTGGGACGTGGCACCGTCTTCTAAAGCCCACACGCGCTGCAACTCTGGGGTCAAAACCTCAATGTTTTCATAATTGTAGAACCAAGATTGTTATGGCACATAATGTCACAGATGGCTATGGCACATAATGTCACAGTCTGGAGCCAGTCACTCGATGGCACAGTGAATAGTGCATTAGCAATTAGCACGATGTGTAGATCTATCTTCATAGGTAAACCAAGACGAGAACAAATGCTAAATCTACCCCAAGAGTGTCAACACTCTGCGACTGCGGTGTTACGATTAAGCGATGTTATGCCAATACAGTGTCTTGTTATGCTCTACCTTATGATGGACGGAAGCTGCAATATAATATTTATTTGCACAACACTAATCATACGGGTGATTTCCTTGTTATTGTTTTCACGAGTTCGTTAATATCGTGGGCTTCTCGAAATCTGGCGGGTTCCTCGCGGTTTTGTGCGTTTTGAATATATGACACGCGTTTGTGACTTGAGAATAAGGGGGAAATGTACGACACGCGTTTGACATGTGACTTGAGAATAAGAGAGCATTAGTTTATTATACATTCGAAAGAGCGACCCTTGCGAATTGTTTAAGTTGGTTGTCGTTAGCTGCGCCTGAGTCACGCGATGTCGAATAATTAAATGCTGCCAGCGAAAGTAGATTTTTGGACGAGGTTTTTTTTTGCGGTCTTAAGTTTTCTACTACCAGTATTACGTTTCACATGAACTTGCAATAATTGCAAACTCAACCACACAAAAACGCTAGGTCTAACGATGATCATTTACTGTTTCTATGCAATTTGATCGCCCCAACTGTACCCAACTGTATGTTATTTAATGATATCGCATTAGAGATATTTGGAAATGTGCTGCATTAAATATGGCGAACCGGTAGTGTTTAAGTTTTTTGTAAAACAATCCATATCCACGGCAACACGAAAACACAAGTATAATCTATGCTACGTAAAATAACCGGTGTCACAAACATGTAGGTTTATATGGGAAAGTCCTCATTTACCAACTGCTATGCTTTCACGTGAATTTCGTGTCATGTACACGATACTGACCATAAAAGTTTCAATGAATTGTGTGCAATACTAACAACGTGTCACCGGTGAGCGACGGTAAAGAGACCAACAAAATGTACAATATTCGCCCGTGCAAATGTACTGTTCTTGCGCCGAGGCGCTGCAACAATTGACAGTCGTTCAATGAGTGCTGCGTCACGCTATCGACAAGCGGCATTTACTCGACAACGGCCTCACAGCAGTTTCAAACAACTAAACAATACAATTATATAGACCGTACACGTATACGTTGGTGTCAACACAATTCACGTGAACACCTGCTGATAGTTATCACTGGGACAAAAGTTGTAGTAATTTTGATAATAGTTTAACGGCTGGCAGTTTTTAGCGGCGGACGCCATTACGCCACAAGCGCCGTCGTTGTAGCCATTCCAGTTCGCGCCGCCGTTGTTCACCAGGTGGCTGCCGCTGGCGCCCTCTGTCTTGACAATGCCCGCATGAGACATGTATCCGTGCTCGACACTACACGACTCGTTGCCACGTACGTTGAGCGTAGCGTCGTTGCTTACGTGTTTCGTTGAGTCTTGTGCTGGCGCCATTGTTCCCATCTGCTGCCCGATGCTAGCGAGGATGTCGTTCACTTCATCGACGTCGATGGCCGGTGGCGTCTCGAGAGTGACACCTAGCGGATGAGACGGCGGTCGGTGGTCGACTGGCGGCAGCGGCAGCGGTGGCGGGTTCATGGCGCCGACTAGCGGACGCGTCTGTAGGCCGTGATTGAAGGGCGGCTGGTTGTACGGTCCGCCACACGGGTACCGATTGGGGACAGCGCCTGCGTGGAAGTCGAGATTGCTTATGTGTTCTCGTTTGATGTTAGCGGTCGCCGCCAGGAGTGTCGTCATGCGCAGACTGGACGCTGTCGGCGTGCTTCTGTCTGACGCCCCGGAGCTAAATCCGCCAAAACAACGATGTTGAATAACATTTTAATGTGTCACGTTTTGTTTTTGTAAGTTCAGTAAACTTCTGTCACTATCATACCAGCACAATACAACGTTTATCGGCATTCGCGCCATATTAGAAAGAGTTCCAAACAACGTCTTGGTTCGATTTTGTGTGTGCGTGTGCGTGTGCGTGTGCGTGTGCGTGTGCGTGTGCGTGTGCGTGTGCGTGTGCGTGTGCGTGTGTGTATCCAACAGTTGGAGCCACACTACATACATGCGTGTGTATCAAACAATGTATGTATGTATGTATGTATGTATGTATGTATGTATGTATGTATGTATGTATGTATGTATGTATGTATGTATGTATGTATGCATGTATGTATGTATGTATGTATGCATGTATGTATGATGATGTGTGTATATGTATGTATGTGTATATATATATATATATATATATATATATATATATATATATATATATATATATATATATATATATATATATGGCTGTATAATTACGTGCATAGTTATTCTCAAAGTAAACGTAAAGGGGAAAAGGGTGATCACTGCCGAGATGTGACGATTCAACTGTATAATGACAACGAGACGTTTAGCTGGATTGAGAGAGGAATGGAGAACGAGAGCGAACTGTAGCTGTTGGAGAAAGGTGAAGAAGTCAGCAAGAAGCGACGGAAGAAGAAAAGTAGGGCGCATCATTGAGGACTACCATCGAGTCAACCTCACTGCGGACCGTACGAACAAAGAGAAGCGCTTTAACACTAGCAAAACTCTCGCGTGAACGGACGAGTGATTAAAACACACCTGAATCCGCTGTCGTCGTCTGACGTCTGGTCGGTGAAGCCACACCGCGGCTCCTTGTAGCCGTACATGAGGTCGTTGAAGCCGAGCAGCGGCTCCTTGCAGTCGTACGGCGGCTGCGGGAAGTTGAAGGCGTCGACGGCCGAGTAGGGGCCATGGTACAGGGCCGTGGACGGACGGGGCGCGGCGTACGGGTAGACCGGAGACGGCGCCTGTCGCCCGTCTTCAGGCTTCGACTTCTTCGGCCTCCCCATGCGGATGGCTGGAGTAGAAAGTCAAAGCCAGGTGAACACGTGTTACTAGTGCAGTGTTTGTGCTAAGGTAGCTTATTGTTCCATTGAACTGCGGCACACACCCTAGCCATTTGGAATTTGGCTTCGCTACGTGTGAGGTAAAGACGCGTGACCTCTAGACGTTCTGAAGTTGTTTCTAAATAGCACTGATTTCTGGATCAGTATCTGACGTCATCTGAATCAACCGATATGAATTCGGTTGCCTCAATCGGGATATAATTACAGGTTTGTCCCATGCAATCTGGGACAACTAGACGCTTGGGCCCCCCAAACTCCAAATCGGTCCCTAGTTTCTGTCATCATTACCATTGTCGTGCGTTATCGCCGTATCATTAGATATATGAAATATGCCATAATAATCAATTATAGGACAAACTGTGAAACAATGTTTTGGAACAAACCAGATGCGGAAATGCAAGTCCTGCGAACTGTACATATACTTGCATAATATCCCGCTGCATGAGATCACCACAAGGCGATATGGTTAAGTTTAGTTGTTTTTCTTTTAAACGTTATAGGAGTCTGCTTCTTGTTTGTCTAGCGCCTGACGTTTGGATGATTCTTATATGATTTTGGGGGGCTAAAGCAGAGCGATAACTTTCAAAACATTGATTCTGTATGAGAAGAAAATTATAACGACAACACCCAAAACTTTACCGCCACTGCTTTCTAAATATTAATGAAACGGGAACGTTATCAGTTAATCTCGTGCTCTGCTTTACTACAGTGTTTTTCTCCGACCTGACAAAACTTAGTGGTGATCTCCAGATGGCGCCACCGAAAGGGTGATAGTGCCTGTTCTTGCCTTGTTGCTCTACGGTACGGTGCGGTGCGGTGCGGTGCGGTGCGGTGCGGTGCGGTGCGGTGCGGTGCGGTGCGGTGCGGTGCGGTGCGGTGCGGTGCGGTGCGGTGCGGTGCGGTGCGGTGCGGTGCGGTGCGGTGCGGTGCGGTGCGGTGCGGTGCGGTGCGGTGCGGTGCGGTGCCGTGCCGTGCCGTGCCGTGCCGTGCCGTGCCGTGCCGTGCCGTGCCGTGCCGTGCCGTGCCGTGCCGTACCGTACCGTACCGTACCGTACCGTACCGTACCGTACCGTACCGTACCGTACCGTACTATACAAAACAGTACAATACAACATACATACAACACAACATACATACGATATAATACAATACAACATAACACAATACAACTGATATAATTAATATAATATAATAAGGAGTATATTCATGTGCTCACCCTCTCTCGACATGCCGACTCCGAGACATTTCTTGTAGCGACAGTAGCGACACGAGTTGCGATTGCGGGGGTTGATGAAACAACGCTTGAGGAACTTACAGTCGTACGTCGGGTATTCCTTCAGCGCGCGCCGGAAGAACTTCTACAGCACAAGGTTCAAACATTCAGTTACGTTCACGGGACGGTCAAACAATGCTAGCTTGCTGTGGAAGTAAAAACACTTTAGATTTGGACATATATTTTGCAAAAACACCGTGCGTCTAGATATGGTGGTGGCGAGCTACAGGCATGAAAAAAATTAACAGGACAGAAGGATGAGAATAATAAAAAATAAATAGATCAAGTAAAATAGCCACATTTTTCTGAAAACAGACATACTTGTAATGGTGATTGATAGTCCACATATTTAAATAATAACAATAATTTGCGTGAACAAGTTTGATAGAATCTTAAAAATAGGTATGAAAACAATAATTTGTTGTCACTTATTAAAACACATCAAATATAATATAATTGTATATCGCTAACGAACCATGCGTTATATATGTGTATAATTAATTGTATTCTATTAAACATGCGCGGTTGGCCATCTTAGATAATGTCACGTGTGCGTGCGTCACTCTGAAACTGTTTCCTGTCAAAGAGATCACAAATCGCCATTGAGAGTTTTGGCTAACAGTGCATTATTTCTCGAGTGACTATAAATTGTTATTGCTTAAACTGGCGTATGTTTGACAAGAACCGGTTATTGGTTGATTGAATGAATACATAGCAAACTGTAGCCCCACTACAAAGAGGTAGGCCAACATTGCGCCTTGTTCGCGTATATGTGTGTATATAGGCCCACATTCTAACCTATGTCCCAATTGCCGGTCAACATGCAAATATTGACGGTCAACTACAAAGCAGAACTGGACATTTGCGTCGCTTTACCTTGCATCCTTCGCATGTGGTCACTCCGAAGTGGATGCCATTGGCGATGTCCAGACACACCCGGCACAGATCCTGACCGTCCCCCGGCTGTACCGTCTCCGGTTTCTCTGTTGGGTGAAAGGAGGGAATACAACACTCGCAGTGGCTTTATCATATCATATATCTGGTTGTGTTGACGCATTATTATTATTATTACCTTTCCGGCAATAAAATCGTTATGTTTATTACTCTGGCTATACCCTTCATGTTCCATTTATTAACTAATATCATATCATGTATGTGTTTTGTTTTCTCTGGCAGTTATGTTGTCTTTGTCAATAGCTTTATGATGATACGCAAATATTATTATTATTATTATTATGAGGATCGTTGGATAACATGAACAATGTGATTATAATTCTCCCGCTATTCGTTTTGAAATCGTCATAGGATAGTTCATCTGTTTAAAGGATTTTGTAGTCACGCACTGCGACACAAATGAGACGCTCAATTCATCAGCGTTCAACCAATCGAAGTGACCCGAAATTAAGTGGTCCGAAGTGACCCGTAAGGTCTGTCCAACAGCGGGCACACATTAACAACCAGTTGTCCATTCGCCTGTTTGCAGAACGGCGTAACAGTGCGTGTTCGGACCGGGCCAGCCACGTAGTTATTCCATGAGTACGTGCTACGGTATACGAGCAGTACATTCCTGTTAAGTTGGTTCAGACAATGTACAATAAGGCAGTGACGCCTGACTCAGAAAACTTAGTTAAGACAGTTTTGGTTTGTACCAGTTTGCGGAAATGTCAGCCACTTTGAATTGTAATCCGGAGGTTTTGTCCTATTAGTTACTTCCCTTTGTGAACCTGTTAGAGTGTTGGTGTATTGTCGTTTGAGCGGTCACCGAAGTAGGACAAGCGGCCACTTCTGTGGCCATGGGTAAAACTGACCATTAGCCCGTAAATGGATTCCTTTTAGACTGTTTTCTATGTCAGTAAACATTGGTGTCAGTGATTATTTGTGTGAACAAATTGCTATTGTGTAAACACCTTCCACATTTAGAACACGACGCACACGTTAAATTCAAAATGGCGGCATGTCCGGGTAACTACAACACGCACGCACATTGTGGTGCCGAATATTCCAGGCTTACAATGTTCCATTGCAGGACTCGTTGAAAACAATAGATAATAAATAAATGTTACATCTCGCGAACATAGGAATTTCAAAAAACTACATTGTCCGTTTAAAATATTAATTATATAAACGGATATTTTCCTTTAGCTACACATTCGTATTGTGTCTTTTATGCTGTTGAACAAATCTCCGGTAATTAATAAATAATTAATAATTATTTAATTAATTAAGACCTACATATGCGTTGATTATTATAACATCGCAAAGCTAAACAGAACATCCAAAGGGAACTTTTTGCCGGAGTTCATTAGGGATGAAATGATGTGGCGATGTATAGGACTGGATCTTAAACCCTGCATACTGATACAGAACAAAGACCACCGCATGAAAGAGCAGCAGTCACAGCCCACGCATGTGTGTTTTCAACACGTGCAATAACCGACGAACCGAATACATTTGTCCCCCCGACCACGTCGTCGTGACAGATCGAATTCGGAGATCTCACCCGAAAGCCGATGTATTTGTCAGCACCTGAGTAGGGATATTTTGTTTCCGGCCGCCAGGGGGGTTGTTAGAGGTCAGACTAGATCAACTGGATGTGGTGAAACACACATACAGACCAACCACCGGAGTTTAAAAGATGATCAAATAGAATGTTTTAAGATATCAAATGCGTGAGCAAATATTGGCACTGTGTTCGTAATTAAAGATTGTCAAACTGATCCCACGAATAAACTTTATTGTGGAACGTCATCATCATTATCATATCGTTGTCATCATCAATGTAATTATTATAATATACGTAATTCGACAAGTTATGCACGTCACGCACTGGTGGCTTTTGTTATTCCCGTTATTTAATATCGCTAGAATTGGTATCAGTATAAATATAAAGTCATAATTGTTGTGTGATGAAACGAATACCAAAACATTATG
Organism: Ridgeia piscesae; assembly: GCA_025642075.2. Lineage (NCBI taxonomy): Eukaryota > Metazoa > Annelida > Polychaeta > Sabellida > Siboglinidae > Ridgeia > Ridgeia piscesae. The sequence goes on from JAODUO010000117.1 coordinate 346,182, forward strand.
GTGTAAATAGCTTCAGAAGGACGTAGCACCTTCTGAGTCGTATGACTTCAGATGAGTTCTTTTATTGCTGTTGTTGAATAAAGTTTCATCCGTTTGTTCATTCGTTCGTTGAGTGACATTTTGATTGGTTGATTGGTTTATTGATTGATTGTTTGATTTAATGAGTTTGTTTGGTAAACATTATAAACATGCAAATAAACGTAATATGCAAAAGCAAGTGAAGCCCTGGATATATATATATATATATATATATATATATATATATATATATATATATATATATATATATATATATAATACCGAGGATAATACGAAAGCACACATAAGAACATTTAATTCCAATGTGGTCTCGTTCGTTCGTTCGTTCATGCGTTCGTTCGTTCGTTCATTCAATCATGTATTCATGTAATAATTCATGTATAATTACTCTATCACTGACAAAAAGCCATACATTATTCGGATAACAAAACATAATTTTAAGAATAACTCATAGTCCAAGGGCTAATCATTGTGAAATGTTTTGATAGGATCTTAGCAAGTGTTTAAAATAGCTATGCATGTTTATCAACATGACAACAATGATTTAAAAAATATATATACCGATATGCGGTCAGTGTTCACTGTCCATTGTACTAACAACAGCAGGTCTTAATCTATGGTCAGACGTTGGGTTGCCAAACCATTTTATCGGGTCGCCAAGAGTTGACGCTGTCAAGAAAGTGTCCGAATATTTATTTAGTCACCGCGCCAGGTGCATTTGGGTGGAATAATACATTACTGTATACTAAACGTTGCATAAATTTGAAACAATATCACACGGCATGTATCAAATTGAAATGTATGTAATAAATTGATCTGGTGTCTGATATGGGTAATTCACATTCTGGTTGATGCCGCTGAATATGTCATGCGCGCATCGAAATCTTTTCGATTCATTTCACTATCAAAATACACATTCCCTGAGTGTAGGTCCTTTTCTCATGTATAGTATTGCTTTAAGTCGCGTGTACAGCCAAAACATACTACCTGCCGAGTTGTTTGTCTTCTTGTTGTCATTAATATTAGCATAATATATAACAAAAGAGTCGAACGTTTATTGATTCCGCAACACTCTTTGTTTCTGTAGTTGCGATGGCTGTCTATGATTGTTGACAGACGGTTTTGGATAAGCGTGTTTAATAGTGTTCTTACTCTTTTCAATTACTTTACGTTACCTATTATTATTATTATTATTATTATTATTATTATTATTATTATTATTATTATTATTATTATTATTATTATTATTATTATTATTATTATTATTATTATTATTATTATTATTATTATTATTATTATTATTAATCGTTGGAAGGACATTGACGCAAAGCACGTTACAGGGATCGGAATTTGGGTCGCAGCCGAACAATAATTTACGAACCGCTGGTATATAACATAATTATGAACGCGCAGTGCTTTTGAAACAGTGTGGTAGTGTCAAATAACTGTAATACGAGCATTCGTAATGTGGAGTGCATGGCAACGATTTGAGAAGAAGCTGGATACAGCTGACGGTCCACCAGGTTACGGAAAACAAAACGTATAGATATAATCTTGCAAATTGCGTCAGTTCCCTTCTAAAAGCAACCACGCGTATTAAGAGGAAATGATACAACCATTTTAATGATTTTTTAATATGAAATAGACACAGCATATTATCGGAAAACCATGATGTATATATTTTCAACTTGGAAGCGGTGACGTTAAAGTTGGATACATTCCATCGATTAGTCTTTATTTCATCGAAACCGCCGCGGCTGTGCCACATGAGTATTATACAGTCAGTTACCCGCATGTGGTGTATTAATGATAGCGCCATGCCGTATGCCATTTCAGAAGCATTACAAAGACACGGAGTCGTTGTCTTCGCTTCAGGATGTAAGTGACCCGCGTCACCCACCTGGGTATTACGTAGCACCGGTCATTTAGAAGAAGTTTTTTTTATGGTTTGTGTCCAAAATAGACGACTTCGCTCTGACCTATCGTATCACCTGCAGCGAAAACAGCAACTCGATGTCATTCGATTGCCTCTAAGGTGTCATGTGGTATGGACGGTATCATTAATACTCCACATGCGGGTGTCCGACCGTAATGTATACTTAAAATGTCATATGGTATGGACGGTATAATTAATACTCCACATGCGGGTGCCCGACCATAATGTATATTTAAGTTATATGGCACGGTTCCTTGGAATTAAGACAAACCGGTAAAAAATTCCAACTTGATCGTCACTGATCTCAAGTTGAAAACATATATTTCATTGTCTCCTAATGATACATTGTGAGTTTTGATTTTCTGAAAGTTCACCATGTTCCATATTGTATTATTCTCGCAGAAACGCATGCCTTTTAATTATTATCTTTCAATGTCCAGTTTATTTGTCTTTTCAAACAATCTAAAACTAACAAAATACTTGCATTAATGAAACCACAAATAAAAACTGTCGCCAATAAAATGAATACAATGGCCTCGTTTCTCAAAACGTTGCAACGTTTTGAGAAACGAGTTGACTTCAGTTTGTGCAATAAAAAAAGTTTAGAGTTTACTTCAGTTTGTGCAATAAATAAAACATTACTGAACATATTTCAGCAACTGAGGTGCCATTTTATAGCCATTTGTTTGCTCTGGGGAATCCGTAAAAGTGGAATACTCAATTTCATAACTAACTGTGCCACTTATAGCCTGTGAAACCGATATTCCCACTGGTGAGTCACACTTTCTCCGGTGTGACTCACTAGTGTTAGCAGTGAATAATTTCACACAGTCGCAAATACTTATAATATATTGTAATGTACGATTTAATTTTACCCGATGTATTTTTAGTGTACTGAGTAAAAACAACATATTATTTAATTTCTAAGGAATCGTTCGTCTTTGGTGAACATAATCCGAGAAAGCCGGTTTCGTTTGCGGCAATTTTCCGCAAATCGGAATCCCGCTGAATGCGCAATTATATTTGGCGGTAGTTTCGTATTTTCGTCGAGTCCGTTTTCAGGTGTTTATTATTAATTATTTTATCAAGAATTGTAAGTTATACTCATTTTGCTATGGCGGGTCTCACGTGTGCTTGGGTGTCACTATGACACTAACCTTTGCGAGACATGCCGACGGACAGACATTTCTTGTAGCGGCAGTATTGACAGCGCATGCGGTTGACCCCCGTGATGTCACATGCCATGTTCTCCGGACAGCTGAGGGTCGGCTTCCCGTCCTTTGTGCAGCGGATGAAGAAACTCTGAAATAGCATTAATGAGAACTAGTACATTCACATAAATATTGACATAAATATGTCTAGTTAACTAATAATGATAATATATTATGGTCATAGGCGAATCTACGGAGCCAGGATCGCACCCAGACCTTTGGAATTTGACGTCGCTATTCCCGCGTTAGCCTGACGAGCCCTCAGTAATCTGCCATCCGTTTTGGCGACAAGCCTCATGGAAGTGCAATTTTAGGTGTTGGGTAACGTGAGGGGGGTTTGCCATTCCTCTATGGGTGCAATAAGAGGTTTTTGCGAGCGTCAAAAAGTGTGAATATTGCCGCAACAAACGTTCAACAACACTCCCCGGTTTTTCAACAGCGAAAATATTCAACGGCACCCACGCCTACTGTCTGATGTCATGTCCTGCCGACGGAGCGGAGCTGAGTGTCCGGATAAGCTTCTGGTGCCAGTGGGGACTTTTGGAGTGCTTCAAGGCAAAGATATTTGTAGTTTTACGCTCTAATGTTACTTTTGATGAATGCCCCAAAAACTGTAGATTAAACAGTATTAAA
>JAODUO010000117.1:355000-367500 GCA_025642075.2 Ridgeia piscesae
GCACGATGTTCCCACCTTCGATCACCAAGTCTGCTTTCCAATATCCAAGGAATCGTCTATGTATGTTAATGTAGTAATTAACAGCGGTTCAGCACACGTTTGGTACACTGTAGCAATGTGTATGTATGTTATACAAATTAACTATGATACTTATCGCGAGCGCGTGTTGCATCTTCGTGCATGTGTGCGTAGTATGTATGTACTATGTACATGTGTTGCTTTTCATCCCAGAAGTCTGCATCACTGGCGCCAAATGTTCGCAGAGGAACGTAACAACACAGCGTCGTACCGGATGTTAATCAATCATTAGTTCAAAACATTACCCGTTTCTTCGTAAAGAACAGCATTCGTAGAAATCAAACGTAACGTTGCAAAATATTTCTAACATTTACGCAATTAACAACTTTTGGTAAGACTCCACTTTCTGCGTTCGTGTCGCAGACAGTGGCGCTAGTTAATAAAATGTATTCGTTGTATAATTTAACTCTAATTAATTGTCGATAGAATTGTAGGCCGCCAATCAAACTCTCGCTGCCGGTGCGTGGGGCGCAGCCTCGATATATTAAGAACCGTTGTTCCAAGCGAAATGCACTCGGATTGAAACACGAAATTACCACTTTAATAAAACACAAACTTACGGACCAATTTGGGAAAACCGTTAGACGTTCCCCGGGAATCGAAGTCAGTACGACACCAAAACGGTCACTGTCCGGGGCTGATCTGCCGAGTCGTGTGTTACACTGTATTTGGAAACATGCGTCATTTAGGCCCTACAGGTCAATCACAGCCACATTTAGAGACGATGGTGACGAGTGAGTTGGATATATTTACTTTGCATTTACTTTACGAAAGGGAAGAAATGTAAGATCACAAATGACAAAACTCCGGGCAGACATATCAGTGAACACATTTAACAACTTGGAAGATCGTAATCGAAATGAAATTTCTTCTATGCACAACTAAACTAATTAGTTTTATTTATGTAAAAATAGTTAAATTTTGATTAAGGACAGACCTGCTTTAGATTTGGTTGCATTACGGCGAATACCGTTGTGCGAGTGAGCTTTGTTAGACGCACTTGACGGTCATTGCCAGTGTTACTTTGTGTCCATCGTGACAAGTGGTCAGTGAGTTGGCACGTCACCTCGGCACGATGTCATCACACTGCACACGCACAGTTCTAGCAGCAGTGTCTGCGTGTATCTTCTACGAAAAACAGAAGCTGAATGATTTAATACTAATACTACTTATTGTTATTCTTAAGCAACTGTGTCCAGTCATGCTACATTCGATGGATTGGAACGTCCTTTCATTGCAGTTAAATTATGTATACATCGGCCTAGGTCTATCTATCTACCTATCTACCTATCTACCTATCTACCTATCTACCTATCTACCTATCTACCTATCTACCTATCTACCTATCTATCTATCTACCTATCTACCTATCTACCTATCTACCTATCTATCTATCTATCTATCTATCTATCTATATATCTATCTATCTATCTATCTATCTATCTATCTATCTATCTATCTATCTATCTATCTATCTATCTATCTATCTATCTATCTATCTATCTATCTATCTATCTATCTATCTATCTATCTATCTATCTATCTATCTATCTATATATCTATATATCTATCTATCTATCTATCTATCTATCTATCTATCTATCTATCTATCTATCTATCTATCTATCTATCTATCTATCTATCTATCTACCTATCTATCTATCTATCTATCTATCTATCTATCTATCTATCTATCTATCTATCTATCTATCTATCTATCTATCTATCTATCTATCTATCTATCTGTCTATTCCCTCTGTCTATTTTGTCTATCTATCTATCTATCTATCTATCTATCTATCTATCTATCTATCTATCTATCTATCTATCTATCTATCTATCTATCTATCTATCTATCTATCTATCTATCTATCTATCTATCTATCTATCTATCTATCTGTCTATTCCCTCTGTCTTTCTATCTAGCTATACTTATATTATACTTACAGCAATTATGCATATATATATATATATATATATATATATATATATATATATATATATATATGCATACGAACGTTCGCAGAACACACGCACACGCACACGCACACGCACACGCACGCACACGCACACGCACACCACACGCACACGCACACGCACACGCACACGCACACGACACGCACACGCACACGCACACGCACACGCACACGCACACGCACACGCACACGCACACGCACACGCACACGCACACGCACACGCACACGCACACGCACACGCACACGCACACGCCACGCACACGCACACGCACACGCACACGCACACGCACACGCACACGCACACGCACACGCACACGCACACGCACGCACACGCACACGCACACGCACACGCACACGCACACGCACACGCACACGCACGCACACGCACACGCACACGCACACGCACACGCACACGCACACGCACACGCACACGCACACGCACACGCACACGCACACGCACACGCACACGCACACGCACACGCACACGCACACGCACACGCACACGCACACGCATTCATCCAAGCGCGCCTTCAACTCCGATACATCTACCCATACAAATGTATCAAAACAAATCTCCTTATTAAATTAATCGGTTTTAACTCTGGCAATGCATGGGAATATGAACAAAGTCGTTACCTCAGACCGGTGTCATACCGCGAAAATCATTCACTGCGGATTAGATCTCATTGTAGATGGAGGCGATCTCGTATTGTACCACTGTTCGAAGATTAACGTTTGTGACACTGTTGCACTGACCAGCGGTCAGTTATGACATTACCGTACTGACCAGCGGTCAGTTTTGTCAATGAACTTTGATGCATTGACCAGCGATTAATTTGATCAATGGACTTTACTACAGAACTGACCAGCGGGCAGTTTTCTCAATGGGCAGGACTGATAGGATTGACAAGAAATAATCCAATTGCACGCTGTGAGCATACTAAATGCAGACACGCGTGTCCACATATAGCATAGTTTTGGGCATATGAATGGAACATGTTATTAAACATTTCGCTGTTTTCTGCGCGTATGGCCTCCTTAACATTAATTCATTAACATGATAATAGTTGCCTTGCTGCTGTTGTTATTATTGACGTTACTGATGCGCCTTAATGGATAACCGTTTAGTTATCGATATTGAACGCTGCAGTCGACAGCCGGTATTTGTTTTGCATTTTGCATGTAATTTCTCTACTTTGACAACCTTTCACATTTTGAAAATACACGTCTAATACGTACTATATTTAACTTTTTATATACGAGATCGTAGGTTGTATAATGAATATCCTTCACAGGACGATAAAGCGAATTGCATTGCATTGCATTGCATTGCATTGCATTGCATTGCATTGCATTGCATTGCATTGCATTGCATTGCATTGCATTGCATTGCATTGCATTGCATTGCATTGCATTGCATTGCATTGCATTGCATTGCATTGCACTGCACTGAACTGAACTGAACTGAACTGAACTGAACTGAACTGAACTGAACTGAACTGAACTGAACTGAACTGAACTGAACTGAACTGAACTGAACTGAACTGAACTGAACTGAACTGAACTGAACTGAACTGAACTGAACTGAACTGAACTGAACTGAACTGAACTGAACTGAACTGAACTGAACTGAACTGAACTGAACTGAACTGAACTGAACTGAACTGAACTGAACTGAACTGAACTGAACTGAACTGAACTGAACTGAACTGAACTGAACTGAACTGAACTGAACTGAACTGAACTGAACTGAAGTGAACTGAAGTGAACTGAAGTGAAGTGAAGTGAAGTGAAGTGAAGTGAAGTGAAGTGAAGTGAAGTGAAGTGAAGTGAAGTGAAGTGAAGTGAAGTGAAGTGAAGTGAAGTGAAGTGAAGGAACTGAACTGAACTGAACTGAAGAAGTGAACTGAGTGAACTGTGAGTAGGAGTGAACGTGGCTGGAATGAATGATGGATGGAATGAAGTGAACGGACTGGACTGGACTGGACTGGACTGGACTGGACTGGACTGGACTGGACTGGACTGGACTGGACTGGACTGGACTGGACTGGACTGGACTGGACTGGACTGGACTGGACTGGACTGGACTGGACTGACTGGACTGAACTGAACTGAACTGAACTGAACTGAACTGAACTGAACTGAACTGAACTGAACTGAACTGAACTGAACTGAACTGAACTGAACTGAACTGAACTGAACTGAACTGAACTGAACTGAACTGAACTGAACTGAACTGAACTGAACTGAACTGAACTGAACTAAACTAAACTAAACTAAACTAAACTAAACTAAACTAAACTAAACTAAACTAAACTGAACTAAACTGAACTAAACTGAAATGAGTGTTACAAAAGTTAGTCTGGTTTACGGATGACGTACTGAGACAGATTCGCTCCGGACTCCCGAGAAACATGAGAAGAATTTGCGTTATGTTGACCTGATTTACGGACCCAATAGCGAAACGTTTTCCTGTGGAAGTGTTAGGGTAGAATAACAATATCGGTGACCCTCCATTGTCCCCACCACTGTCCCTCACCCCCCGGGTAGGATTAATATAACACACGGATAACCTAAATATGCCATTTCACACATAATAGCATAATTGAGTTATCTATATAGGGCATGCAATTTGATTGACATTTTTATAGTTGATTTTAAGGATCTGTGATACACACTGCATTCCTGTGAACGCGACATGTACAAGATAACATTAACGGAAATCACTGCATTTTAGATTTTCTCATTTCAATTCGTTTTTAATGCGGTACACCTCATAAACACAGTTCGTTTGATCATCGCAGGTGTGCCACAACAGGGACACCTGGCGGGTGATTACTGCAGGTGTTCTCCACAGGGAACGCCCACCCGTTAACTGGTCGACTACAGAAACACGGCACGGCGTGGCGACAAGATAAATACGACTTGTCGATCACGGCGGAATACCGTTGTGCGAGAGAGCTTTGTTAGACGCACTTGACGGTCATTGCCAGTGTTACTTTGTGTCCATCGTGACAAGTGGTCAGTGAGTTGGCACGTCACCTCGGCACGATGTCATCACACTACACACGTACAGTTCTAGCAGCAGTGTCTGCGTGTATCTTCTACGAAAAACGGAAGCTGAATGATTTAATACTAATACTACTTATTGTTATTCTTAAGCAACTGTGTCCAGTCAGGCTACATTCGATGGATTGGAACGTCCTTTCATTGCAGTTAAATTATGTATACATCGGCCTAAGTCTATCTATCTACCTATCTACCTATCTACCTATCTACCTATCTACCTATCTACCTATCTACCTATCTACCTATCTACCTATCTACCTATCTACATATCTATCTATCTATCTATCTATCTATCTATCTATCTATCTATCTATCTATCTATCTATCTATCTATATATATATATATATATATATATATATATATATATATATATATATATATATATATATATATATATATATATATATATATATATTATATATATATATATAATATATATATTATATATATATAACTATTATGAAATCTTTAGTATTATTAACATATATATCTAATATGATACAATCATATCATAAATTAAACATCAATACAATGTAAAAACAGTACAGTACCTACACGATTAATCAAGCTACATGATTACGTTTATATCTGTATTTATACTAATACTATATATATATATATATATATATATATATATATATATATATATATATATATTAACCGATTTTTTTCGGAATACGATTCTATTGGACCATTATGTTGTTACTGGTATGTTTCGATTGGAATGCCATAGAAGAACAGGGCACTGTAATGTGTATTGGTCCCTCTGTGAGTTAATAATCGGTTGAATTTTCTTGACATCTTAACATCTGTTAAAAATCTTCTCTGTTATACAGGAATATATAAATATATATTGCATGTTTCATTTGTAAACATCCATAAGTAAACAAGATTCTATAAATATATTATAATATATATAATATATATATATATATATATATATATATATATATATATATATATATATATATATAAATAATATATATAAATAATATATATATATATATATATATATATATATATATGAGAGAGAGAGAGAGAGAGAGAGAGGAGAGAGTTGTAAAGAATATATATATATATATATATATATATATATATATATATATATATATATATATATATATATATTTTTATATTATATATATTGCATGTTTCATTTGTAAACAGCCATGAAGCTGTCTATTTTATATATGTGGTGTCAATATAAATTTAATATGTTATTTTAGCGATGGTCAGATCTATCTGGACGTGGCAACACTTTCGCACGCACTGGTCAACGTTGCCACTGCGAGTTTGTGATCATTCATCTCTACAACGTTCGGACATTCACGATTTTCACTGATATTAAATAGTGACGTTTCTCAATATCTAGAGATTGTTCCACTCTCCACATAAACACGCCAATCAAATTGCCGTACTTCCCCTTAAAATTGCATCCTGGGATTTTAGCCATTTTATATTATGAACAATGTTTACTTATTTTATGATACATAGGCCTACCACTTAGACATTCGACCTATCATTTAATAAACTACGCTTTTTGCAAAATTGCGGGTCATCATGGCGCGAACATATTAATTACTAAAAATAAATATATAATAAAGACTAAACGCGGGTTTATTAATCTTATGTTTTTAATCATAAGATAACTATACCTCCACAAACAAAATAAGCTAGTCACCCATTTCTAGTAGCCCGTTTGGTACAATGAAACTATTATGTATCTTCGTTAGGCCCGATGCCTCCTTAAATACGCAGTTGGACTATTGTAGGACTCGCCTTTACAATTCGTTTAACCTGTAATCAGCAAGCTATTATGACCATGTGACGGCGCTTGTCTAGAAACTTGTTTACGTGGTAATCTTTGCACAGTGACATCGTGCTCATATCAAGGTCAGAATTTTCTAAAAGCTCTCTCATTTAAGCCGATTACGATATATGAAAACACACCAAACATCTGATATCCAATCGACTGCTTTTATCCGCAGTGCACTTCACCGTCAGACGGCCAACAAAGACCCAGACAAAACGCGTTAAAGACGCCGTCTTATTAAGAAGCGCATCAAAACCTTGCGGACGAAGACTTTAGTGGACATCAAGGGAACCTGTCGGCGCCTGCTGAATGTATGCACGCATGCTCGCGCATCCCCAGGTGTTGTTCTGCAGTCACTGCCGGATGTACCAAGTAACACTACAAGTCCACGTTTCTAGTTTGGTAACAATTCCATTGGCGCCGAAACATCACCTGACATCTGCTTCACTAAGATAATAAGTATTATCCAACAATAAACATTACTGCGTTTAGTTATTACATTAATTGCTCTATCTATATCACGTGACCAGTTGCTTAGCAAAAACTCCGTCAAGTGATGACAAAAATGGCTGCCGAAAACGTGCGTTTAATTTGGTTGAAATTATGGTTTCAGAAGATTGTGTTTATGCCAACAACATAAGGGAACGTTGTTAAACTGACAAATATATGCAGTAATGTTTGATCTAGAAGCTGATATCCTTCCAATCCTATTTACCCGTTGTCAATATTTTTAGCAAAGGAAAGGCAAACCTTGATTGTGACGTAAGCTAACTGTTGAGTGCAACAAGGATCAGCCGTGATACACTGGCGAATGTATTCTGGTTATGTGTTAACGCTTTTCGTCATCGGATTATTGTTAAAGAGTGGATCGCTTTTAAAGAGCAATATCATACTCTTTTGTCCCAGAAACGTGCGCCTGGACGTCTTTTATGGTTGAACAATCTTGTATTGTTTGTTATGACGTCACACATGCATAATTATTTTATGCGCATTAAGTAAAAAAACCTGCTGCGGACACAATATACATAATATTTATTTTTATTTTTATGATCAATATTAATTATATGTATTGGCAATTTTGCGTACACTGTCACGGATATCTAAAGACGTTAAACCATGTCGTTAAACACGAGACTAAAAATTGCCATGACGACGCCCAAACAGGACTGTTGGTAATTTCAATACGAAAGACGATACAAATTGCAAATCACATTGCAGAAACTTTTGCATCTCGTCCAATCTTTCCAATAGACTATTACATCGGAAGCTTCACAATTCGTGTTCTATTTCTTATAGTACTCACTGTTGACATTACCAGTCGTCCGTCTGTGTCGGAGAAGCGCAGCACCAATTTCTGGCGCACGAGTCGACTGTCAGTTAAGAGTAAAACTCTTCAAGATGTTTTATGTACGCGGTTCATTTCAAACACCTTGCTCAACCTGACACAACCGTATTTTGATATGGTTTTCGCACTTGTACAAATGCATAATATTGGTATAAAGCTCCTTACTAGTGTAGAAACATCTAACCACAAAAATGCACGAGTGGAATAAAACTGTTTTTGTTTATCCCATCTCATCAACGAATGAAACCTACTACACTCGACCTTGTTCTCGGTCAAACAAAGGCATCTGTTGGCGCACTGATGTCTCGAATACAGCCGAGTTGAATGTACTGTGTAGTTAGTTGTAGGATCTTCCGGGTCTAGCATCGTCTAAACAATCGTCACATTTAGTGTGGATTGTGATAGTCGCCCCATTGCCTGTAGCAGGTGTTCGAGCGCGTTTACGATCCTCGTTTACTATGGACATGACCGTTGTGTAGAACGATCTAACTACATAAATGTATGAGAGGAATTACATTGTTTTTCATATCTTGTAAGAAGATCTTACAACAAAAAAGCTCAAGTAAGACAAATTGCTTTGCTTCGCCATACGTTCTGGGAACAGTGGGAGGAGAATGGAGAACAACAGTAAAATATAGCAATTGGAGACAGTTGATAGACAACGCAGTGAGAGAAAAGTGAAGAGAGGAAAGAAAAGACTAAGAAAAGACGACAGTAACCATGGCCAACCTCACCCCGGACGACAGGGACATGAAGAGAAGAACAACAAGTTATTTAATAACGTATTAGTTAGTTGTCATTGCTAGTATGATACCATTGTAGACGATACATTTGTACCTTTACATTATGCGATGTGTTTGACGTCATCCATTCCATTTCAACAAATAGGTCTACGGTTTGTTCAGAGTGTGTTACTGGAAATAATTTAATTTCTTAAACAATCTTGTCTATCTGCTCACTACATTTATCTTCTCAGACAAGACGCAGCAGGTGCTTGGTTAACCGCAAGTTCGCTGAATCCAGAAGTTGTACTTCGTCCCAGTTGCTGTCTTCATAGGCTTGTCACGCCCATCCTCTAACTTCCAGGAACGGACAGCTTGACCCGCTTCTCTCGTCAGAGGTGTGTGGGCGAAACATTCAGTTAGCTAAGTATATTTTGGGATTATTTAATGTCCTTTGGCGGGAGAATAACATATGTATTCTAAGAAATATGGCAGTGTAACGATTATACACACTACCATGGAAGTATTCACTGTTTATACAAATTTAGACATGAAAGAGCCACTTTGCGCAGAGTGTCGAACATGTAAGGCCTTGCCCTTGTCCTACATTGTACAGAGTTTGTTATTTCTGGTACGGCCGGTGTACCGACCAGGTTTTGGAAAAAATATGCCCGTATCCCTTCAGTTCCTTCTTTTTCGACGTCTTTCCTATTTTCTTCGCCTTCTTAATCGTCTTATTCTTCCTTTTTTTCTTAATCTTCCTCCTCATTTAATACTGCACAAACGTCGTAGATTTACTGGGAAGATGCATTGATTTAGATTCATATATACTTTATTGTTACCAATCTTACACTTTTATTTTAATATTTAATAAATCATTCTGGAACATTTAGGCGACGTTGCTGAAATGTGATAAATTCAAATTCGGTAATACTGGGAACTATGTCCGATGTTTTCAATCGCTAAAATGTGCATATGACAATTTAAAAATATGTTTCATGTATTCATAACAGGATTATAAATGCGATGGAAAACTTTATATCCGTCATAAAGCAAATACGTTTCAAGTAAGGCAGATCTTAGACAAAAAGCAACAACGTATATTCGATGTATAGGCATTTTATGTATCGATAGATGGCGATATTGGACCGAGCAAGGAATGACATCGATTGATTAACTAATGTAAACAAGTTTTAGATTAATGCAGAGTTTTATACAAAAAAAGCATTTAAACGAAGAAACTGTGGCATGTATACGAAATTACGATGTTCTTGTACACAAGTGCAATACTTGATGGTGATGTGTTAACTCATCACGTTTTAAATGTGTCGGGTTAAGCAGTTTAGAAGAAATTATATTTGCTGCTGACGTTGAAACATGGCAAGGCTTGTAGTTGAAAGTAATTGAGAAGGGTATATCCCTTCCATTCCACAGCTTGAAAAAATATTGTGTTGCCAGTTTATGCAATATAATTATACCAACATGCAATAGGAATGTAATGTCGCAGATAACATAGAACTCATTAGTTTATTGTTTAATAAAAGCAATACTTATAACAGGAGATTGATTAATGAATAAGTACTATATTGCGCGCTAAAATAATAGTTTTGTTATTAAATGAATGAAAATGAAAACATATCTTCCACCCCCCTCTCCCTCTAAGACTACACACTATTATATTCAACTATACGTGGAATGACTGAAGATGAAGAATACGACGTCACGTGATACCTGCTACACGGTAATAGCGGCAAATTTAGACATCAAAGAGCCACTTGGCGCAGAGTGTTGAACATGTAAGTCATTGCCTTTGTCCTACATTGTACAGAGTTTGTTATTTCTGGTACTGCCGGCGTGTCGACCAGGTTCTGAAAGAATATGTCAGTATCCCTTCATTTTCTTCTTCTTCTTCGTCTTCTTCGTTTACTTCGGTTTCGTCGTCTTCTTCTTATCCGTCTTATTCTTCTCTTTCTTCTTATTCTTCCTCCTCATCCAATACTGCTTAAATGTAATTGATTTACTGGAGAGGCATTGATTTCGATTCATACATACTTTGTTGTTACCAATATTATACCTTTTTAATATTTACTATATTAATCTAGACTATTTAGATGACGTTGCTAAACTATGATAAATTCAAATTCGTTCAACATGTCGACAACACTGGCACTATGTCAGATGTTTTCCAAAGTAGAAAGTGCAGAAATATGATTATAAATGCGATTGAAAACTTTTTACCCGTCAAAAAGCAAATACGTCGTCACGTAACACGTTTTACATGATAACGTCAACACAGGGAATATAGTAATTAGGAGTCACAATTAGTGAAGGTTTCATAGCAACCGGAACTGCAGCACCAAAGAGAAATCAATCTGTTTGGTTAATTTAATTTGGAGAACTATAACGTAGTAGGAAAAAAATACACCGTGGTAATATATTAATATTAACTGTAAATTAGTCAACATATATATATATATATATATATATATATATATATATATATATATATATATATATATATATATATATATATATATTGGCTAAATATGCACGACTAAATATACACCCGACTAAATATACATGGCTAAATGTGGATTATTAACTGTATACGGTAATTAAAATAGTTTACATAGTTCGCAGCAAACATGTAGTTGACACTGCTATGGGATGCCACTGTGAATTGTATAAATGGCGCTGAATAAAATAGTTGTCTTGCTAAGACAATAATACACTGTCCAATATTTAGTACCGTCTGGACACTACCAACTTTGACGGAGACGAGCTATCGTATGCGAATTCCGAATAACATGTTATTAACTTGACAAGATCTGGAAATCAAGCACCAGCACATTTATGGACGTAAGTTGTCACAAGACAGACACGAACGGCTACAATTGGGTATTTGTGGTGCGTAAGAAAAGGTGCTTGTAACGCTGGCAATTACACCAGAGAGACGACCTGTAATTTGCGCAGAGATAATTACACGGGTGTTGCCTAAGCATATAATTTACTAATTTATAATTGCCACTTCCAGCAGCAGGGACGTATTTTAGCAAAACATATTATATAAGAATTATTGCAATTAAAGAGTCGCTTCTTGTAATTTCGCGGCGTGTGCATTTAGTACTTGTTATTGTGGAATTGCTCGACGACAGATTATATTATATTTTCAAGTTATCTTGATGCACTTTAAGGGTGTGTGCTGTCACATGCACATACATGCTCGTGCGAACACATATGCGTGAGGGAGAGTGCACGAGCGTGCGCGCGCTTTAATAACGCTAATATAGAAATAACTACTTTTAAACAAAATAAATTCGTGGATAATGCCCCGTTCACAGGTGTGTACTGTACAGTGTAAATCTAAACCATACAATCTCACACAACAGAGGTAAATAAAATAGTAAACATGTAAATTACGTGTTGTAAAGTAAAAGTTAATCAGACAAAATACCAGTTTATGTGCATTAAACAAAGAAAATATTGTAAAACTACA
>JAODUO010000117.1:372500-385000 GCA_025642075.2 Ridgeia piscesae
GTCTATAGGCACGCACAAGCCTAGAATACCTCACAAATTATTCCCATAATGTATGGATATTCAGTTATGAGGAAAACCACAGTTCTTTGGATAAGTTCTGCCCAACCCGTGTCGGGCGTCACCGCCGTGTTCAGCATCTCCGGTTGTTAGCTTTCAAATCTGTCCTATCTTTGAAGTATCACTGTTATATTTGTGTCGATAATATAATGATTTGGCAAGAACGATGTTGAAATGAGTCAAATTATTAATCAAAAAACCATAATTCTAAACACCGTTATACTTTTCTGAAAGAGATGCAATAATTTAAATAGGCCTTTCCAAGAACCAACGTATTCTTAAAACTGTCACCTAGCTAATAATGTCGATAACAAAATGTTTCCAAGTCATTTATCTAATTAATATTTCTTCTTATCAAGTGGCACAAGCATATACACTAGATAATTCAAAAATGGTGTTTCCAATTATATGTAATTAAAAATGGTCAAATTATATATAATGTAGTAAAGTTGATCGAAGACGTTGGACACGCGATGAAAATTAAGTTTGACTTCAAGTGACTGTGATAATAAAAGTAAAATATATTACCTAGAACCATTTATGTAAAATATGCCTCAATATGAGTCAAATATAACTGAATTATTCTGAATCAAACATTTAAATTAATTGTGGATTTACTAAAATCCAACTGTATATTTGGCCCTTATATACATAGTCGTGCCTGTTGTTTGATGCCAGTTATAAATACACAGCCCCGCGCGCATGCTCAGTCACGTCGTTGCAAGAATCAATATATATAGCTTGACC
The DNA here is from genome assembly GCA_025642075.2 of Ridgeia piscesae. NCBI lineage: Eukaryota > Metazoa > Annelida > Polychaeta > Sabellida > Siboglinidae > Ridgeia > Ridgeia piscesae. The sequence goes on from JAODUO010000117.1 coordinate 373,305, forward strand.
AATACACTATTATAAATATACGCACCATCGCACGCGATCACTCTCGCACGTACGAATGTCTCGTACACATATCTGTTGTTTGACCATTATCAACACAATACAAGTGTGAACGCGCAAACTGACCCCTCGGATTAGCACGAGCTCTTTGCATGCTCGGACCATATCTAGCTTGCACTAAGGCCCACTGCGTAGAGTCAGTATGCGTGGCAAAGGTCGCGTTCGGTCAACTTGTGACCTGACCCATCACAGGAAACTCACCCCGACTGGTGTGAGTGGTCACTTCTAAGGTCAACGTAGCGTAACTTCATTCATTAATGCATGCATTCATTCAATGACAAGTGCACGACAGTCAAACGACCGCTACTCATTTAACATTACTTCACCAGCTTTAACCAGATTTCTCCCGAATCAAGAACATAAGACAGAAATTGGACAAGGAAGACTCTCTTGTACTACGTTCTCTTGACAACGCGATATTTCTTCAAGAACATAAGACAGAAACTGGACAAGGAAGACTCTCTTGTACTACGTTCTCTTAACAACGCAATATTTCTTCAAGAACATAAGACAGAAATTGGACAAGGAAGACTCTCTTGTACTACGTTCTCTTGACAACGCGATATTTCTTCAAGAACATAAGACAGAAATTGGACAAGGAAGACTCTCTTGTACTACGTTCTCTTGACAACGCGATATTTCTTCAAGAACATAAGACAGAAATTGGACAAGGAAGACTCTCTTGTACTACGTTCTCTTGACAACGCGATATTTCTTCAAGAACATAAGACAGAAATTGGACAAGGAAGACTCTCTTGTACTACGTTCTCTTGACAACGCGATATTTCTTCAAGAACATAAGACAGAAATTGGACAAGGAAGACTCTCTTGTACTACGTTCTCTTGACAACGCGATATTTCTTCAAGAACATAAGACAGAAATTGGACAAGGAAGACTCTCTTGTACTACGTTCTCTTGACAACGCGATATTTCTTCAAGAACATAAGACAGAAATTGGACAAGGAAGACTCTCTTGTACTACGTTCTCTTGACAACGCGATATTTCTTCAAGAACATAAGACAGAAATTGGACAAGGAAGACTCTCTTGTACTACGTTCTCTTGACAACGCGATATTTCTTCAAGAACATAAGACAGAAATTGGACAAGGAAGACTCTCTTGTACTACGTTCTCTTGACAACGCGATATTTCTTCAAGAACATAAGACAGAAACTGGACAAGGAAGACTCTCTTGTACTACGTTCTCTTAACAACGCGATATTTCTTCAAGAACATAAGACAGAAATTGGACAAGGAAGACTCTCTTGTACTACGTTCTCTTGACAACGCGATATTTCTTCAAGAACATAAGACAGAAATTGGACAAGGAAGACTCTCTTGTACTACGTTCTCTTGACAACGCGATATTTCTTCAAGAACATAAGACAGAAATTGGACAAGGAAGACTCTCTTGTACTACGTTCTCTTGACAACGCGATATTTCTTCAAGAACATAAGACAGAAACTGGACAAGGAAGACTCTCTTGTACTACGTTCTCTTGACAACGCGATATTTCTTCAAGAACATAAGACAGAAATTGGACAAGGAAGACTCTCTTGTACTACGTTCTCTTGACAACGCGATATTTCTTCAAGAACATAAGACAGAAACTGGACAAGGAAGACTCTCTTGTACTACGTTCTCTTGACAACGCGATATTTCTTCAAGAACATAAGACAGAAATTGGACAAGGAAGACTCTCTTGTACTACGTTCTCTTGACAACGCGATATTTCTTCAAGAACATAAGACAGAAACTGGACAAGGAAGACTCTCTTGTACTACGTTCTCTTGACAACGCGATATTTCTTCAAGAACATAAGACAGAAATTGGACAAGGAAGACTCTCTTGTACTACGTTCTCTTGACAACGCGATATTTCTTCAAGAACATAAGACAGAAATTGGACAAGGAAGACTCTCTTGTACTACGTTCTCTTGACAACGCGATATTTCTTCAAGAACATAAGACAGAAACTGGACAAGGAAGACTCTCTTGTACTACGTTCTCTTGACAACGCGATATTTCTTCAAGAACATAAGACAGAAATTGGACAAGGAAGACTCTCTTGTACTACGTTCTCTTGACAACGCGATATTTCTTCAAGAACATAAGACAGAAATGGACAAGGAAGACTCTCTTGTACTACGTTCTCTTGACAACGCGATATTTCTTCAAGAACATAAGACAGAAACTGGACAAGGAAGACTCTCTTGTACTACGTTCTCTTGACAACGCGATATTTCTTCAAGAACATAAGACAGAAACTGGACAAGGAAGACTCTCTTGTACTACGTTCTCTTGACAACGCGATATTTCTTCAAGAACATAAGACAAAAACTGGACAAGGAAGACTCTCTTGTACTACGTTCTCTTAACAACGCGATATTTCTTCAAGGACATAAGACAGAAACTGGACAAGGAAGACTCTCTTGTACTACGTTCTCTTAACAACGCGATATTTCTTCAAGGACATAAGACAGAAACTGGACAAGGAAGACTCTCTTGTACTACGTTCTCTTAACAACGCGATATTTCTTCAAGAACATAAGACAGAAACTGGACAAGGAAGACTCTCTTGTACTACGTTCTCTTAACAACGCGATATTTCTTCAAGAACATAAGACAGCAACTGGACAAGGAAGACTCTCTTGTACTACGTTCTCTTAACAACGCGATATCTCTTCGCTTAAAAAGTAACAGTGTATTGCTGAAATTTTCTTATTGTATTCATTTGTTATAATTTAAGCGAATGTACGGATGCTGCTATGTGAGCTAAATTGTTTATTCATTAACGCCGCGTCATGTATCCGTGTTCTGTCACATCTTCCATAGAAGAGAACACCACATATAAAACAATTGTATTTATTATTATATCTTATCTTAAGTCGTCTCTGGTGTAGTCACGACAGATGGTGTACATCGCTGCGTGGGCGCAATTACATATAACATATATGCTATTTAAGCATATTAAAATAGTTTTCTAGATGGTTATTTGTAAATGTTGCTTTTTGCCAAAGTTTTAAGTAGTTTAGACTTTTGTGCGTATACGCAGATTTCAATACTTACCATTTTGATTTATGTCGTCTTCCAAGTACCAAATCATTCAATGTAAATTACGAATTTAGAAACTGATTTATTCAGTTGCCGTATGTCATCTATATATTTACGTTAAGTTGGTGTTGTATTTTTCGTGGGATTTTCTTTTCTTTACCGTTTCCTTCGATGGTGTTGGTGAACGTGTACGTATTCCAGTTGATTTGTTACCCCTCACTGATTTTTGTGTGGTAATTCGTAGCTTCAAAATACATGTGATACAGCCATGTATATGGTAAAGTGTGATAATTACTCTTTATCAGTTTTTACAATTGGGTACCTCTCCCAGAAGTACTGCTTTGATAACCAATATAATGTGTTCCTACATTCCTACCCAAAAATACCAAAAACATCCCTGGTATGCTTATTATCACATAACGAAAATGACAACATATAAAAGTCGAATACCTAATTATGTAGTGTGAAGCAGTCGACTAGCTGCACTTTGAACAGTTCCACAAAATAACATAATTTTTAGTTTTCATCAAAAATTAGTATAAAAACAATGTATATGAACGAATTAATAAAACAATTATATTGGTACGATGTAGTTATTTGTTGGAATTATGCATTCTTATCAGTGTTAAATTGTTAGATACTTGCGGACTAAGAGCAGGGAGAATGGTCGTGGAAATGCAATTGTTTTGCAAATGATTTGTCTACAAATGATTGTGACGGTATCCACTAGAGGCGCCACATGTCGGCTTGCCTATATTAATGCAACAGAGTACGTCCGATAAAAATTGAACTAAATTTTGCAACCCAAACTCCAGTTTGATTAAATAAATTCTTTGGTACTAACATTCTAAACATTCTAACTAATGAATATAGACCTCAATGATCGCAGCAATCTTAACACAATAACTTCTGGCGAACGTAGTCTGATTGATTACAATTTGGTAAGGCCGTTCGTAGCCATAGGGAAACTACCATAACACATTAACGGTGACACAGCGAGTCTGTGCTAGTAAGTTATTAAGTGAGTAAGCTAATGTATGGCTGCGACATTTTGATTCGGAACTTTGGGGCCGTTTTGCTCTCCTATATAATAATATTTAACAGGTAATTCGCACTAATCGTTTTACGCGTGCATTCAGGTACACCACCTTAACACTTGTCTCTTGACATGTTTGTGTCATTTTGATAACTTATCAAGCTGGTTCAAATGATTAGTTTTCTAATTTACTCGCCTCCATACCGGTTGTTTCTCCATGGCCGCATAGATGGACCTTGTTTAGATGCTATTGAGGATTTTCTAAAACATTTTACAGAATAACAGTAATAGGCATAGGTCACCTATTTTGTCTTGGGTCGTTCATGCAAAAATACTAGAGTTGTTAAAAATGTGTTGGTAAACTGATATTCTTGAATGGAACAGTTTCTTATCTGGATAAATCTCGGAATTTGAACAAGTAAATGTCGTGTGATGTTATTCACATTGCAAAGGCTGCAGTCAATATAATATGAAATAGCGGTTTTCCGCGAGGACTGGTTTCTTCGGGTCAAAACACTTATCTGTACACTAACCAAAAACTCAGAGTTTTGAAAACCTGAAATATCACGCTGCAAATTAACATTTTCCTATATCTGGTTACATTATTTTGCAGAGTTGTTCCATTCCGGCTGTTCTGATTACATTGAAATACTTAACGGTTTTCCTTGAATTTGTTGAATGTTTAAAAAAAGGTAAACTGTTGAAGCCTAGTTTTTATATAGTTCTGTTGTATTGCTCAAGGCTTATTACATTTTACTCCTTGGCAGACTTGTTCAATCGAACACTATCTCAACTTCTCTGGGAAGCATTAAGCCATTCTGTAAACATGTTCTACAGTTATGTACTCATTTATACATCTGAATGAACTAGAGCAACGATGAATGAAACAATTCGGTACATTTTGAAACGGCGCAGGAGAAATCAAATTATAATTATCTTGATTGAGACCTGAAGCTTTAATTACCACACTACCGTACTCCACGGGTGGTTATGTCTCCTTCGAATTGACTGGCTATACGATGTTTGACCACAGATCTACTCCAGTGATAACGATTAAAGCTAGGAATAAATGTACGGAAACGGCACGTGGATGCGTTCAGTCCTAAGTAACCTATATCCTAATAGAACATTAATAACAAACGCGGATGAATCGGTGGAAAAATCCCATATATGACGTCAACTTCGTGCATACATATTTCTCTCTCCAGCCTAACATTACAACAAGAACATCTCCCTATTCAATTCTAAGTCGTTGACAAGATAATTGTGTATTCCATATTGAGCGATTTTTGGAGCAGTCTGCACCTAACCACCTCCCGTGTTGAGAGGCTATTTTAGTAACCCGATTATTTTTACACTGCTGGTTTTCATCTTAAATTACTTTACAAACAACATGGCGCGTCCTCCTGTGACAGTAAACATATGCTATTAAAACGTGTATGCAGACGACACAATAAAGTGATGAGTAACCACTTCCATTAGCAGCATACCGACCTCACTAACAAAACGGCTACGGATGTGTGTGTGTGTGTGTGTGTGTGTGTGTGTGTGTGTGTGTGTGTGTGTGTGTGTGTGTGTGTGTGTGTGTGTGTGTGTGTGTGTGTGTGTGTGTGTGTTTTTGTGTTTTGTGTTGTGTGTTTGTGTGTTTGTGTGTTTGTGTGTTGTGTGTGTGTGTGTGTGTGTGTGTGTGTGTGTGTGTGTGTGTGTGTGTGTGTGTGTGTGTGTGTGTGTGTGTGTGTGTGTGTGTGTGTGTGTGTGTGTGTGTGTGTCATCGTATGTAAGTAAGTATGTGTATGCGCTGATTCGTGCGTTCGTGTAAATGTGTTGTTATTTTATAATTTTTAAACAGCAGGTTGAGACTTGGTTAAAACCAGTGGTTACAATGGTATAAGTGTTTAGTGTACAAGGTATACATTGCATGCTCGGTGTCGTTCGCACGCCCCACCGGAACGCAGGGAGTAGGATCCAGTGGATCAGGGAGAGAGAGAAGGGGGAGGGATGTAGGGATGGAGGTACGGTGGGAGATAACGAGAGAGGGAGGGAGGGAGGGAGGGAGGGAGGGAGGAGGGAGGGAGGGAGGGAGGGAGGGAGGGGGGGACGGGAGGGACGGAGGGACGGAGGGATGGGAGGTATGGGAGGGATGGATGGGATGGGGTGGGATGGGATGGGATGGGATGGGATGGGATGAGATGGGATGGGATGGGATGGGATGGAATGGAATGGAATGGAATGGAATGGAATGAAATGAAATGAAATGAAATGAAATGAAATGAATGGAATGGAATGGAATGGAATGGAATGGAATGGAATGGAATGGAATGGAATGGAATGGAATGGAATGGAATGGAATGGGAGGGAAGCGTGGGAGGGAGGCAGGGGAGGAGGGAGGGAGGAAAGGAGAGAGGGAGGGAGGATGGAAAGGAGAGAGGAGGGAGGGAGGAAATGGAGAGAGGGAGGTAGGGAAGAAAGGAGAGAGAGACAGGGAGGCAGGGAGGAGACAGGGAGGGAAGGAGGGTGGGAGGGACGGAGGGAATGTAAGGTGAATTAAATTGCGTAAGTCAAAAAACTGCTGCAAGTGGAGTGGAGCCACGGCCACTTCGATCGCGCTACCGGGAGACCATCGTCCCCATTCATATGAATGAAGAGTATTCAAATACTAAATGCACCGATGCTGAAAACTTTACAGAGAAGTCCATAAGATGTTCGAATGATTAGCAAAGGTGAAGTATAGAGTCATGCTTTCTCTTGTGACTGTATTCAAACTTCTCACATGTCAGACAGACAGGTGTCAGACAGACAGGTGTCAGACAGACAGGTGTCAGACAGACAGGTGTCAGACAGACAGGCATCAGACAGGTAGATGCCAGACAGACAGGTGTCAAACAGACAGGTTCCAGACAGACAGGTGTCAGACAGACAGGTATCGGACAGACAGGTATCAGACAGACAGGTGTCAAACAGACAGGTGCCAGACAGGCAGATGTCAGACAGATAGGTATCAGACAGACAGGTATCAGAGAGAAAGGTGTCAAACAGACAGGTGTCAGACAAACAGGTGTCAGACAGACGGGTGTCAGACAGACAGGTGTCAGACAGACAGACAGGTGTCAGACAGACATGTGTCAGACAGACAGGCATTAGACAGGTAGATGTCAGACAGACAGGTGTCAAACAGACTGGTGTCAAACAAACAGGTGTCAGACAGACGGGTGTCAGACAGACAGGTGTCAGACAGACAGGTGTCAGACAGACATGTGTCAGACAGACAGGCATCAGACAGGTAGATGTCAGACAGACAGGTGTCAAACAGACAGGTGCCAGACAGACAGGTGTCAGACAGATAGGTATCGGACAGACAGGTATCAGACAGACAGGTGTCAGACAGATAGGTATCAGACATACAGGTATCAGAGAGAAAGGTGTCAAACAGACAGGTGTCAGACAAACAGGTGTCAGACAGACGGGTATAAGACAGACAGGTGTCAGACAGACAGGTATCAGACAGACAGGTGCCAGAGAGACAGTTGTCAGACAGACACGTGTCAGACATACAGGTGTCAGACAGGCAGGTGTAAGACAGACATGTGTCAGACAGGCAGGTGTCAGACAGACAGGTGTACGTCATTTTGACCCATCTACGTGACACTCCGCAGCTGACTAAGAATATAAAAATAACAAATAATATACAGTTGTCAAATAGTGGTCTGGGAAATGCCCACTGGGGTTAAAAATAGCCGCTGTCACATAAACTATGATTAAAGAAATGACGAATGCAAACAAACAAGTCAGAATGAATGCAAACAGTAGCTTAATCGGTAGATAGACTGACTAATTTCTAGACAAACGCATTCTTAGTGGCTGATCACGAACCTATTTCACCTTCCGCTTTTCCTTTGGGAGGTCTTAGATACGCCACAGCTGGTTATATTTACGTTTTGTCACTAACAACGAACTGGACACCCCAAAACGGCTGTCAATGTCCACTCGTGTCAACGCGTCGCCAACAGGGGCGAGTCTGTTTGAATGACAGTGTCGTTTCTCGAGATAGTCCGTACTTTTTTTGCTTCGGAGAATGAAACATTTGAGCCCAATTATTGCAGATGATAACTATACAACTGAAACGTAATTGTCAACCGTTGTAGTAAAACCATATTCATGTATTTAAGTCTGAGTCAAACTAAAAAATATTTTATAATAACTGTTTAGAATAGATCTAAAATTTTTTAAATAATAATTTAAAATATAAAATTTAAAATAAATTATCGAAATAAAATATATATATATATATATATATATATATATATATATATATATATATATTAAATATATATATATATATATATATATATCCATATATATATTTTTAATATATTAATTTGTGTATATTTATATATATATATATATATATATATATATTAAAAATTTTATATATATATATATATATATATATTAAATATATATATATTATGTATGTGTGTATGTGTGTGTATGTGGTGTGTGTGGTGTGTGTGGTGTGTGTGGTGTGTGTGGTGTGTGTGGTGTGTGTGGTGTGTGTGGGGTGTGTGTGTGTGTGTGGTGTGTGTTGTGTGTGTGTGTGGTGTGTGTGTGGTGTGTGTGTGTGGTGTGGTGTGGTGTGGTTGTGTGGTGTGGTGTGGTGTGGTGTGGGGTGGTGTGGGGTGGTGTGGTGTGGTGTGTGTGTGTGTGTGTGTGTGTGTGTGTGTGTGTGCGTGCGTGCGTGTGTGTATGTGTGAGGTTTTATGTATGTATGTATGTATGTATGTATGTATGTATGTATGTATGTATGTATGTATGTATGTATGTATGTATGTATGTATGTATTTTATGTATGTATGTATTTTTGTGTATGTTGTTGTTGTTGTTGTATGGGGGTGTGTATTTTTTGTGGGGGGTGGGGGGTTTGGGGTGGGGGTGGGGATGGGGGTGGGGGTGTGGGGGGGGTGTATGGGGGTGCGTGTGTCGTGTGCGTGTGCGTGTGCGTGTGCGTGTGCGTGTGCGTGTGCGTGTGCGTGTGGTGTGGTGTGGTGTGGTGTGGTGTGGTGTGGTGTGGTGTGGTGTGGTGTGGTGTGTGTGGGGTGTGTGGGGTGGGGTGTGTGTGGGGTGGGGTGTGTGTGTGCGCGCGCGCGTCTGTCTGTGTCTGTGTCTGTGTCTGTGTCTGTGTCTGTGTCTGTGTCTGTGTCTGTGTCTGTGTCTGTGTCTGTGTCTTTTTTGTCTGTGTCTGTGTCTGTGTCTGTGTCTGTGTCTGTGTCTGTGTCTGTGTCTGTGTCTGTGTCTGTGTCTGTGTCTGTGTCTGTGTCTGTGTCTGTGTCTGTGTCTGTGTCTGTGTCTGTGTCTGTGTCTGTGTCTGTGTCTGTGTCTGTGTCTGTGTCTGTGTCTGTGTCTGTGTCTGTGTCTGTGTCTGTGTCTGTGTCTGTGTCTGTGTCTGTGTCTGTGTCTGTGTCTGGTCTGTGTCTGTGTTGTTTCTTGAATTGGTTTATTAATGACAGTGACAAATATTATGCTGCAGAATTACCATTACCAAGATCAGTATACGACATTAACTGGCAATGGTCCATATCAACATACTGATTACATACCACCTAAGATCTTTAAAACGTTAAAGGGGGGAAAAGTGGCTTACAGGTTAAATACACTGTACCGGAGCAAGCCAAGTTAGCATTTCAATTCGGGACGCAAGTCTCATCTGCTGCCATGTCGTTCTTACGTTATTTTGCCATTTTCATTCATCATTCGGTCCCCAACGACTCGAAATAGCTGTGTATTTTGTTTCGCATACGGCATATCTGCCACAGTGTCAATCCCCGTTGTATGTTATGTAATTGTTTGCGTATTGCAGAAATTTTGACTTTGAATACGTTTACGCTCAACGGAGTGGGGACGAGTTGTGCGTGGTCTCGTTAAATATCGCTCACATCTCGCTTGGTGACATTGCTTAACATAAAGAACAATCATCTGATTTGGTTGTGTTATTGGTAGAAGATCTCATTGAAGATGTGAGTAATCTACGAACAACGAGTGAATTACAACCGATGTTGATGATTTGTGTCCGGCGTGGGCTGTTTAGTATAAAAAGTATTATGTGTCTAGCACTAAACATGTTGACCGTCTTACAGACTGTGTCGTGACTGCTGAGTCCACACCACCATGTCTAGTGAAGTCTACAACCAAACCTAATGAGTGTCTAAACCCAAACTTACGCAGTTTAAAACAAAACCTACCAAATCATCCCAACCGAACCTGTTGAGTATCTACACATGTTTGATTTTCGCTAAATTGTGCATACTAATGTCTCGTATTTCCTTCGACCAAGACGCTGGGTTACACTGTTATGTTTATGAGCCACTGCTGTAAGTCGACACCGTGTACCGTGCGCACGCAGGTTTCACATGCTTCTGCGACTGAGCAAATTAAGCGATGATTTACGTCGTAAACTGCGGGACTGCCCTACCGGCTGATTATGCATAATGTCATAAAAAACAACAAAACAACTCATATAGGTAAGTAATTATCAGTATTAGGTTAAAAGTTATCAGTAATTTGTGGAATATGTAGATTAATGGGCGACGCAACTAACACTGGTATTTATAGTTTGGGGAAAGACTCACTGAGAAGATTAGGCACTTGTGACGTCACACAATTTACCACAAAGGCGCTGTCCGTGTCAGTTAAACATCTTCAATGGAAATATTTTATTAAACTACCGGGATAATGTCCTTGATTGTGGTTGCAAATGGTTAGTGTGCTGTAAGACTTTGAAATGCACATATTCAAAAAGCATTTCGTTTCCCGATATCTCTCTTTATACGTCGGAACGGTGGCAGCGTAAAAGTCAAGGACACGTGGATTATGTCACGTGGTCAACAAACAAACAGTGCTGTACTGCGTAAAACCAAATATGATTTGCAATTGTCACTAGTTAGAAATATACAATTATATATATATATATATATATATATATATATATATATATATATATATATATATATAACGCTTGCAACGCATTACATACACTTTTTATAACTTTTTCTTTGAAATTCCATGTACTACGTTTTATTGTGACGTGTGTACCTACGTACGTCATGTGAGCGGGCTGGCCCCGGAGATACGGCGCTCTAAAATGTTAGTAATAATAATAATAACGCACAAGCTGAAAGTCACGTGTTTAGTAGTTATGAGGTTATCTACCTGTGTGGCGTAACCCGTGCAGCACAGCAGCAAACAGTTGTCTAGTTGCTCATCACTCTGTTACGCACGGTTTATCTATGGAGTGCTTACGGCAGTTCAAAGTCTGCAGCGGATTTACTGTCAATAGCCCCAGGCCAACATGCAAGCAGACGCAAATTTCGCAAACGCGTGAACTAATGCAGAGTTCACGGGGAGCTGGGTAAAGTTACAAACCACTTATGTTGAGTTGTGGGGTCACTGACTTCTGTTTTCTGGCCCAAGAATGGTGCCCCAGTTCTCAAATTAAATCTGCGCGCGCAATTACTGCATCAGATTACCAATGACAAACATTACGAAATTGTGTGA
>JAODUO010000117.1:390000-485000 GCA_025642075.2 Ridgeia piscesae
TTCTAGTAAACGTTAATAACTCCGTATATTTACACTTGTGAGGTAACACACTTGTTGGAGATGTTCTAATAACCACAACTAATCCGGTACATTTACACTCGCAATATAACACACTTGTTGAAAATGTTCTAGTAAACGTTAATAACTCCGTATATTTACACTCGTGAGGTAACACACTTGTTGGAGATGTTCTAATAACCACAACTAATCCGGTACATTTACACTCGCAATATAACACACTTGTTGAAGATGTTCTAGTAAACGTTAATAACTCCGTATATTTACACTTGTGAGGTAACACACTTGTTGGAGATGTTCTAATAACCACAACTAATCCGGTACATTTACACTCGCAATATAACACACTTGTTGAAAATGTTCTAGTAAACGTTAATAACTCCGTATATTTACACTCGTGAGGTAACACACTTGTTGGAGATGTTCTAATAACCACAACTAATCCGGTACATTTACACTCGCAATATAACACACTTGTTGAAGATGTTCTAGTAAACGTTAATAACTCCGTATATTTACACTTGTGAGGTAACACACTTGTTGGAGATGTTCTAATAACCACAACTAATCCGGTACATTTACACTCGCAATATAACACACTTGTTGAAGATGTTCTAGTAAACGTTAATAACTCCGTATATTTACACTTGTGAGGTAACACACTTGTTGGAGATGTTCTAATAACCACAGCTAATCCGGTACATTTACACTCGCAATATAACACACTTGTTGAAGATGTTCTAGTAAACGTTAATAACTCCGTATATTTACACTTGTGAGGTAACACACTTGTTGGAGATGTTCTAATAACCACAACTAATCCGGTACATTTACACTCGCAATATAACACACTTGTTGAAAATGTTCTAGTAAACGTTAATAACTCCGTATATTTACACTCGTGAGGTAACACACTTGTTGGAGATGTTCTAGTAAAAGTACAACATAAATACCTTTTGGATACATTTACACTCGATGAGGTAACACACTTGTTGGAGATGTCTAGTAAACATAAATAATTCCGTACATTTACACTCGTGAGGTAACACACTTGTTGGAGATGTGCTAGTAAACATAAATAATTTCGTACATTTACACTCGTGAGGTAACACACTTGTTGGAGATGTTCTAGTAAACATAAATAATTTCGTACATTTACACTCGTGAAGGTAACACATTTGTTGGAGATGTTTTAGTAAACATAAATAATTTCGTACATTTACACTCGTGAGGTAACACACTTGTTGGAGATGTTTTAGTAAACATAAATAATTTCGTACATTTACACTCGTGAGGTAACACACTTGTTGGAGATGTTTTAGTAAACATAAATACTTTCGTACATTTACACTCGTGAGGTAACACACTTGTTGGAGATGTTTTAGTAAACATAAATACTTTCGTACATTTACACTCGTGAGGTAACACACTTGTTGGAGATGTTTTAGTAAACATAAAAAACTTTCATACATTTACACTCGTGAGGTAACACACTTGTTGGAGATGTTTTAGTAAACATAAATAATTTCGTACATTTACACTCGTGAGGTAACACACTTGTTGGAGATGTTTTAGTAAACATAAATAATTTCGTACATTTACACTCGTGAGGTAACACACTTGTTGGAGATGTTTTAGTAAACATAAATAATTTCGTACATTTACACTCGTGAGGTAACACACTTGTTGGAGATGTTTTTGTAAACATAAATAATTTCGTACATTTACACTCGTGAGGTAACACACTTGTTGGAGATGTTTTAGTAAACATAAATAATTTCGTACATTTACACTCGTGAGGTAACACACTTGTTGGAGATGTTTTTGTAAACATAAATAATTTCGTACATTTACACTCGTGAGGTAACACACTTGTTGGAGATGTTTTAGTAAACATAAATAATTTCGTACATTTACACTCGCGAGGTAGCATACTTATATAATAATAAAATATATTTATATAATAAAAATAAGTTTACTTGATTAAGTTTACATTCATTACTAATAATAAATACAGTTTATGTATTTTATATATTTAATGTATATTGAGCATTGGAATCGCAATATAAATAATAGTAATACTAAATAGTAATAAGTAATAACAGAAAGTATCGTGCGAACATCCTCTATAGCAGTTGGAACATTAATGTTTTATTAATTTATTTGTTTGTTGGTCAAACTGTGTAATGAAGTACATCTCTGAGCGATACGTTGTCCATTCAACCCTGGTCGAGTGTAAATGTTAGACGTAACCAGTGGCGTAGTTTTGGGTCATTGTATTATGCTGCGCTACTTCGTGACAAACTAATCACGACTTTTGCTCGAACGTATTTGTACCCGCCCCTACCTGACACGGCTTTAGACGTAACAACGTTTTACTGCGACCAATTGAAGACATTCACAAGGACTTACTAATATAAGCGTCAATTTATGAAAATAATAATACATATCATTATATTCCGTGGTAATTAAATATGTAATCCGTAAAACGTTTTAAGTAATAACCACAGTCTGTATAATACAAAAGGGGAAACAATTACTTCAGTCGTTACAACTGGTAATCGGCTCAAGTAAATTTCCCACGGACAATTGGTATTCAAACCACTGAATTAATAGGCCACGTGGTTTTTGAGCAAAGAACGTCGGCATCGACAACAAAAATACGCGGTCATAATAAAAAACATCAACATTTTAAGTATCGTTTACATTTAGGTTTAGGCAAACGAGTTAGCAATTTGTGTGGTGACGTCATCAAAATGACATAATTAGCTTAAAAACAATGTACTGCAAAGGGCATTAGGTTGGTTTGAATTAATTTGAATTGAGAATAACAAAACTAAATAAACGGTTAGGTTGAATAAGAAATTCCAATCGTGTTTAAAAATAATAAACATGCGGCTGCATAGCAATATATGAAATTATTCTACATTTTTCATATAAAATGACAACAGAACAAAGCATCTGAATAATACTTGCGATAATATTGGTTTCCCGCGCTTACGATTATTCCTTATAATATCAAGTGACATTACATATCTTTTAGTAATTTAGGGATGTTACACTACGGATAGTTACTGATTCATTACTAATATTGAAGTAACGACGCTATACTGTCGATGTCTAGTAAACTATATTGTATATTAGCAAAACAAAATAACATAATTACTCCGACTACTGTAATGCTGTTCGTCAGCTTGCTGTTATATCCATATGTGGTGAATATACTTATACACCGACCTAACATGAACACCCACTGTTAGTAATGTAACTCACGGAATGACTTGTTTTAATGGACCCCCCAGCGTGATGCGATAACCCCGCCAGAGGTGCATGGTTTAGGACAGTTTCTCGACTAACCACTAGTCTACGTTCACATCACGATAATGTTATAATATTCATCCATACAGCGGAATGTTATTACAAGAGATGCACTGGAACTTATTAAAGCTATTCCAAATAATAACCCAAATTCCTTATGATCCTAAGGTTTGTTCATCTATAATATAACTACATGTGAACTGTGAAGGCTAGAATGACAATATTTTAAATGTTCCTTTTCAGCGGATGTACTTTATACTAAGATTCCGCATAGCGAGAGTCCATTATGTGCGAATTAATTATAAATATTTGTTGTATCGTTTTGTCCGGGGATACCATAGCAACGATTGGTCGTCACGGTGCGTGCAGACAAAGTTGTTTGTCGACTCGGCGTCGTTTATCTAGGCGCCAACTTGACCTGTCGGGTCGGATTATTTTGGCCCGCTAGACTTGTCCACGTTTGTAAACAAGTCCCACGTTTTACTACAGTCTAAATGAACGGGACGGATCCTTGGCCTTGACCGCGCCGGTTATATAAACGTACGACGGCGTTGTCTCCGTGTCGCGTACCCCGCAGACCCGCCAGCTGCACTTATGCAACTTGTTTGTTTCGACCGGTTGTGTGCGTTCCAACTTAAGTTGTTTTGATCGACGGGCACGGTCTGGTGAACATGTGTAGGCAATCGCAAACAGTCTGCCTCCTTAGTACTCAAACAAGCCACGTGACTGTACGGAGGTCCAGAAACTCACGATTTTCGCGCCAATAGTCGCCGTCATTGATGTTTTCGTGTCCCCGTATTAGAAGCTAGACGTGGACTTGTTTGAATGCTTCGGTGTGTACACATGTTCTGCTAAATAGTACAGACCAATGCTCCACGTGTTACATGTTTTTACCTACTCTCGTCTACCCAGTGTCTCACCCACAATTATCATATTCTACATTAAAATAGATTCGCTGGCATAGGATATTTTACGATTAAATTGCGCCACTTTTCATGATAGTTTGATTCGTCATAGTCGTACTGATATAGATTCTAATAGAGTATCTCGTAGTCGCGAAGCAAACGCTGCACTATTGATGCAATACGGGTTACAGCCTACACACTCTTGGGTGTGGCTTCCGATACTGATATGAACTCAATATAGTATCAACTGTAATAACTAATCAACACTTATATATTCGAGAAGAAGGCAGGTGACCTTTTGCTAAGATCACTGAATTATATATACACAACGCGATCACATATACATATATACAGTATAAGACGCCGTCTATTGTGATGCGCCTCGAAAACAAGGGAACGGTATCCTACCTGACGCTGCCACCGGTACGCGATGCCTATCTCTACCGGTCAGAGGGCCGCGTCTCTCTCCGGCTCTGCAGGACGTTGTGTGCCGTCGGCCTCCGGAGCGCTGCCACGTGCTCGCCCCCGGCCAAGTCTAGGCTGCACCCGAAAAACAACACATTCTTTTTCGAGATTTAGCGCGACGGCGCCTTGAAGGGAGACGACGCGATCCAAAATCATCCCGAGGCGATTCGAAACAGGCGCGCATGATTCGGTGTTTCGCCGGCACGCTGAAATACCAGTTTATACTTTTGTTTATGCCTGACATGTTCTGCCCTGCCGCTAAGAGCCACTTTGTGTTTTTGCTTATTATAATAACTGCATGACGTATTTCATCCTATCGTTGAAATACAATTGTCTATTTTGTTTATGCCTGAAGTGAGTGTTTTAGTCTAGGTTGTGAAACCCGTATTTTGATAACTAATTATGTCGTATTTTCTTTTTATTGAGGTATTTCGCCCTTCTTCTAAGACAGCACTGTATCTATTGCATCGCATGACAGTGTTTATTATTAATTACTGCTTCGAAAGATACAATTTGAAATAAAGCGTCTTCAATATTTTACAAAAGTCGACTATGTTTTGCAATAATACTACAAAATATCCCTGTGTTTTTTTTATACAAATTTGATGGATTTCTTTGCGATAACATACGGCAGATATATTGCTGATATTAATCATTTGTGTAGGTTAACGAAGCAAAATGTAAACGATATGGTTAACTGACAAAGCGGCTGCGCTCTGTATTGTCTGCAAACATTGACGAGATCATGGTGCAAAATAACTAACAATAAAGATATTTGGGTCTATCAAACATTTGCCATTATATTTCCCACGATACTAACTAAACGGTCATCGTCGCAATTTTCTTGAATTTGTCTGCAGGTGCAACTGACAGAACGTTATAGGGTCACTTGTCTTCAAACTCGGCGTGATCAATTCAATTTTACGAATGGCATACCATGTGATCGTTTCAGGGTCAAGGTCGTTGTCTGTACTTGTTGAGTATACTTGTACTGGGTAGATGCTTACGTATGCTTGTTTGCGAGCCGTCTGTCGGAATGTGTGCGTTATCTTACGTGTACATTTACTGTGTATTAATTCCACTACCTGGAAAGCGGCGAGGTGTTATTAGTGGGACGTAGTAATGACAAAAGCGTGTCTAGTCCGAACGGGTGCAACACCTGACGATGTTTGTGCCTAAATTATAGCCCGGCGTCATATAATGACTGATCCGTGCGTGCGTAATTAGGGTCCGGTGTTACGCGGCGGTATTTGACTTTTCAAGAATGGTTGGTTTTTATTAATCATTACACAAACAACGCTAAAAAAAAACAGTTAAAATTCACCACATCAGAAGATTTCGCTCGTACAAGTATATACATTATCAGCCTCTACGTATATACTATTTTTATATATATATATATATATATATATATATATATTATTATATATATATATATATATATATATATATATATATATATATATATATATATATATATATATATATATATATATATATATATATATATATATATATAACCAAACAAAACATTGCCGTTGAGACATCCTACCGTCTTCTATCTCCACTCCCTCCTTTCTCCCATCGCCCTCCTTCCTTCTCCACACCCCTGTTCCTACCACACTGCCTTTCCCCACTCCTTTCATCCCTCCTTCGTCCATCCTTCCTATCATCTTTATTCTACACTCGCTTCTACAGTAACCGTGATCTCTATTTTTCCACCCCTTTTTCATATATAATTTCCCTTCTCCACGCTCTACTTCCTCTCATCTCCCCTCTCTAATCCCGTCTTTCTGTCATTTCCAACCTCTACCGTAGCGTCACTTTTAATAACGAATTATATTATTGCAAACTAAGAGCGATATTGACTTTTTTATTAAACCGCTGTATCACTACAACCTATGTTATATTAAAGCAGAGGTTGACATATCCAATGAAAGGAAAACACATATTTAGTGTCCGAAGTTATCATGTGAATCCAAGAACGGGCGTCCACGCGCAGTTCTTTCACGAATGGCCACAATGGAGGGCGTTTTCTCTCTTTTTATCCCATTTTCCGATATACGAATCTGTCCTCCAAATCGGCAAACCTGTTAGTTACCCGGGCGTCGGTTTACGTGTTCAAACTAACGCAATCTACGTGTGCCTCTGGTAAACACAATCGCTACAGTTCGTCGCATGAAATCGTTTTTGACAGCCCGGGTGCGCTCCGCGCCCGGTCGAGCGCCGGGGGCTGTGCCGGCCTGCCGCCTCTGACGCGCTGCTGGGCATCTCGGCATTCGGCTCCGTCTTGCCTCGGTCGTGGAATGCACAATCGCCGCGAGGACCACGGAGTGGCGGGGCAGACAGATAGGTACCCGGTGTTGGTTCGTGGCACCGTGCCCGCATTCCCGACCGATTTTTGCGCCAGGCCCGTAGCGAAATCAAGGTTAGTGGGTAAAAGAGAGCGACAGAGAGAAAGCAGTGAACTCCGGGGCCGGCGGCCGCGGCCAGTGATGTCAGTGCGAGTGTACGAGAGGAGAGGCCTCGGGCGGCCGGCTGTGGCGAGAGCTGGCAAACGGCCATTCCTTCCGGCGGCTTATCGCGTCGCATCATCGCACTTTGACACACTCGTGTCATACGGTCGTGGCAATCGTACCTGTCTGTTATACTTACACATTTTAAAATGTTACATCAATTTTGCTAATATTTTAGATTTATCATTGAATTAATTATGCAATAATGTTATATAATATATAAAATATATATATATATATATATATATATATATATATATATATATATATATATATATATATATATATATATATATATATATATATATATATATATATATATATATATATATATATATTATATTTATATATTATACTATATATATATATAATATATTATATATATATATATATATATATATAATATGCAGTATATATATATATATACTATATATATACATATATTATATATATATATATATATATATACATATATTTATATATATATATATATATATATATATATATATATATATATATATATATATATATATATATATATATTATATACATGTAGGTGTAATCATAATAATACGCAAGCGCTTTTGGAAGCGTTCAGATAAAGTTATGAATACAATAAGCATTATCAACAGAGTAAGTGTACTTCTCCCCAGTTAGGTCGTGTGTTCACAAAGGTAAAGTTCGATGTTTATGTTATGTAGTACGGGTGTTTTGGCACAGCTATATAAGATATTGATTTTGAAAGCTGGATATTAATAGTATTAAAAACTGCAAGGAAAGTAGCTTTAAAATAATTTCGGAATAAGGGATTGGCGACTTATACATATAATATGACTGTAAACGGACGAATGCGTTTTATGAAATAATAACTTCACACCTATGTTTAAAGGAAGGAATTGCGCGGTTACCAGAGATAATTCACCGGAAGTAACCGCTAAACTGCGGAACTGCGGCGTGATTTACATACATTTAACTCTGCCTGTCTATGTATGTTAGTTAATATGTATGTATGCATCTATGTATGTATAATAATTAGTATGCATGTTGCTATATATGTTTACCTACCTACATACATACATACGTACATATTTACATATAATATAATAATATATATATATATATATATATATATATATATATATATATATATATATATATATATATATATATATATATATATATATATATATATATATATATATATATATATATATATATATATATATATATATATATATATATATATATATATATATATATATATATATATATATAATATATATTATATTTCTAAGTGAACGTATGCGCTATTGGAACAAAAATGGCATCCGGACAAAGGTCAAATCACGTCATTGTGCTTGGCATATGTTAAATAATGTGTTTACGTCGTAGACACAAAGTGCGAACACGAATAATACAGTTTAACCATTTAAATGGGCATGGGTACGCCTACTGTGACAGACTATGCCAATTTTGTAATTACTAAATACTGCTTCTCAGCCTAATATGTGTCATAATTACTATATTAGTACAGTTTATTATACTATTCTGTGTGAGAATAGTATGTTTGAACGATAGAAAGAGTGGATAAAGGCTACTTTGAACTGAATACTGACATTGTGCAGAAATACCGGCTACATTTGTGCCACAAGAATTTGCTAATGCTATATAGCTAATACATATGATCTAAAATAATATAAATAAACAACGATACCGTTGTGATCTGCATTCCATTGTACTCGGAGGGAGGAGGGAGGAGGGAGGAGGGAGGAGGGAGGAGGGAGGAGGGAGGAGGGAGGAGGGAGGAGGGAGGAGGGAGGAGGGAGGAGGGGGAGGGGGGGGGGGGCAGGGGGGAGGGGGGGGGGGGGGGGGGAGGGAGGAGGGAGGAGGGAGGAGGGAGGAGGGAGGAGGGAGGAGGGAGGAGGGAGGAGGGAGGAGGGAGGAGGGAGGAGGGAGGAGGGAGGAGGGAGGAGGGAGGAGGGAGGAGGGACGAGGGACGAGGGAGGAGGGAGGAGGGAGGGAGGAAGGAAGGAAGGAAGGAAGGAAGGAAGGAAGGAAGGAAGGAAGGAAGGAAGGAAGGAAGGAAGGAAGGAAGGAAGGAAGGAAGGAAGGAAGGAAGGAAGGAAGGAAGGAAGGAAGGAAGGAAGGAAGGAAGGAAGGAAGGAAGGAAGGAAGGAAGGAAGGAAGGAAGGAAGGAAGGAAGGAAGGAAGGAAGGAAGGAGAAACCAAGAAAGGATTAGAGAAACAGCTATATTATACTGTCCATGTTTTTAAATATTTAGACGCTCACACACATGTAACTTATGTAACTTGTTTACCATAACCACGTTCAGAAGTCAGGAGATAAACCGCTAATGCTCTGTTGGATCAACACATGCTCACAGAAATACGCTGACACATCACACTGGAATGAGGCATTCTTTGACCGACTAAGCTTATACCACAAACTATGATCAAACAGAGTTCAGTGACCAGCAAAACCCCCAAATCATCACCTTCCTGTGGCCAATACAATGGTGTAATGACAACGTTGTCTCATGAAAGCATCAAAGTTGGTCAAGTAGGCACATCAAAGCAATATTTAGCAAGAAATTAGAGTGATTATTGCAATTATTGGGTGATTTGACTAGTAAACATGTTATGATGTTGAGGTGAGTGTGGTGACTTAATTGTTTAGATTATATATTCATCATTATAAAACATGCTTCCGTGGAATTAAGAGTATACAAATTGTCTTGAATTGATTGAAAGAATGTGTTTAATAGCTGATTTATTATAGGTAATTTATATAAACAACCTTAGTGCATAGCGTAACATTTGTTAAAAGTGCAAACAGGTTTTTCCGAGATGTATGTCATTTTTGTTTTAAACATATCCACGATGTTGACAAGTGTACAGTTGGTGAATAATTCCATTCATTTATAATCTTCAGTCAGAATGAATGCTTTCTGATAATCTTCGTGATTTCTTCACTAATGTTCAGTCCGTGTCATCTTGTTTTTGATATTTCTTAATCGAGATGCAATGTATGTATTACCATTTCCATACCTTTTCAGTAACTTAAAATGTGATACGACACATATGCGTCGGAACCCTGGGGTTGCGAGGGGGGTGATCCCAATGTTTAGGGAAGGGGTGGCAATTTGTATTTGCCTGGGAGGAGGCTGGAGATATTTATTATTTAGGGGAGGAGACGCCTGGTTTAAGGGCAAATCGAGGATACGAAGATTGTTTTGCCAGCCCAAGGGAGGAGGGGTGCAAACTGTTGATTATTGAGCAGTGCCCAGGAGGCGCACGTTCGTTTGAACAACATTTGCTTGACGTTCCGTTTGCAAACGAAGCTAGTCGGTTTCTGTGCCCGGTCACTTCGTATGGTCGGACCTCGAAAAGCACTGCCCTTTACTATAAAGAACTGCGGAATTTTTGTCGGCGTTCAGTGTCGACGTTTTTAGTGTACATAGCTTTGAGCATATTGGATATTACGCTTTATAAATATAAAATATTAATTTTTTAACATGAATAGCTCTGAGGGGGGAATTACGTCATAGGAAAATCGTCAACAGCATCGCCAGATGTTTCAGTGTGTGTCTTGTTTGGAAAACATTAAACCATGCTGCAATTATTACGCGAAGACTGTTCTTGCACATAACTCCACACGTGTTTACAGGCAGGTATTTATTTGAACAAATTTATGAACAGATAGACCCGCAGTGAACGGAATTACCAACACTCCCGATACGATTAAAGGATGATTCGGAGCGACATGATCTCGACTGAGAATTCGGTGTGATCTACTAACAATGCCACCGCGCCCCAGTGACGTGCCGATGACGTGACTCAGGTATGACGGTGTGGCGGGCGGCGAGAGGCCCGTTTCAGCGGTGTCGACATGTTTACAGCCGGAGCTACAGCTGCAACGACCGGGCTTTGTTTATGTCGTGTCGACTCGCTTGCGCAACAAGGAAATATAGCGCGTCGAGGCACGTGGAGCTAAATGCAGCGCTGATATCACGTACTCGGGTTTTGAAATACTCCGAGCGAAGACGCACACGTGAGAATGAAGAGAAGGCGTCGATGAGGAGGAGAGGATTGGTGAGGGTTTGGAATGCATGGTGATAGTGAGATAGCGAAGGAACCGTAGGGATAGACGGGAGAGGAATAGAAGAAAGGAGGAAGGGAGAAAAGGAGGAACGGAGGAAAGGAGGGAGGAGGGAGGGAGGGAGGGGAGGAAGGGATGAAGGACTGAAGGGACGAAGGAAGGGAGGAAGGAAGGGGTGAAGGGAGGAATAACGGGAGGAATAACGGGAGAGGAAGGGAGGAAGGGAGGAAGGGAGAAAAGGAGGAACGGAGGAAAGGAGGGAGGAGGGAGGGAGGGAGGGGAGGAAGGGATGAAGGACTGAAGGGACGAAGGAAGGGAGGAAGGAAGGGGTGAAGGGAGGAATAACGGGAGGAATAACGGGAGGAAGGGAGGAAGGGAGGAAGGGAGGAATGGAGGGAGGAAGGGAGGAAGGGAGGGAGGGAGGTAGGGAGGTAGGGATGGAGGGAGGAAGTGAGGAAGTGATGGAGGGAGGAAGGGAGGGAGGGAGGGATGAAGGGAGGGAGGAATTGAACGAGAGAGGAGCGACACATGGAGGGGAAGGGTAGGGAGAGAGACAGAGGTAGAGTGAGAGAGAGAGGGGGGAGGGAGGGAGGGAGGGAGAGAGGGGGGAGAGAGAGAGGGAGGGGAGAGAGCGAGAGAGGGAGAGAGAGGGAGAGAGAGAGAGAGAGGAGGAGGGAGAGAGAGAGAGAGAGAGGACGAAACCGTTATTGTTTTAGATTACTAATGCTTCGCGTATGCACTTTGCATACAGCGTTTACACATTTCAGGGACCATTCCAGAACAACGTAAACACCAAAAATAGAGTCAGACTAAGAATTACATTAATAGGCACAATGTCAATAATTACCTACTCGCCGAGCACTCGTAAAAATATGCTTGCGTAGTATTTATTTTACGTAGTTTAAAGTACTTTGCATTGAGCAGAATTGTTCTCATTTCGAGAGACAATTTTGGATCACTGCCAAAGCAACCATGAATGCGGGTAGGCCTCATATAGAATAACGTAAGCATGAAGAAACTGTTTTCAATAGTGCCCTTGTATAATATAAATAGTCGTAGCCACAATAATATTAAATCCCATGACACACAAGACCACGGGTATTAAAACGACCGGCTTTACACTGGAGAAGATTATTAGTAAAAAAAACGTCTGGCTCCTTTCGGCAGATGATCAATTCCCAACTTAATAGCTCCAATGCTACAAACTGAATTAGAAACCCAAACTATAATTATATTCACTATGCCAGTGTCCACACGCACATGTATGCAAAGGCTCGCACACACGCACACAGTTATATATAATTCGAGGATATATCAGCATAATTCCAGGTATGCATTATTGCCCAGAGCGCTATTTTTTGTTTCGAAGCACCTGGCGCGCCGGCGGAATAAAACATTCAGCGCGTAGTTTGCGTAAGTGTGGTATGTGCGCTGCTGGTATATTACGGCACATCACTTGTTTCTAATTAAAACCAAGTAAGACCCAGTGAGTCGGGGGCTCGCTTGACGTCAAGTGGGTAAGTGGCGACATCTAGTACATAGAATTCACGTTGACGCGTCGTCTGTTTAATACAATAACAACTGCTGTTATTAGCCGGGGTAGCTATGAACATTCCCGCTGATTTAAAAGGCCAGTTTAATGAAGCGTTCTCACTGTACCTACGACAGTTCGAACGTGAACGTTGCCTGAAGATTACATAACTGAAAACAGTCGAAGGAAATACGCAGAGGAATGCGAACAATTGTAGCTAAGTATGTGGAGTTCCTTCGGACAAAAGGTCTTACGTACGAATGCTTCGCAACAACAAATGGCAGTGATTAATCAGCAACGCCTTTGGTGTAGCTTTTCTGCAAGTTAGCGGATTTTCATTGATGTACGCCTATCCCTAGGCATGATTTATAACATAGTAAATGAAGTCCAATGCATTTTTGTTCTGCAAGCAAACATTAAAAGTGCATCTAATTTGTGTGTGTGACCAAGCAAACATAAAAGTCAACATCTATTTTTATCAATGTCACTGTTTATTATAGGCCATTTTGCAGAATACATCTATGGTGGTTATGAAGTAGAGTATTTATGGAATTTATTTGATGTTATCTTTATGTTAGCAGAAATTAGTGGGTTTCCGTCGTTGGCTGAATACTCTACCGTATCAACATATGTATGAATTCGACTTCAACTCTAATTTTACTCTAAAAATGCGTGTAAACATATTTATGGAATTGTAATCTGCCAAACAATCGTTATCAGCGGTATGCGGTGTAGTAGGAACTAAAAATAACTATAACCTGCCCACGTCCTTGTCCAGTCTGTTGTAATACCGATTCTCATTTTATAATATACACATGGTCGAATAGTCACAATTGGGATGGCGTATTTCATCGCGTAAAACAACTATTTTGTAAATGTTATAATCATGTAATAATAATGTATTCGACTACAAAATACACACAGAATTGAAATGCATATAAATGTATGGTCACGTCTTATTGTGATGACATTGCTCTGTTAAGACGACCGAACCATCGACGCAACTACTTGTTCAACAAAGATGGGCGGTAGCTTTCTGCAGAGAAAAACAACCTTCTGGAAACACACCTCTAGATAGTTACGAAGTGAACAATCATAGACATTTTAAAACCTTTTTTATTGTTGTATGTTATATCTAGCTTAATGGTAACTAATCAAACTACACGATATTATCAAAATCATTACGAAACAAACAATGATATGACGTCTCCTTTCTGACCATGCTATTAAGCATCACTTTTCTTTCTTAAGTTAATACAATACATCACATCAACAATACCTATGTCTATGCAAATCAGATTCTGAAGGTCATTATTAGCGCATTGTGCCAATTTTGCATATTAAAAATAAAACTATCTATTTTAAGAAATCCGTATAACAGATCGGTCATATCACGGTAACGAGGCAGGCAGTAAATACTCGTAAATAACATATAATGGAACCATCACAGGACAGGTAGCCTAGCAACTAGGTCTGCCAAGCTTAAAAATGGCTGCTGCAGATGTGAAGCTGAAGAATATTTTGTTGTATATGTTTTACTATCTGGCTAAAAATATTTTTATTTGCAAATTAAAACTATCGAATTTTTTTAAATCGTTAGTTAGCAACACTGTTGATAGTGCAGTCCGCCTGATTTAGTTTCCGTTACACTGCGGGCGATGTCGCCGTCGTGTCACGTGGTGTGTTGGTCGAACGTTTCTGATCGTCAGTGCATATATTTGGCACATCGATCGGCCATGTCTTGAGAATGTTCTGAAAACATAAATCAACATCACGTTTAAAATTATAATTATGCGCTAAAATTAATAATGCAATATTACAATGTTAATATGACATCGGAAACTCATATGCTCGTGTTTGTACCATAAGCTGATATTTTACTTGTAGACCGTAAAGCATGCAATACACAGTGTTTTTAGGCATGTTAGTTATTCTAGTTGGTAATACGATTAATCTACCACGTGACAATAGTTAAATTACAAAATGTGTAATAGAAATGATTAAATGTCACTTTTTGTTAGTATTGAATAATTGTTATTATTGTTCTTAACTAATTGTTGTCTGCGTTGACTTTTATTCCCTTGAAAATGTTTGTTAAATAAATGAGAACAGTATTCCATCATGTCACATGTATCGAATGAACCTGCCCCACCACGTGATCAGTATCAGACAACGTTTCCTACAAATATCACAATTAGACAAAACTACCCAAATCTCACCATCATCAACTACAGCAGGTAACACATTGCCAGAACACTGTTTCCTAGAATTATAATATAATATATATTTCATGTTATATAATACGACTATTGCTCACCCCAATGACAAGTTCTTTTTTATTTCCTCGTGACTTCCTGAAGATGCGCTGCAAAATCCAGAAATAGTCGTATAGTTGATTACTCATGACTTTAATTTCAAATCATTTAGATATACCTTCATTACAAGCAGTAAAATCATCTATATAAATTCTCATGTTCATGGTAATGTCTTGTGTGGAACTTAACACTATTTGAATCGATATATAAATCGAAAGCGTAATTTCGACCTAGCTAATTGCAATCATTGTGGAGACAATTTTTATACACAGCGCACGCACGCACGCACGCACGCACGCACGCACACACGCACGCACACATGCACGCACGCACGCACACACGTACCATTACGACTAACGCAGTTGATAGCATCGTACGCAACATTACGCATGTGCATGATGACGCACACGCACGCACGCACGCACGCACGCCACACACATTAATTTAATTAACGAGTTGATAGTCATGTAAACATTACACTGTAAATGGCAACTGGGGACTGACAGACATGATAGATATTATACATGTATTGTTATAGTCCAGAATCACTGCGGTGCAAGAGGCATGGGTTGCGCAATGTTACGTGCAGTTGAATAATACAAAACAATAGGAATACACGAACTAATTTCGGGTACGAACGCACAGTTCGTATTCAGGCCATAGGCCAAAGGAAAAGTCGACTATTTCACTGCACTTGCGTGTGTATGCGCCAAACGTCTACACGTAGTCCGTTCAGTTGATGACAACCGATCGGACGAGAGAAAGAAGATTACCACAACGACGAAGGCGCATACGGCGGTGACCAGCAGAGCGACCAGGCCAAGGCCGGTCACGAACACAGTCGCGGGAACGCCGTCAGTGAGGGTGGAGCCGGCTCCGTCCAGCCGCCAGACGTCTGCAAGCATAAACACGTACGTGAACAAATCTGTCCAGATGGTGATGTGAAATTCACCGATCTAAATACGCATATAAAAGGTGAAGGTGAGTTCTTATTATGACGCAGCATCCAATCCCCAGGTTGGCCCAACATGTTTTACACTTTACTCCCTGGCAGACATGACCAGTCGGACACCATCTCGGCTTCTTTGGGAAGCCTCCAGTTGACTATTCGTACACAAATATCACTGTCTGCAGCAAGGTACTCATTCATGCAGCTGATTAAACTGGTGCAATGTAGAGTGAAAACAAATGCGTAAGGTTTGACAAGGTTTGACACGTAGCAACGTTTAAACACACACTGACGTCCGGCCACGATAAAGGTTATTTCTGCAGATTGTTTATCAATTGTCTTGTTTTTTATTTTCACGTATTTCGTACAGTTTACATTCTTTTTTTCAGCGTCTGTAATTTAGGTTTTGGACAAACACACCTAACATTATCCTAAACTAAGTCGGATATGAACGTTCTTGAGTCCATGGTCCGGACCGTTGGCGGATGCAGCATGGCCGCCGTCCGCCGTCTGGCTACCGTCACGTCCTGACTGCCCAGTTACTTATACTTAGTTTACATATATAATATATATATATATATATATATATATATATATATATATATATATATATATATATATATATATATATATATATATATAATCCAGTTGATCCATAACCAAACGTAGATATAACTGACGCACTCTCCCACGCTTAACCATAAAATAAAAAAACAACGGAAAATTGTAAGCGCGCTACATAATGAATTGGCAGTACTGTGAATATAAAGCCGATTGTAACACAGTTATCCTCAAGAAACAAATTAAAATACATTTATATTAACCATCTGTTTAAACACCCACAAACCAATCCATATAAACTGGAATTATTTGAATTTGTATTGTATTTACGAAATCTTTTCTCGATTGAACCACATTAGTCAGTCAGAATAAATAGTTCCCACAATCTAGGTGAGTTGTTGTTGGGTGGAGAACTGTAAATAACTCGTTCGCATCGTTGGGGCCGGGTCACGAATGACAATGACAAAGTAGCATTAAAAGACATTAATATTATACAGACAGACGAGACATGCGTGCCCTACTGGTAGGCAGTATACCGTCGACATCGTTAAACCAAGGCGAACAGACTAGTTCAGTTTACTACTCATTGACATTGTCAGTATACAGTAGATGCAGGAAAAAGTGGCGGGAGTTGGCAGGACGCCGGTGTGTTTGTGTGGAGTGACCAGTCACGTACTTGACGGCTGTGGTGCTGCCCCCACGCCGGAAGAAGAAGCCGTTTTGATCGAGTGTGACTCGCCTCCAGCCAGCGGCGCCGGCGGCGGGGTGGTTGGGGACGGCGTGGTGCTCTCGGCTCTCGTCGGAGTCTCGTAGACGGTGCTCGTGATCACGACGACGTCACTGGGCGTCTGGCTCACTTCTACAAGAACACACACGCGTCTCATTCAGCGTGACTATATGCAACATTCAATACACGAAGGTGCGGCGTGCGTGTGCGTGCGTGTGTGCGTGTGCGTGCGTGTGTGCGTGTGTGCGTGTGCGTGTGTGCGTGTGTGCGTGTGTGCGTGTGTGCGTGTGTGCGTGTGTGCGTGTGTGCGTGTGCGCGCGTGCGTGTGCGTGCGTGCGTGCGTGTGTGTGTGTGTGTGTGCGTGTGTGCGTGTGTGCGTGTGTGCGTGTGTGCGTGTGTGTGCGTGTGTGCGTGTGTGCGTGTGTGCGTGTGTGCGTGTGTGCGTGTGTGCGTGTGTGCGTGTGTGCGTGTGTGCGTGTGTGCGTGTGTGCGTGTGTGCTGTGCGTCGTGCGTGTCGTGTGTGTGTGTGTGTGTGCGTGTGGTGTGGTGCGTGTGTCGTGTGCTGTGTCGGGTGCGTGTGTCGTGTGTCCGTGGTCCGTGTGTGCGTTGTGCTGTTGTGTGCTGCTGTCATGCGTGTGTGGTGTGTGGTGTGTGGTTGTGGTGATGTGCGTTGTGTGTGTGCTATATGCATTGTGCTGTGTTGATTGCATGTATGTTGTGCGTTGTATGTATGATGTGTAGTTGTGTGTGTGGTGTGTGCGTGTGTGCGTGTGTGCGTGTGTGCGTGTGTGCGTGTGTGCGTGTGTGCGTGTGTGCGTGTGTGCGTGTGTGCGTGTGTGCGTGCGTGCGTGCGGGGGTGTGCGCGCGCGCGTGCGTAAGTAAGTGTCCGTGCGTGAGTGCGTGCGTGTGAGCGTGAGTACACGTAAACACCTCGCACCACTTCCTGTGGCACCTGTCGGTCAGACATCGACGCAAGTTCTACAGGCTTGCCCCTTTATAAAGAGAAAGCATTTTTTTCTAAACACGAATCCTTTGAGGGTTTTGGCTGCGGGCTGCAACCGGAAGACTGCCGGGTGCCTGTGTGTTTGTGCATGCTTGTCATTTTCTCACATGTATTATCTATACTATGTATGTATGAATGTACGTAAGTATGATATAATATAATTATATAATAAATTATATATATATATATATTATATATATATATATATATAATATATATATATATATATATATAAACAACAACAAACATGCACACACGCACGGCCGCACACACATACACATACACATACGCACACACACATACATATACACACACATACACACACATACATACACATACATGCTCACACATACATCCACATTCACACACGCACACACACACACGCACACACCCACGCACGCACGCACCACGCACGCACACCACGCACGCACACACGCACGCACCACGCACACACACACACACACACACACACACACACACACACACACACATGGGAATGAGCGCGCGTACGGCCAAATTATAACATGAAGTTCGAAAGCCGAATACAGGGTCAAAATACACTCTATAAAATCTTACACGTAAGGTATAATATATCTACACTCATCATTTCAGGTGGAACACCTCACTCTTAACTACTGACATTGCATTCAGTTGGTTTAAATTGAGTCTCACTTTGAGCCGCTACAAACGTTGCTCCGACCTACCAGTCTGTCGCAACCATATTGACACACCCGTTTACCTCTAGTAACTGGCGTAGAGCATCGAGTGGCGCCGTCTATCAGACTACAAGCTGAAGTTCCGGCTGCTCACAATCTTCAACAGTCCACCCTACCCTATCTTTTGATGTCACGAGCCAACCGATCAACAGTTTGGTGGTAAATTATGTTCCGGGGCAAGTGCAATTTTTACAGCCTCAATGTAGATTTTTAGCGAGTCTTAAAGGGGTAGAAATTGGAAGTTTTTCTTTTATGCCGCCAGACTGCCCAACACCCTCCCTGGATCTGCCCCTTTAGACCAAATAGAATTCGCAGCACTGCGTTTTATTGGAGGTCTGGCTACTGTCAAAGATACAGAAATACAAGCAATTACGGGCTTTATTAACATGTTACAATTAAAGAACATCTATATTAAAACGGGTCGTATTATTCCTATTATGACAATGTAAGTTTGCGCAACTGTGTATAGGCTTTCTCTTGAGAATCCAGTCCCTCGAATGTACTAGCGGCGCCCTCTGTCGGATAATTACTTCCAACCATAACGCACCGTCCACTGCACGCAGGAGCGGATCCACAGAACAGTGAGAGTTGAGCACAACACTTCCAGTTGCTCCGGCTTGAGGCTGCTGACGGTTCGTGGCATAGCGTTTATTAAACGTGTCCACATTATTCCCGACGATATTCACAGTTTCTCATTTTTGAAGCTCAAGAAAAACCTCCAAGTGCATCCTCTCTGCGTCTTGTCAATGGAGTAATACTCAAACGGTCTCTAGGGGCACTGGAGGCACCAATGGAGTTTCGCTATTAATAATAATCATAATAATTGTAAAACTTCTATGGCGCCTTAACAAGTTCAAGCTCAGAGGCGCAACAAACAAAATCATTTGGCTAGTCATACACAGGGACAGCCAAAAATATAAAGATATCTGCTCGGTGAATCCACGACGGGCTACACTTTACTTTATTTCTTGTTTGGATATTTGGGGAGTGGAGCGTCTGGCGCAGACAACTGAACACCAGGAACAAACGGCTTTCGGTGTTGCTTCCGAAACGAACAACAGGAAACGACCAGAACTGAAGTCGGCATTTAACACGTACCTATGCAAGCGCGGTGGCAGTCTTCGAACGAGTCGAACCTGTTGGCGTTGCCGCCGCAGCCCGTGTAGACGAACTCCCCGCACGTCCCGGTGTCCAGGGTGAAGCCCCACCTGGGCATCGCCGCCTTGCAGTGACCGGCCGTCAGTGGCAGCAGACAGTGGGCCTTGGTCGCCTCCTCCGCAATCGCCGTCTCAGATCTCGCGTCCTCCCCTCCACGTCCCGTCTCGCTGCGAGTAAACAGCAGCAACATCAATATAACACAACATAAGGATGGGGGAGGAGTAGATAGAAGTAGGACCAAGATTTCGTTAAATTTGTGTATTTTTAGGGTGAAATTTTAGATTATCAGAGAGCCTGAAGATAATCATTGACCAAACAACGAGAGAGTGGGGGTGATTCAAAGAGTCTCTACAGATGAAAACAGTTTGAACATTGACGAAAACTCTTCGATAGCACCCTCGCCTGTAATCAGAATCAGGTGTCATGTCCGAGACCGTGGTGGTGTTGAAGGTGGGTCTAAGCTCGCAATATTTATTTGGTTCCGACGCCAGTATAAGTGTATTGCAACCAATAGTGACGAATTCAACTGAAGTGAAAAAAGATGGTCCACCACACTGTGCGGATTAGATATCCACGTCAGCGTCATAGAGCATTAGTATATATGCCATTCGTGAGTTTCCTGCCCGCCAGACGTCAGACTTTGCCATACACAATGCTATGCATGTTTTAAGAATGCTAACAACCCAATCGTAATACATCAACGCACCTGTCAGTCAAACGAGGGGCGTGGTTATGACCAAGGGCTGGTAGCGAGGCTTCGAAACCGGAAGGATGTCCGTGACGTCGATCGAAGTCCATGGCGTAGGGAAACATCGGTGAACACCGTTCGAA
The DNA here is from genome assembly GCA_025642075.2 of Ridgeia piscesae. Taxonomy (NCBI): domain Eukaryota; kingdom Metazoa; phylum Annelida; class Polychaeta; order Sabellida; family Siboglinidae; genus Ridgeia; species Ridgeia piscesae. The sequence goes on from JAODUO010000117.1 coordinate 411,113, forward strand.
CGGGTTGTCAGCGCACGGCTCGAAGCTAGGGTCCGTGTCACGGTCCAAGTCTGGTTCACCATCGTAATAACCCTGCCATGGGGCCGGGTAGCCGGGATGGGATGGCCGGTGATGAAGGTTGTCATCCCAAGGCTGGTGTGGATTATAATCTGCTCCGTGCCACCTGGCGGCTTTCTTGTTTACAAACACCTGTAAGATAAGACATATAGAAGGATTAGAGGATAATAAGCATATATATATATATATATATATATATATATATATATATATATATATATATATATATATATACATACATTTATTTATATATATGCATACATATATAATTATATAAAATATATATATTATATATTATATATATATATATATATATATATATATATATATATATATATATATATATATATATTATATAATTATAATATATAATGTATGTATATATATATTAAATATATATTATTTTATTTATATATATTAACATATATGATTAAATCATTAAATCCGACAGATACTTATTTTTGTTACCTTATTTAACTCTGTGATTAGCAATCTTTGAATGCTTGGTGAAAATATAGGGGTTTTTCATGTGTTGAATTAAATATTGCATATATCTGATATACTTTTTAGATATAATATTATCACTTAATAATTACCTGATTACAACTGGTTTATTGTTCAGCTTAGCCAATAATCGTGCACGGAACTACCCTCACCTGCATGAATGTCACGTGATTATCTGGCGCGTTGATCGTCGTGTGGTGTCGTCTGCTCTTCGACCTCATTCCAGGGAAGATGGCGACCGGCGGCGGCATCATGTCGCGGGCAAAGTTCATATCCGGGTCACGGTAACGTCTGACGGGGGGAGTCGCCAGCAGATGGAGAGGTGACGGATGCTGTCGGGCCTGGGTGAACGCGAAGGGTGGAGGAGGAGGGAGGAAGTTATCCCTGTGTCGGTGGTGAAAATACACGTCATCTGTGGGCGCGATCTCCTTGCTGGAGTGGGGAAATAGATGGTGAGGGCGAGGGTGAGGGAAGGAATTAGGATTCGGTTTATGGGCGAACAGCCCGCGCGCTGTTGGAGGGGGAACGAGTCGGAGGAGCAGCATGTGGAGACTCGGTCGTTGGCGGCGGTGATCGAGTGGTCTCGGCGGCGAATGACGGGTCCGCGGGCCGGCCAGATGGAGCGCGCTGGCTGGGGCGTCTGCAACGATCGAAAGGAAGCTAATTCGGTTGCAGTTTTGTTATAAATGATAACACAATTACAGCATCACTTGAGATACCCTAGAAAGCACAGGGGGCTTATTACAAGAGCCACCTATTGTTAGATAGTGTAGCTAGTGAGAGAACAGTTCAGATTATTTATCTGTCAGAACGTTCTCATTCCCACGCCGCGCTTAGCTGTGAATGAATGAAACAACTGATCTACTAATGGTGTGAACGCTAGGATCAGAATACTGTTAACTTGTTATTGTTTTCTGGCTTTCATCCTTTATCCTGTCATTAATTGTTAAAATATTTTATTTTTACTACCTATTCATTGACACATGACTCTCCCACTCTACTGCTCTATCGCCCTGTATCCATGTCTCAGTGCTTTTGCGGTAATGTAAAATTTGAACGTATCTACAGGAAATTAACACAAGCACAAAAACCTACCGTTGACTGAATCCTCTAAGGGCGGACCTGTCGCTCCGTCTGTCGTGTCAACATCTTCTTGGTCGGATGTCCGGGAACCCTCGTCGGGTCCTTCCGACTTCGACTGTTCATCGCTCTCCGACTTCGTTCTTGCCTCGTTCATGTCTCTCCCTCGAGGCTCCGCATCATCGTCATCGTCGGCCAAAGGTCGCTGTTGTTCTTCCTTCAGGTGTTCCGGTTCGACGTCACCGCGTGTGTTGTGGCCAAACATGTCCATGTTAAATGCAAGATGCTGCAACGTTTCGCGATCCTTCTGAGCGACGTTCGAGAACACATCGGCTTCATCCCTTTCGCTACCAGCATGTCCTGCCGATGCCGTAGCGACCTCGTCGACACCACCAGCAGCTTTGTAGCTGTCCTCATTTGGTGACAGAGGCCGGACAATGGCACTGTCGATTGGTTCATGTGTATCGCGGTCAGGAATTCGGGAATCCTTGTCCCTGGTGACGTATTCTTCCCGGGGTTCGCCGTATTCAGGTTGGTTTGGGTTGGAGCCGTCCGAAGCAACGTCGGCGACGACGCGAGAGAACGGGAGACGGTTGCTGTCGTTGTCGTCGTAATTGTCTGAAAAGCCGTTGCCGATGACATCCGCATGTTGGTTCTCCTCGATGGCGGATTCGGAGGACCTGTATGACATGTCGTTCGCGTGGGCTACGTCAGACCGATTCTCCCTGGCATCGTCGAGGCTGGAATCTGATGAACGTTCGTTGTTGCTGACGTCGTTGGATTGGTCAGCATCACTGGCACCGTCGGTCATTTCGTTATTGTTCATATCGCTTGACTGATCATTTACGGGGCCTCGGACATCGGAACCAGTGTCGACGTTGTTGAACATTGGTGGCCGTTCGTTCATGCCAACGTCCGTAGGAAAATCGCCATCGGTGCTGGGTTGCGCACTAGCTTGTCGGTCATCAACATTTGTCATGACGTATGGAACAGCACTTGGAACAGCTGCATCATCCCTCAGAGTAGACGTTGTTCCAACTTGATCTTCCTTCACTGCTGGTCTCATATCAGGCGGAAGTACTCGCTGGTCCACAGGCGGAAGTACTCGCTGGTCCACAGGCGGAAGTACTCGCTGGTCCACCATGGATTGAGATTGTGTGTCTTTGTCCGGGACAGGGCGCTGCACGGCTTGGAATATTGGAGGGGGCGAGGAATGGGGTGCCGATGTTGGACTTCCATTTGTAGAATCGTGGGGTGACGGACCGTGTCCACTCTGTGCAGACGGGACGGACGCATCGCGATGCAGTGACGTCATCGGACCAGGCTGACATGTCCGCAGACACTCGTCGCGGCTGGAGAACCTGTTAAATAGTGTAACAACGTACACATTAATAGCACCAGGAAAGAGTATATGTAACGTCTATTTCTACTAGAGTTAGACTAAATTCATCTAAGAACAACATACGTCATACGTTCTCCTCATGTTTCTATACAATTTCCTGAAATCGAGAGAAAATAAATACACGTATGACTCCAACATATCCAATATATACAATGACAATGTCATAAGGAATGATCGCGTTGAAAACTAAGCCAAATCAGAGAGCGCGGGCAGTCATTCACCCTCGAAACAGAGACTCCCTCGAATATCATGAAATTTGCAACCGGAAGCATGTCTCGTTTGGAGAATAACGGCTACTGAAACCAATGAGAACTATTATCGTTTCTTGTGACAAACCTGTTCTCGTTTCCTTCGCAGCCGCCGTACGTGAACGTGTGACAGACGCCTGTCCTGGCGTCATGATACCAACGCTCGACACGTCCCCCACAGTCGCCTCTCTCCGGCCCGAGGAAGCAGAAGGAAGGTTGTGTGGTGGGCGGCGTCCTCGCCCCGCTCGTCGCTGAAGCACGACGTGCCGTAACGGTGAAACAGCAGCACACACGACACATAGTGCGGGAGTCCCGTATGCAATATGGATTTATGAATATTTGGAGGAATATGGTTTATTTAAACAAAGATTTGTTTCAAATCGTGATTATGTATTATAATAAATAAAAAACATTATGATGGTGATAATAATAATAATAATAAAATAATAATAATAATAATAATAATAATAATAATAATAATAATAATAAAATACTGTAATAATCAAAACAATATTTAAAAATAATTATATAATTTTTATTTATAATAACAATACTAAATACTACTACTACTACTACTACTACTACTACTACTACTACTACTACTACTACTACTACTACTACTACTACTACTACTACTACTACTACTACTACTACTACTACTACTACTACTACTACTACTACTACTACTGCTACTACTATACTACTTGTGTATTTGCAGTCTGCTCTGGATGGCAATTTTGTTAAATCTTATTTAAACATCAGTCTGAAACGTAACTCGACGCTCAACCTTGAATCATATAAAATGGCTTCCACAATGTTGTTCTATGTTGAGTCTGTGTTTGTGTTCGCATTATGGCATTCCTTTTTTATTTAGTTACGTTTACGATAATGTTTTGAATTTATCATTTGAGAGAAAAATATATATATATGTATGGTTGTAATATGTAAGTAAACGATACATTGTAGTGCAACTATTTCAATACGAAAACCAACCTGCTGCAAACAGCGACAACCACAACCCAAACGGCAGAAAGACTCTAAACATCGTAGGTTCTGAAAATTAAATAATAAACTGTGATATCTATGTATTAGTTATTGTAATCAAAGCATCCTACACAATCACATACAGGGCTTCATTAGTGTTGTGACATTGTGAATTTACGAACAATGTCATCACATAGATTACCTCTCTCTTGTTCTGCCTTCCTCTCCTATCCCCTCTCCGATAACCACTGTGGTTTAAAAAGTCATTACAAAACAAGAACACAAAATTACAAGCCTTAGTATATATCTTAAGTATTTTAAAGAACACACTCAAACGGTATTTATAAACAAAACACAATTATTTAGATGATCTACAATATATGTACCTTCTAAATCAAGTGGTGTTCCGTTACTGCGTAGATACTGAAAAATAGCAATGCGTTTGGTATATGACAACCACTGAGTGGCTGCCAACTTCCGTGTTTGCTATAACTGGGGAAACTGTGCCTAAATACTCGACATCATTAAGCTAACACATTCGCTTCATCGCAGAACCGGTCCCCAAAATACGTATTCAACACTTGAGCGTGAGTTTTGTTATGGGAGTAGACAAACACTGCGATACAGAGAAACACAGGCAAATAAACAAATTGTTTATTTGTGTAAGACAACATAGAAAATAACGTCTTACCTGGACTAATGTCCATTCAGCGGCCGACGACTGAACGAAGCAGCTGTCACTGACGCACCCAGCACTAAATAAATGTCACATTGGCGAGATGCGTGCACGTTGAGTGCGTGAATGAATACTTTTAATGACGCGAAAACCCCCGAAGCACCTCGCCGCCAGCTGTGTTTTAACTGCCGCGGTGTCAGAATGTTTGTGTCTGCAATATTACTACATTATGTATTATGTACACTCTGGAACAATCGTTGTGATTTTTTTTAGTTTTATAGGTAGATTTTATGGCAACAAAAACGCGCGAACATTGGCTGATTGTTTCTTTCCTTCGTTCATGCGTACGATGGTATTAGTAGTGTAATACACGCACGCATGCACACACACGCACTCACACACACATATGTACATACACACGCACACGCAAACACGCGCGCGCACTTACATACACGAGCACGTCGCTTATATGCATATTTCGAACTTCCGGTCTTGCGCATCGTTACACACACGCGCACGCACACACGCACGCACACATACGGACGCACACACAGTCTCGTTATGTATATTCCGTGTATAAAATCCACTGGTGTGTGGCTACGAACGTGGCGGTGCTTGTCACTTTTTCCGCATTGTCACACGCATATTGATATATGAACGATTTCAATGTGTTCAATTATTCTCACTCTCCATACTTGTGTCGTTACCACAAATCTTCGTAAAGCATAAATACAATTTACTAGAATATGACGTCTCAGATATTACAAATCAGCCAGACTTTTGCATGAATTAATTACACACCACAATAGGCCATTATTCCCATAACATGCACATGCAGTTATAATTTTGTAAGTGTAATTAGCAAGCACGTAACAGAGCGCAATAAAATGTTAAACAGCTGTGTGGAGGAAACCGTTCTCAGCGGCTGGCCGACCGACGCCGCGGGCACGAAGCACTCTGGCCCGCACGACGTCATTGTCACACGGCTTGTCGCCAGACACCGGCGTCGTTAAATGCTGACTGTTCGGTCCCCCTAGATCCTAGAATTTTACAGCACGATGTCTGCGTCAGCGTCTGCGTCAGCCAAACGTGTGCTTCTGGTGAGTCTCGGGGCGATGAATAGGAGGATTTGCGTTTCGAAATTTGTAAACGTCGAACACCCGGAAACAAAAAAAGTCGAAAAAGCATCCTCGCGTTAGGTGAGGGAAATACGCCAAGATTCAAAACGCGCAGCAAGAGGAGCCGAACCCGAACTATCTAGATTGGGAGTTCCTTGTTTTTCTATCTACGCCACCGCGCCCGACAAAAGTTGTCAGTTGCTTATGTCTAATGGCTAGGGACAAATGCCGTCAGCGGAAATATGTATGTATGTATGTATGTATGTATGTATGTATGTATGTATGTATGTATGTATGTATGTATGTATGTATGTATGTATGTATGTATGTATGTATGTATGTATGTATGTATGTATATATATATATATATATATATATATATATACATATACATATTTCCGCTAAGTATTATGTAATATATATATATATATATATATATATATATATATATAGTAAGGACAAATATATAATACACACACACACCCACCCCACCCACACACACACACACACACACACACACCATGGTGTGCAGTACTAACAATGATCAGATGAACTATATATATATATATATATATATATATATATATATATATAATAACATATATATATAAAATATATAATATAATACATATAATTATATATACATACGTTTATATATATAATATATAATATATAATACATATAATTATATATACATACATGCATATGTACGTGTGTGTACGTACGTGCGTGCGTGTGTGCATGCGTGCATGCGTGCATGCGTGCATGCGTGCGTGCGTGCGTGCGTGTGTGCATGCGTGCGTGCGTGCGTGCGTGCGTGCGTGTGTGTGACAAGGCGATCGTATCAGGAAGCAGAGTTGGACATATTTCTAGCATGTAAATATTATGACGTTGGTTGAAAAAGGTCCTGTCCAAAACATTGCTCAAAAAGTGTATAATTATGTGGATATATCACCCCTCCCCGAACTATACGGCATATTCACCGCGATGGTAATTAAATTGACAAAGACGACGTGTCGCAATCATTTTGAAAACGCTAAAGTTTTTGGTTTTGTACCATGTATTATCATTTGTATTAATTTGTCGTCGCTGCAGTGCAAGTAACCTCATCAAGTCCCAAATTGTGGCGTGTTTTTCTTTAAAGCGAATCTGAAGTAGTTATACCGCATGTTTTGAACGTGTACGGTTCAGGACATCACAGCTTCATTGTAATGGATATGTACAAACACGATCATTTGGTTTCACCCATCAGTGATATGCACAGTCTGTCTTGGTCTTCGAAACACGGACGTGGTGGTCTTTTCGTCATTTGCATGGAAAGTGCCAGGCTGAATTGTCACGTTATTCGAATGTCACAGGCGGATTTGGGGTGTTTTGAGGACACACAGGCCTATTTGCCCTTTGGCCTTTGGAATGTATAAAGCAGTCAACGTGTCGCGTGGCAGACCGCGATTAATTTATTTTGTTTTGGACAATTTCTAATGATTAGCACAGTTCCCACGGCCGTGAACTAATGGAAACACGAATTGTACCTGAAACAAAGGGATTATCATACAACGGCAGACTAAGAGTTAAAGCTTCCTACCTTGAACTACAGAAGACAGAGAACAGATAAAATCCAGACTTTCACAATTGTCAAAGGAATTTACTCTGACAACCAGGACTGCCGATGTTCACAGTGTCCATCAAAGTTGTGCAAGAGACTACAGACACCACTTTTTCTCGACCCGGGTGGTTTAAATGTGGAACTCTTTGTCAGACAGTTCAGGTCAGGTCAATAAACCAACTTTAGTCCCGCTTCCAAAGAAATTGTCGTCACCCAGGTATATATATTATGTTTTATCCAAATTAATCAGCCTAGAGTATGCAAACCGGATACCACCATAAGAACAATACCAACAAAGTACACCAACAGAGAAACCGCACCATCAGAAAATAAACCTAGAGACGGCCTCAGTGCTCAGTTTTGGAAAATTATTGACTGCGCTTGATGTAAGAAATCATCCGGCGAACCAAACGTGACACAGAGTTGACAGTTGTGACAATGCGCTGTCGGCCGTCAATCAGGCCAGGGGTTCGGGGGAGGGGGAAGCCCATCATTTTGGTTGAACAACCTTCAATGGGGCGTTGAGTTGGAAATAGTTTGCGGGTCTATAGTAGCATCGGTTACCCAGGCACCGTGAGGTGGCAGCACTTTTAAGCCCCTCAACTGCGCCTGGGAAATTAATGGGCTGTAGTTGTAACCGCCAGGGCTGCCTTACCCCAGATTATGGTAGAGATGCTGATTGGTTCTCAGGCCGAATTTGAAATAACAAATTAAATAAGTCTACCTTTTTAGAAGATAGTGTTGTATTATAAACATAATCAAAATTAAACTTACATTAACATAAAATAATTGAAAATAAAATTGTGTAGTTGTTTATCAAATTGGAATTACGGCAGGATTAGCCAGTATCCGTGAGGTGGCAGCATTGGTTAGCCCACACGGAGAGCATTCAAACGCGGGTAAAATCACCAGACTGTCTTCTCGGCGTAGTTCCGCAACCGACCGACATTCGGTTAAGCGAGAATAATCCGTCCAAAGATGCACAACCATAGTCCAAGTAGTCGTGCTCGCTATTCTGTCCAGCGTACATCTTTGTTGCACTGGTCACAAGTAACTGCAGTCGTTGTTCTTTGAACTCGATTGATCCGATGGTTCTCTCACCTTCCCCGAAATATTGTATTACTACCAGACCTGGTGTTTTCTCGGACTTCGCGGTGCCAATTATAACGATTGGATAAGTATTCACAGTGTACTATCATACTGAATAATACGTACATACATCTGAACGGGTCGAATTTTAGCAAAACTCAATATAGGTTGCGTGAAGATCTAGATCTGTATACTTTTGGTCACGGTGCATTTTGGGAGTCGTCACTTCGCTCGCGTCTACTATCTATAGGTCTGTACAGGTTTCGTTCGACTGAACAACGCTTCGAAAGAGACAATAGGTATACCACTTGTTTCATTTTTTTCAGTTTTATTACTTAACAAAATGATACATCGAATGACGAAAAAGACACCGTCAACAATCAACCAGTCATTTAGATTAGATATAAAACATATCTGGTTAAAATAACTGACAGTTGAAGACGGCGGGTAAGCCATGGAAGGAATCCGCAAGCCGGCGAACCTCCAACCCCTTTCGGGGAGGAGGAAGTCTGATTTCCCAGTGCTTCAACAGCGAAAGGAGTTTACTCTCCTCCCGACCATGGTTACCGAAAATAAATTACATCGATCTACACCCTATAACACCCTAACATTTAACGTCCGACAATTGTGAATAAAGTCACTGTAACGTCAGTTCGGCAGCCGCTTCATTAACTTGAATTGAATCCGATGTCTCTTTCCTTGCGACCGACGTTCAATATGAAAGCCTCTTAGAGTTCCAATCCGATGGCCGTATCGCGCGCGTCGTATAGTTTGCAGGGCCTATAGTCCACATCTCGATGGAAGTTTACTACAACAACATTGAAGCGATTTAATAGTAAGGGTATCAATAACGAGCAGCTATAGACGGCGAGGAAGAAAACGACAACAGAATTGAGAAAACTTACCTGCCGCGGATTCACTTCGCCTTCTTATACATCTTACGCCCTTCTCGTTGTCTAGTTGTTGGGCGGAAACCGCAATCACGTGACGACTAATTGTGAGAATCCGCAGTTGCGCAATGCGCAACTTCCTCACAAAGCAGTGACCTTTTGCGCCTGCGCCAATTCTTATATTTCCTGTGCGTGGACATTCGCGGGTGCGTTCACGTATTTCTGTGTGTATTCGTGTTATTTTAAAACATGAATCTTTTACCATTGAAGGTGGACTTTTTTGGGACACTATCCGCCAGAGAAAATACAGAAAACGAATTGAGAGTGTACGTGCTTTTATGAGAGAGATAGAGTGCGCGTGGATGTGCGCGCCCGCAAGTGTGTGCGCGAGTACAATAGAATAAAAACGGGTTAACGGGAGAAAACAGTTTAGCTTTCGCCACAGACGTCTATTACAACGTTTCTTCGTGTCCTAAAAATGGTTCAGAACGTGTCCAGAAATGCCCACTGCATATATGACATGGACTTATAAAAAGGTGCCGTAGAAAATTCGTCAAATGAGAGCACCACGTTTTCCCAGAAACCACTTTCCTTCCTGTCACCCCTTAATTTCTGTTAATGCCGGAGAGTTATTGGTCGTGATAATATCATCGATAAAAATTACATCTGTGTCACTACGCCGAAGAACCGCAGTGTCCTCGGACTTACACTAGTTTGACAGCTGAAATACCGCATTGGCTGAACCATAACGTAACTTGTCGTAACATAACACAACACAAGACATCACCAGTCCTCACAGATGTTCAAACAACCTGCATATGCTGGCTAGATGGGCTAATGGCACCTTAATACCGCTATAGCCCTTCTCGCTCGTGGGCACAGAGCACAGTTGATTTTCCCATCGGAGGCCATATTAACGTGTTGTCGATTATAAAGAAACTGTACCAGTACCAAAGAAATGTTATGTTATGCTCATCGCATTTCATAAACATCACATACCTCTAGATCTTTTGGAATGCAAGCATGTGCGTTGCCCGTCAATATTGACCAAATTTACCACGTATTTCTGCATCCGTAGGGTCGTATATAAAAAGGTTAAAAATCACTATGCTAATTAAACACTGCCTAACATGCGTCGTAACACTGCAGATATATCGTAGCAATTAATCTACTGGTGTGTCTGCTTTATTGTACCCATTTCACATCAAAATGGTATTCAAAATTTTGAAGTAACACAATTCCTTTGATAACACTTTCACATGGGTAGGACCAGGAAATCGTAGTCGGTGAATGGGGTGCAACCATTACCACGGTGTCTGACACATTTCTCGCATCTAGGAGCAGGAAATCAAAGAATAGCTAGTAAGGTCGTCGGACGGGCGACACCTGCAATTCGCTACTGGCATCACTTGGCTCTATATTATTTCTAAACATATTTTGGTGAAAGCTACTTATTTATTCCAATATGGGATTAAACAAACTCATCATGGGCAAGGGGACGTTATAAGACGATCGAGGGAGCACACGTGTCCCTGTCGTCGCGGGTGTACACTGCGTTGTCGATGTGATGCTCTGTCGGAGTGACCTAATTCCGCTGTGACACGTCGCAAATAGTCAGCGGGCCTTGTCGCCAGCCAACTATGACGGATATAGTCACACTCTCGATCTGTTTCTCGTCAGACACTTCTACAATATGGCTGCTTAGAAGTGTTCGTGATTATCCTTGAAACAACTGGCTGAGGGAAACAATGGACGCAAGGGTGGTCAGCGGCTACCCTGCCACCGACTTACTGAATTGGTCCGATGTGGCGTCTTCGTCGTCAACAATCTCCATACAAAACCGAAAAAGAAAGTCTCAATCGCCACACGGAAGATCGTAGACTATCTTGAAGTATTGCATGTATGTGGTGGAGAATCGTCTCATATGCTCGTTTGGCCCGAATATAGTGACAACTGCAATATATTAAATGATCTAGCAGCTTGTAAAGTAATAACACGTGTGCACATATGGGCGGCGCAGTCTTGTGAAGAGAGCTGAGCCGTATCTTCAACATGAAACAACATCGAAATGGGACGTGATGACATTTTTCGCGGCGACGTTCCCAATTTCTCGTTTGTCGGATATTGACATCGGAAGACAAGACGGGGGCGCTGCATTGAAGGAGGGTGGGGTGGGGTGGTGTAGTGGTAGTGTTTTGATACCTGTTCGTGGCGACGTTTACAACTAAAGAATGTTCATGGCGGAACGTCTAGATGTGGGGGGGGGAGGCACTTCACCTTCGAAGCGTATATGGGCTACCTTATTCTAATGAAAACATTGCGAGGCACAATTGCGACGATCTATCCCTCAAAACACCCTAGATATTTCTATGGTGTAGGCCTATGAACCCATATATATATCTGTCGGTAGCCTCGATTACCCAGGCACCGTGAGGTGGCAGCACTTTTCAGCCCCTCAACGCTGCCTGGGAAATTAATGGGCTGTAGTTGTAACCGCCAGGGCTACCTTACCCCAGATTAGGGTAGAGATGCTGATTGGTTCTCAGGCCGAATTTGAAATAACAAATTAAATAAGTATATATTTTATAAGATAATGTATTATAAAAATATTCAGAATTAAACTTACATTTACACAAAAATAATTGAAAATAAAATTGTGTAGTTGTTTATCAAATCTGTATTACGGCAGGATTAGCCAGTATCCGTGAGGTGGCAGCATTGGTTAGCCCACACGGAGAGCATTCAAACGCAGGTAAAATCACCAGACTGTCTTCTCGGCGTAGTTCCGCAACCGACCGTCAGTCGGTTAAGCGAGACTAATCCGTCCAAAGATGCATAACCATAGTCCAAGTAGTCGTGCTCGTTATTCTGTCCAGCGTACATCTTTGTTGCACTAGTCACAAGTAACTGCAGTCGTTGTTCTTTGAACTCGATTGATCCGATGGTTCTCTCACCCCTCCCCGAAATATTGTATTACTACCAGACCTGGTGTTTTCTCGGACTTCGCGGTGCTAACTACAACGATTGGATAAGGATTCACGGTGAACTATCATACTGCTTAATACGTACATACATCTCAACGGGTCGAATTTTAGCAAAACTCAATATAGGTTGCGTGAAGATCTAGACCTGTATACTTTTGGTCACGGTGCATTTTGGGAGTCGTCACTTCGCTCGGGTCTACTATCTGTAGGTCTGTACAGGTTTCGTTCGACTGAACAACGCTTCGAAAGAAACAATAGGTATACCACTTGTTTCATTTTTTCAGTTTTATTACTTAACAAAATGATACATCGAATGACGAAAAAGACACCGTCAACAATCAACCAGTCATTTAGATTAGATATGAAACATATCTGGTTAAAATAACTGACTGTTGAAGACGGCGGGTAAACCATGGAAGGAATCTGCAAGCCGGCGAACCTCCAACCCCTTTCGGGGAGGAGGAAGTCTGATTTCCCAGTGCTTCAACAGCGAAAGGAGTTTACTCTCCTCCCGACCATGGTTACCGAAAATAAATTACACCGATCTACACCCTATAACACCCTAACATTTAACGTCCGACAATTGTGAATAAAGTCACTGTAACGTCAGTTCGGCAGCCGCTTCATTAACTTGAATTGAATCCGATGTCTCTTTCCTTGCGACCGACGTTCAATATGAAAGCCTCTTCGAGTTCCAATCCGATGGCCGTATCGCGCGCGTCGTATAGTTTGCAGGGCCTATAGTCCACATCTCGATGTCATCGTGGCAGTTTACTACAACAACATTGAAGCGATTTAATAGTAAGGGTATCAATAACGAGCAGCTATAGACGGCGAGGAAGAAAACGACAACAGAATTGAGAAAACTTACCTGCCGCGGATTCACTTCGCCTTCTTATACATCTTACGCCCTTCTCGTTGTCTCGTTGTTGGGCGGAAACCGCAATCACGTGACGACTAATTGTGAGAATCCGCAGTTGCGCAATGCGCAACTTCCTGACAAAGCAGTGATCTTTTGCGCCTGCGCCAATTCTTATATTTCCTGTGCGTGGACGTTCGCGGGTGCGTTCGCGTATTTCTGTGTGTATTCGTGTTATTTTAAAACATTAATCTTTTACCATTGATGGTGGTCTTTTTTGGGACACTATCCGCGAGAGAAAATACAGAAAACAAATTGAGAGTGTACGTGCTTTTAGTAGAGAGAGAGAGAGAGAGAGAGAGAGAGTAGAGAGAGAGAGAGAGAGAGAGAGAGAGAGAAGAGAGGGGAGAGAGAGAGAGAGAGAGAAGAGAGGAGAGAGAGAAGTGCGCAGGGTGGATGTGCGCGCCCGCAACTGTGTGCATGTGTACCATCGAATAAAAACGGGTTAACGGGAGAAAACAGTTTTGCTTTCGCCACAGGCGTCTATTACAACGTTTCTTCGTGTCCTAAAAATGGTTCAGAACGTGTCCAGAAATGCCCACTGCATATATGACATGCACTTTAAAAAGGTCCGGAGAAAATTCGTGAAATGAGAACACCACATTTTCCCAGAAACCACTTTCCTTCCTGTCACCCCTTAATTTCTGTTAAAGCCAGAGAGTTATTGGTCGTGATAATATCATCGATAAAAATTACATCTGTGTCACTACGCCGAAGAACCGCAGTGTCCTCGGATTTACACTAGTTTGACAGCTGAAATACCGCATTGGCTGAACAAAAACGTAACTTCTAGTGACATAACACAACACAAGACATCACCAGTCCTCACAGACGTTCAAACAAGATGCATACTGCTGATGCGTTTGCGAACTCTTTCGTCGGGTAATGGGCTAATGGCACCTTAATATCGCTATAACCCTTCTCGCTCGTGGGCACAGAGCACAGTTGATTTTCCCATTGGAGGCCATATTAACGTTTTGTCGATTATAAAGAAACTGTACCAGTACCAAAGAAATGTTATGTTATGCTCATCGCATTTCGTCAAAATCACATACCTCTAGATCTTTTGAAATGCAAGCATTTGCGTTGCCCGTCAATATTGACCAAATTTACCACGTATTTCTGCATCCGCAGGGTCGTATATAAAAAGGTTAAAAATCGCTGTGCCAATTAATCATTGCCTAACATGCGTATTACGTAGCAATTAATCTACTGGTGTGTCTGCTTTATTGTACCCATTTCACATCAAAATGGCTATTAAAATTTTAGTAACACAATTCTTTGGGTAACACTTTCACATGGGTCAGACCAGGAAGTCTAAATGTCTTCTGACCCCTCGTCGTAGTCGGTCAATGGGGTGCAACCATATCACGGTGGCCGACACATTTCTCGCATCTAGGAGAAACTAGGAAATCAAAGAATAGCTAGTAAGGTCGTCGGACGGACGACACCTGCAATTCGCTACTGGCATCACTTGGTTCAATATTATTTCCAAACATATTTTGGTGACAGCAACTTATTTATTCCAATATGGGATTAAACAAACTCATTATGGGCAAGGGAACGTTATAAGACGATCGAGGGAGCACACGTGTCCCTGTCGTCGCGTGGGTACACTGCGCTGTCGATGTGATGCTCTGTCGAGGTGAAGTAATAGGGCCTGCAATGGGTCACGATACATGGCGTGATTCCGCGCGACTGGAGCTTATTGGGGCTAAGCGAGACTAATTGGGGATGACACAAGAATAAATTCTAACGATGGATGACGTTGTAGCTTCCGATAAATAGGCAAAATCGTATAACCCTTCTCGTCTGCTGTTTTCCCCTTATACTTAAATGTCCGATTTAATATTGAGTTTATCACACTATCATAGGCACATAGTATTTACGTAGTGCAATAATCGAAACGATGCTAAGCTTATGTTCTTTTACATTTGCGTTTTACATTGCTTACGTCGTTTCGTAAGCATTAATCTACAAGTTGTCAATGCTTTAAATGTTACCCAAACAGTTGAATGGCAAAATGGCACTTCTTATTGTCAAGATCGCCAAACAAATACTTGCTCGCTATTGGGCAACACACATCCGACAATTCTCGATTAGAAACTTCAGGAAATCAAAGATGAGTAAGGGGTCACGGCAAACTGCTTCCACTGGGATCACTTGTAATAATTTCCAAACATATTTGGTGAAGCTACTTATTTATCCGATATGGGATTAAACAAACTCATCATAAACTTTTAAAACGATCGAGGGAGCATAGTTCCTGTCGTCGCGTTGTACAACTGCGCTGTCAGATCTCGTGATTTCGCGTCGCGGACTTGCAGCCCTATTCCGCTGTGACAGTCGCAAATAGTTAGCGGCCTTGTCGCCAGCCACTATGACGGAATATCACACTTCGATCTGTTTCTCGTAGACCTTGTACAACTGGCTGCTTAGAAGTGGGGCCAAGGGTGTTCATCGGCTTCCCTACCATCGACTTACTGAAATGGTCCGATGTGGCGTCTTGGTCGTCAACAATCTGCATCAAAAACTGAAAAAGAAAGTCTCAATCGCCACACTGAAGATCGTAGACCATCTTGAAGTATTGCATGTATGTGGTGGTGAACCGTCTCATATGCTCGTTAGGCCCAATTATGGTGACAACTGCCAAATATAAAATGATATAGAAGCTTGTAAAGTATCGTGTAGTTTATTTCTATAACTTGTTCGGTAATAAAATTAATAGTTTCAATGATATCTAATAGAGCGATCGTATCATCTTTGATGATTTGAATTTCCGTTGGGGTAAGCCGAACGCACTAACTATGCATATACCTGGTTCGTAACTGATCTATTTAAAGGTTATTTTTGGTGAAATAGAGCTGTTGTAACAACATGTGTGCACATACGGGTGGCGCAGTTTTGTGAAGAGAGCTGAGCCTTATCTTCAAAATGAAACGACATCGAAACGGGAAGTGATGACATTTTTCGCGACGACCTTCCCAATTTCTCGGTGGTCGGATATTGACATCGGAAGACAAGACGGGGGCGCTGCATTGGAGGTGGGTGGGTTGGGCTGGTGGTAGTGTTTTGATACCTGTTCGCGGCCACGTTTACAACTGAAGAATGTTCATGGCGGAACGTCTAGATGTGGCGGGGGCACTTCACCTTCGAAGCGTATATGGGCTACCTTATTCTAATGAAAACATCGCGAGGCACAAGTGCGACGATTTGTCCCTCAACACACCCTAGTTATGTGTATGGTGTAGGCCTATGAACCCAAATATATCTGTCCGTAGCCTCGATTACTCAGGCACCGTGAGGTGGCAGCACTTTACATTCCCTCAACTCTGCCTGGTAAATTAATGGGCTGTAGTTGTAACCGCCAGGGCGGCCTTACCCCAGATTAGGGTAGAGATGCTGACTGGTTCTCAGGCCGAATTTGAAATAACCAAGTAAATATATATTTTATTTTATAAGATAATATTGTATTATAAAAAAATATTAAAAATTTAACTTACATTAACACAAAAATAATTGAAAATAAAATTGTGAAGTTGTTTATCAAATCGTAATTACGGCAGGTTTAGCCAGTATCCGTTAGGTGGCAGCATTGGTTAACCCACACGCATAGCATTCAAACGCAGGTAAAATCACCAGAATGTCTTCTCGGCATAGTTACGCAACCGACCGTCAGTTGGTTAAGCGAGACTGGTCCGTCCAAAGATGCATAACCATAGTCCAAGTAGTCGTGCTCGTTATTCTGTCCAGCGTACATCTTTGTTGCACTGGTCACAAGTAACTGCAGTCGTTGTTCTTTGAACTCGATTGATCCGATGGTTCTCTCACCCCTCCCCGAAATATTGTATTACTACCAGACCTGGTGTTTTCTCGGACTTCGCGGTGCTAACTACAGCGATTGGATAAGGATTCACGGTGAACTATCATACTGCTTAATACGTACATACATCTCAACGGGTCGAATTTTTGCAAAACTCAATATAGGTTGCGTGAAGATCTAGACCTGTATACTTTTGGTCACGGTGCATTTTGGGAGTCGTCACTTCGCTCGGGTCTACTATCTGTAGGTCTGCAGAGGTTTCGTTCGACTGAACAACGCTTCGAAAGAAACAATAGGTATACCACTCGTTTCAGTTTTTCAGTTTTATTACTTAACAAAATGATACATCGAATGACGAAAAAGACACCGTCAACAATCAACCAGTCATTTAGATTAGATATGAAACATATCTGGTTAAAATAACTGACAGTTGAAGACGGCGGGTAAGCCATGGAAGGAATCTGCAAGCCGGCGAACCTCCAACCCCTTTCGGGGAGGAGGAAGTCTGATTTCCCAGTGCTTCAACAGCGAAAGGAGTTTACTCTCCTCCCGACCATGGTTACCGAAAATAAATTACACCGATCTACACCCTATAACACCCTAACATTTAACGTCCGACAATTGTGAATAAAGTCACTGTAACGTCAGTTCGGCAGCCGCTTCATTAACTTGAATTGAATCCGATGTCTCTTTCCTTGCGACCGACGTTCAATATGAAAGCCTCTTCGAGTTCCAATCCGATGGCCGTATCGCGCGCGTCGTATAGTTTGCAGGGCCTATAGTCCACATCTCGATGTCATCGTGGCCGTTTACTACAACAACATTGAAGCGATTTAATAGTAAGGGTATCAATAACGAGCAGCTATAGACGGCGAGGAAGAAAACGACAACAGAATTGAGAAAACTTACCTGCCGCGGATTCACTTCGCCTTCTTATACATCTTACGCCCTTCTCGTTGTCTCGTTGTTGGGCGGAAACCGCAATCACGTGACGACTAATTGTGAGAATCCGCAGTTGCGCAATGCGCAACTTCCTGACAAAGCAGTGATCTTTTGCGCCTGCGCCAATTCTTATATTTCCTGTGCGTGGACGTTCGCGGGTGCGTTCGCGTTCGCGTATTTCTGTGCGTATTCGTGTTATTTTAAAACATTAATCTTTTAACATTGATGGTGGTCTTTTTGGGACACTATCCGCGAGAGAAAATACAGAAAACAAATTGAGAGTGTACGTGCTTTTATGAGAGAGAGAGAGAGAGAGAGAGAGAGAGAGAGAGAGAGAGAGAGAGAGAGAGAGAGAGAGAGAGAGAGAGAGAGAGGTTGAGAGAGAGAGAGAGAGAGAGAGAGAGAGGAGAGGAGAGAGAGAGAGAGAGAGAGAGAGAGAGAGAGAGAGAGAGAGAGAGAGAGAGAGAGAGAGAGAGAGAAAGAGAGAGAGAGAGAGAGAGAGAGAGTGCGCGTGGATGTGGATGTGGATGTGCGCGCCCGCAACTATGTGCATGTGTACAATCGAATAAAAACGGGTTAACGGGAGAAAACAGTTTTGCTTTCGCCACAGGCGTCTATTACAACGTTTCTTCGTGTCCTAAAATGGTTCAGAACGTGTCCAGAAATGCCCACTGCATATATGACATGCACTTTAAAAAGGTCCGGAGAAAATTCGTGAAATGAGAACACCACATTTTCCCAGAAACCACTTTCCTTCCTGTCACCCCTTAATTTCTGTTAAAGCCAGAGAGTTATTGGTCGTGATAATATCATCGATAAAAATTACATCTGTGTCACTACGCCGAAGAACCGCAGTGTCCTCGGATTTACACTAGTTTGACAGCTGAAATACCGCATTGGCTGAACAAAAACGTAACTTCTAGTGACATAAGACAACACAAGACATCACCAGTCCTCACAGATGTTCAAACAAGATGCATACTGCTGTTGCGTTTGCGAACTCTTTCGTCGGGTAATGGGCTAATGACACCTTAGTATCGCTATAACCCTTCTCGCTCGTGGGCACAGAGCACAGCTGATTTTCCCATTGGAGGTCATATTAACGTGTTGTCGATTATAAAGAAACTGTACCAGTACCAAAGAAATGTTATGTTATGCTTATCGCATTTCGTCAAAATCACATACCTCGAGATTTTTTGAAATGCAAGCATTTGCGTTTCCCCTCAATATTGACCAAATTTACCACGTATTTTTGCATCCGCAGGGTCGTATATAAAAAGGTTAAAAATCGCTATGCTAATTAAACATTGCCTAACATGCGTCATTACACTGCAGATATATCGTAGCAATTAATCTACTGGTGTGTCTGCTTTATTGTACCCATTTCACATCAAAATGGCTATTAACAATTTTAAGTAACACAATTCTTTGAGTAACACTTTCACATGGGTCAGACCAGGAAGTCTAAATATGTTCTGACCCCTCGTCGTAGTCGGTCAATGGGGTGCAACGACATCACGGTGTCCGACACATTTCTCGCATCTAGGAGAAACTTGGTAGGAAATCAAAGAATAGCTAGTAAGGTCGTCGGACGGACGACACCTGCAATTCGCTACTGGCATCACTTGGCTCAATATTATTTCCAAACATATTTTGGTGACAGCTACTTATTTATTCCAATATGGGATTAAACAAACTCATCATGGGCAAGGGGACGTTATAAGACGATCGAGGGAGCATACGTGTCCCTGTCGTCGCGTGTGTACACTGCGCTGTCGATGTGATGCTCTGTCGGGGTGAAGTAATTCCGCTGTGACACGTCGCAAATAGTCAGCGGGCCTTGTCGCCAGCCAACTATGACGGATATAGTCACACTCTCGATCTGTTTCTCGTCAGACACTTGTACAATATGGGTGCTTAGAAGTGTTCGTGGTTGTCCTTGAAACAACTGGCTGCGGGAAACAATGGGCGCAAGGGTGTTAATCGGCTTCCCTACCATCGACTTACTGAAATGGTCCGATGTGGCGTCTTCGTCGTCAACAATCTGCATCAAAAACCGAAAAAGAAAGTCTCAATCGCCACACGGAAGATCGTAGACCATCTTGAAGTATTGCATGTATGTGGTGGTGAACCGTCTCATATGCTCGTTTGGCCCGATTATGGTGACAACTGCCAAATATTAATTGATATAGCAGCTTGTAAAGTATCGTATAGTTTATTTATAACTTGTTCGGTAATAAAATTAATAGTTTCAATGATATGTAATAGAGCGATCGTCTCATCTTTGATGATTTGAATTTCCGTTGGGGTAAGCCGAACGCACTAAGTATGCATACCTTTTTTTATAAAATAATATTATATTATAAAATAATCAAAAATTAAACTTACATTAACATAAAACAATTAAAAATAAAATTTGTAGTTGTTTATAGAAATCTTAATTACGGCAGGATTAGCCAGTATCCGTGAGGTGGCAGCATTGGTTAGCTCACACGGATAGCATTCAAACGCCGGTAAAATCAACAGACTGTCTTCTCGGCGTCGTACCGCAGTCGGTTAAGCGAGATTAGGTCTATGGCAGGACCGACAGTGGCGGTGTAGCGCTTACATTTTCCCGGACGTTAAAATCGTTCCGGTTGACGTTTCTGCGCATGCGCGATATATGTAAAATCATCAATGTGCAGCGAAAAGACAAAGCATTTATGGTATAAATATTACGGGTTGTTCGTTATGATGTATATAACCTCTCAGCAAAGTTATTTGTCGCAAATTAACACGAGGCAAACAAGTTTTGAGGCATATTTTGATAGGAAGCGTAAATCACGTGACAGTAGTGCGCCATAATCCGTGACAGTGATTTATTAAAAACGTAATATTTTATAGCGTTGAACGACATTTTAAGAAACTCTTCACAGTAATCATTATAGGTAAGTTATCGAACAGCTCGTGGTATTTATACCGAAAATGCTTTGTTGTTTCGCTGGATATTGGTGATTTTACATTTATTGCGCATGCGCAGAAACGTCAACCGGAACGTTTTTAACGTCCGATAAAATGTAAGCGCGACAGCGGTCCAGAACGTCGAGCGGTCCAGAACGTCGAAGGTTAGCGGTTCATGTCAAAAGGTTAGCGGTTCATGGCGAAAGTTAGCGCGACGGTATGCACCGTCGAGCAGTTCAGAACGTCGTTCCACGTATGCACATGCGCGCCGAACTGGCGTAACCTCAGGTGACCTCAGGTGGCCGATCAACTTTGACCCCGTGCCACAATGTCGAGACTGAGTTCATGACCCCCGCGGCGACAGTGTTACATAATAAATCATTTCTGCGCGCTGCAGCGCCGATCTACCTTTCGACCCCCTTCGTTGCCCACTCCAGCGCGCACGTGTTCTTGTCATTTCTCTGCACAACGACCACGATGCCGAGACGTGATTAACATAAATGATTAACATAAATTATAGTATGCTTAGTTCACTCATAGGTTAATTCAGCAGTCACCATGTTTCAGCTGCTCATAGTAGACGTTAACCTTTGTCATTTGTCATCTTTGTAATAAGTCCATAAACTAACCTTTGCCATGAACCGCTAACCTTTGACATGTAGAACGACGTTCTGGACCGCCACTAATAGCAGTGGAGCGACTCCACGTCATAGGCCAACTCTACTTGACGAACTCACCGTCGACCTCCCGTAAGTCAACGACTGAGTCGTCCTTGCTCGCTCAGGTAGTAGGGTCTAGAATCGCAGTTCCGTGAGCATTCTCTGGCCTGGAAGGTTTGCCGATTGATTTGACTTCTATGGACCTTTTATAACAGATTTAGCCCCAATGACCCTCTCAAAAATCCTGGCATTTTCAGCCAGAGGGTCAATTCCAAGGTGTTCGCTGACATCATCTTGAAAAATGTAGTTTTGAACCAGAGAACGTAGAATCATGTATGAAGACACTTTTTTCGGGTAAGTCTAGGATTCCGATTCCGACATCAGTTTGATGTGATGACATCATTTCGACCCATAAATTAAAGATGGCTGCCATCTGGTAAAGCGAAAACGGGAGCACCTAGGATTTAAAATCAACACATTATTTCAGCTAAATCGATGCGCTGGTGCAATTTATGATGGTGACAGATCGAATTAAGGACAAGGTCACGTGTCAAGAACAAGGTCATTTAAAGGTCATCGAGGTCATATATAATGGTTACGGAATCGAGGTCCTGGACCCAACTAGTATAAAGGAACGAGAACCCCGCTGCCGGATATAATGAATAATGATTCAAGGAGTGAGTTCCTAATAGGATGAAGGCTATATATTGGCTGGATTTTGTTATGGGGGTACAAACGTCTTGTGTAGTACAATGAAGGTCTGATTTGTTTTAACGATGCACATGAGTTCGACTCCTTCCCGTTCGACCCGGCCTCATCCACCCACCGCGTCCTACAGTCAGCCATGCCTGCCTCTGATGAGCTCGTTACAGACTTCAACTCAGGCCCTGCTCCGGAGAGGAGAAGTTGACCAGCTCCTTGCGAGAGCGGGTGTTCAGTAAGAATACATCCCTCCATGAATTCGTCCCTCTGAACAAACGCTAGACGTTTGCAAAAGGGCCAGGCACGAATAAGCCCGGGGAGGAACTCAAGGCGACAGCTGCTGAGATGGGGCGGACCACTCTCAAGGCAGTGATCGACCTGGTTGAGGTCAGTCAACTGGAACATCGTGTTGTCGAGGAGTGTAGGGCCTTATTCAACTCCAACGGCACATACAGGAAGAGGCAAAAGAGCAAGCTCGTCCTAGAGCTCTCTGTAATCTGTAGATCTGCAGGAACCCTTCATCACTGTCGTCGACATGGGTATGATTTGGAGGATGGCAACTCCATCAGTAGAAGATTGGCAGACGCAAGTTGGCACCCCATACAAGTGGTCGGTCTACGTCCACAAGGTGCCATCCATTATCTGACACCGCCATGGCTATGCTGACCGTATCATCTATGTGGATGACCCGTACGACGCAGCATACTCGACTAAAGATGAAGAGCAATACCTACGGGTACATGGCAAAGCACATGTTCCCAATACCTATATAAGCCCTATGAAATTGGCCGACTCCGGTCCCCTGTGCCAGAGCGTTCAAAACGCTGCTCTGTAGCGTCAGCAACAAAGGGTGACTGCAAAAACTGATATGCAGCTACCTGGCTGACCTTGCACGGAGTGTTGATGCAGAGATTATCTACTCTGTGTTGGCTCCCACTGCACCAACTTGTCAGCCTAGCAACCGATGCAAAACTACAACTTTGACCATTCTTAGGCTGCCACTGTCCTCTTCTCCGCTTAATAATAATTATGATGATGGTGGTGACTTCTTATGCGCCAATATCATCGAAGATCGACATCAGTGGCGCAACAAAACCAAGAGATTAACCAATCTCGTAATCGTGTAACAATGTGCAAGTCGTCGACGGATGGATGAAGGTGCTACGAATCTCAGGAGGATAGGCAGCTTTAAAGAGATAGGTTTTTAGATGCCAGCAGAATGAAACTATATTTCCTTCTAATTTAACACTAGCAGGAAGTGAATTCCACTGAGTTGGTGCGGCAACAGAGAAAGCTCGGGTTCCAGCTTTCGTTTTCACCTGAGGAATGTAAAGAGGGTTATATAGTTACTACCGATTGATGGTAGCTGTCTGGAATTTCTTGTTGGAACGAGCATAGAATTCAGATATGCTGGTTGTGTTGATGAGAGGGCTTAATAAGCTATAGTAGCCAATGCAATGATTTCAGAAGCGGCACTGAACGAGAAAAAACGATGAGAACCCATGACTATCTTTACCAAACACATTTGGACACGTTGAAGTTTTTTAGCCTGACTTGCGAAGTTCCGCGCGAGCCAGACTACAGTGGCTGTGTTGTCACTGATACCGCTGATACCGATGCCTATGTCGCGGCAGCGGTCATCTCCCAGCAGCTGCCCGGCATGCTCAATATCAAGAGAAAGCAGGAGACGGTCGTCTGCCATGACCTGGTAACTGACGAGATGGCAGAATGTATTGTGCAGCTACATTATATGACCGGCTATGATCCCAAACTAAGGCTTCTATGGCCAGAGTAAGAGGTCGGCGTATGGTCAGGTGGCGAAGAGCCATATAGCGCGACGGCAGCTCTCGCGGTGGGGAGAGAGCCTTGACTTTGAGGAGGAGGTGGTAGAGCAGCTCTTCGAGTTCACACGACATGTCACCTACGGCAACAGCAAGAGTATGCACCGTAGCTGAGGCCCGTGCCGCGAATTGGAAGAGAATGAAAAACAACTCATAAATCCGTCTCCAGCCAGGTGCAGATAGCCCACGCCAACACTGCTTCCGCACCAACTATTTACTACTTGGCGTATCTAGTGCGCCACGCGTCCCTGAAGCACCACCCCTCGACACTCGAATATAGCTGGGAGCAGATATGTGGCCACTGTCGCCCTGACCGCCACTTGCAACCTGCTCTCCCGACGCATCTACATGCACCAGGGCCAGCTGAATAGAGCGAGGAAGATGAGAGCGAGAATTGTGGTAAGGAAGAGGGAGATGATGATGTACGGAGGAGGAGGGGGATTCATTGGAATATAATGGGGCAGAATGTCATATTGGTTCATCGGTTACAATGGCATAACAATATCTAGCATAACATGAAAACATAATTGTGTTTTAATTGTTATGAAACTTGTACTTTTCGGCTATTTAGTTTAGACAGACGGCCAAATGGTACCAGGTTCGGGGTAAAGTTATTTTACCGAATTGCGATTCTAGATCCTACTAAACAGCTCCTGCTCAACCTAGCTGGACCTCTTCACTAGAGGTTACCGAAGCTGGAGCCAGTTCACTAACACCGAAAATGTCAGGCATTCCACCAAAAACAAGGGTAAACTAATTTACCAGCCGGCGAAACTAGATTTCCTGAAAACAGCTTCATAACTATATATATATATATATATATATATATATATATATATATATGGTGAGTATTGTTTCGTGCAAGGCGAGATTGCTACACCAATGCCAGCGTCGAGGAAACTATGCTATTTGCTATTGTGTTTGGGGCCTACTGCCAGGAAGCTCTACTCTGCCTCTCTTAAAACTAGAACCCGTCTTCTTCCCTGTGGAATCCACATAGAAACCAGTGGAAATGTGTCATCATGCAACGAAAGGTCTACTTCAAATATAAGCTGCCAATACGAGAAGAGTAGAGCATGAATGGAGACGTGCAAGCCTCACGCTCACCCAGCATCTAGCTCCTGTATCAGTGCACGGAGATCTGCAGGTCAAGAATAAGACTTATCTGAGTAATGCGACCTTCAAGTATCTATCGATCCATTGCAAATATACGGCATTTTTTTTACCAGAGACCGTCAATGGAGTAGAGACTCCGCCCCGCTTCTTTGTCAGGCGGAAGACGGAATACGCATTGTTACGTGAATTGGTGGCCGTTAATTTATGTAAAAAGTCTAGAGTTTAGTCTGTTTTATCAGTATGCTTCATCTATAAATACGAGAAAATACATATACAGTGTACACATACACGCACGCACACACGCACGCACGCACGCACGATGCAAACCTGTTAAATCAGGACACGGTGGTCCGTACTGTATCAGACAGAAACCAACATGTGCATGATATGATCTATATACATATTATAATATATATATATATATATATATAATATATGTGTATAATATATGTATATAATATTAATATATATATATATAATTTATATATATATAATAATTATTATGTGTGTGTATGATCTTATGACAACACAATAAAATTTAATAATCAATGCGTTTGCCCCTATTATAAACAAAGCAAAAGAAAACAAAACAATATGCTACATGTAACTTCTCGTTGCGCACATTTTATATCAACCCTCACTATTATAACTAGTACAGAGAATCAAATGAAATAATGACAACTGCTATCTGATAAAAAAAATTGTCCCGATATTCTTCAAATGTTGACGATATGACACTCTGCGGACATATCAATAAATTCACTCACATGAGACATATATACCTCACAATGACATATCATAGATCTTGACATAAGCTTATAATACGCCAATATAGTATCACATTTTCATTCAAAACAATACTACCATAACATTCTATGCATATTATGTATGTTAGAGTATAATAGCGAGTATACAAAATTTAATGGTTACATGTTACAACGAAATGTGTTACAAGTATTCTGTAACAAAATGCCATATTTATTTATATTTAAAAAAATGATATACTGCATACTGCTTAAATATGCCATATTTATACTTAGACACCCTGTACAGAAAAGAACACTTTACTGTGTTCCCCAAGAATTATGTTGTTGAGATCAATTCTGTATTCGATTTGTCAAACACCGTTACCAGCGCCGATCCCATGTTACTGAGATACTCCAAAACATACAGTACATCACTCCAGGATAAAAGTAAATTAGTAGCAGTGGGCAGTTGACGCCTTTAAGGTTCAACTTGCCAACCTATTCATATAGGCTCTTAACCAATTTCTTGCTTTAAGCTCTCCCTGTACATATTCTCACCCTAACTTTTCTTGTTTTATCTCTTTCTTCTTTTTGCTCTACCCCTTGGAAATGATGTCCAGCCTGTTGAACGTGGTCAGTGTCTGTGGTAGAAGTAGAAAGCTGAGACAACTAAAATTCCATTTACGCATGGGAACAAAACAATGCCACTGTATACTTCTTGATCAGAACAGCATATACTCAGCCCCATATACTGAACATTTGCTATTGAATGGGAATAAGTTTGTTGAAAAAAATCAAGTCACAACGACTTTTTCTCTGCTTCTCTACATTTCTCTTTGGCCATTCCTCTGTGTATGAGGACAAGTCCAGTGATTGTGAGGGACGAACCGATCCACCACAGGAGAGAAAGAGATTCATGGAAGAAGCCCCAGCCGATGACAGCCTACAATGAAAGATCAAACAGATGCAGAAACTTAATAAAAGGGCACACATTCAGTATGACAATTTACTTCTTACCACATAGACACATTCCAGACAAAAACATGTATTTAATGTCTTGATACAGACACTCTTCCCAAACAACATAGTGATATTACTCTCTACATTGCAGTTATTACTTGTTTAAATGCACTTAACACATAGGTCGTGGCATGCACATACAATATAGCTTGTTGACTATTTGAGATTTCAACATATATACATATTTTAAGTATTAGCAAAATGTGCTACATCAAATATTAGTATTTTGGAACTTCAACAATACCATATCCAACATAATGACAATGTTGACGCTAAGTACTAAAATTTAATGTTTAATTAAACAAAATATTTAACCAGATTGCCATAAAAACTTCACACATCAGATGGCATGTGAACTTGGAAGACTTTTAGGCCAAACAAGAGGATAACAATGTTCCACCTCCTTCTACTTTCCTCTTTTAACTGAGAATGTTTTGTTTTATGCTAATAGGCATTTACAGAATGAGGTCCAAGCTCAGTGAATCAACAGGACTCAAAATAAAATATAGAATGGTTAACCATGCAAAAACAACCATGCATAGTCTACCCCCATGGTTGAATTACATATACTGACCGTGAAGAAGAAATTTGCTGCAGTGTTTGTAACAGTTGCTTCAAGAGATGAGGAGCACGTCTGTAATGACTTCACAAATACGGTCCACATCAAAGCATTGAAGAGAAATATCAAGCCAAAGAATGTGAATCGAACATAAACCAACATCTGAAAATAAATAATAGTGACTACATTTACAGCCATGTCTTGGATCATGGGTGGTATGAGCTAGATTAGTATTAATCAGAAAGTGAAATGTAATGATCTGTAAGAAAATATATGCAATATTTTTTGCATTATCATGAATGTATAATTATAGTATTATAGATCGTCAAACATTGTATATTTATATATCACAAATTATATATTTAATAGCAACAAAATACATACTCTTAGTATACTCATAGTTTTGATTTAATAGTCACATAAGTATATTCCACAATTTAAACCATAAAAGTCAATTAACTAGCACTAAGAATAGTTTACTACTAACCAGGTCACAGATGTGTGAAGTTGCCGTTTCCGAGGTAGTTTGTTTGTTGTCACTACCAAGCATCTGGTAACATAGGTGTAATATAATTTCGGGGGACATGGCTAATTTTGCACATACAGATGCGAGCGCAGCACAGAAACCTGCCCCGACTGCTAACCATTGGCCAGACATAGTTGAGCCACGTATGCTAATACTCTCGTTTTAATTCACCAAACAACCCAAAGTTATATTACAAGTCTAATGTTACAAGAGTTCAAAAGCACATGTTGAAAGCTGTTCCCGGCTCATCGCTATATACACCAGATGGCGCCACTCCAATACATTGCGTTGAAACTCATATTTTCTTAAATTAAATATGTCTTTGCATCTTATATTTAAGACCAGATAAACACACAGTTATAATGTAGAAACTCACCTGATGCAACATCATACAAGTAACGCAGGAGTGTGGCTTAAATTAATACATGCAGTTTACCCCAATGAACCTTCTGGCTGGTAGGTCAAGACAGCCTACACAACATGGCGGACATTACATTATCGACGACGGCTTATTGCAAACTGCTGCTTCATGCCGCAAAATATCCCCAACGTGCCATTAATGGGGTTTTGTTGGCAGAAAAAGCGAGAAGCAAAGATTCGAAAGGGTTGAAAGTTGTTGATGCTATTCCCTTGTTCCATTTAACGTTAGGCCTAGCGCCGATGATGGAAGTCGCTCTGATGCAGGTTTGTGAAACGGGAGTGAAACCCGAAATCGTGCCCACAATGCAAACAAACAGAAACTCAGGTCGCAGTTAACGTAATATGCTGGTTTGCAAAGAAACCATTTACAATTTTGGTACTTTTGCAGTTTAGATACGCACTTCCAAAAAAACCTGAAAACAGCTACGTACAGTAACAGTTACTCGAACAATTTCACATGTACCTTACACCGATTGTACACTTCACTAGCGAGTTTTGCGCGTGATAAAAAATGAATAATTTTTATTGAGTTTTATCGATGAAAATATAGACGAAATTAACTCGTTTTTGCGGATAAACATTACTTTGATAGGAAACCCAGGGAGGTGGCGCTAGAGTTCACTGGGATGGATGTGCTGATATTTTAGGTTAGGTTGAATGTGCTTTTTACATCAGGTATGTGCATTTGTACATGTATGTAGCAGTCTAGCAGACATACCTAAAGTGGTGCCACCTACGGGAAATTCCGGTGAAGATAAAATATGTGCGCAAAAATTAGGGAATTTCATGTACATTTGTATTGATAAAATACAATAATGATTTTTTTATAACAGTATAATATATGTATATATAATTTTATATATATATATATATATATACGAATATAATATATATATATATATCAGAGTATAATATATCAGAGTATAATATATCAGAGTATAATATATATACATATAATATGTATAGCAGATGATTAAAATGTTTGAATATTTTTAATGACAAGTTGTTATTTAATCAATACAATTGTCAGAACAAACTATTAGAGAAGTTGGTACTATAGTATATCAGCATAACACATCAGGCAAGCAGACAAAGAATAGTTCCTATGAAGACTACCATAATAAGTGAAATACAGAAATGGTAGAAATACTGAGATGGTGCAATGATATCAAGACCTCACTCATCTTTTAAAATATGCAACCTCATTAGGGATACGCAACCTCATTAGGGACATCAAGACTACTAATGCATCACGCATCATTAGGCAAGCAGAGAAAGAATATTTCCTGATGAAGACTACCTATGGTTGTCAAAACACCATATGTCAGTTTCAAATGTATAGTACTGTAATGTGTATTCAGAGAAATCATTATTTTATGTATAGGCATATACATTTAAAGCATTTTGTTTCAGATAGATGAGTACTGCAAAAAGAAAGGTCTTGTCATCGCAGGTTATTACCAAGCCAATGAACACTTCAAAGATTCTACGTATGTGTTTTGATAAAAGTAACTTTTTTATTTTGCATGCATTTTAAATACAGCTTTGCAAACTTGTTTTTGTTAGGTTGCATTGACAACTAAAAAATTTACAAAATTAACAATAACACCTTTTTGATATTCATTGAGAATATTTAAGAACTGTGGAAGTAATTATGAAAATAAATAAACAGACTTGTTTTGTTACAGTCCCAATGGAATCGCTTACCGGATTGCAGAACGAATTCACGATTACTACAATGAAGCCTGCTTACTCATGGTTGGTAAAACCCTAGGCTAGCACTGGGCCTAAAATCTGTTTAGCCAATTTGGCTAAAGGTCAGAAATTTCTTTATCCAAATGAGATTTCTTTTAGCCATTTTTTAGATCAAAACATAATGTAATATTATATAGAATGCTATACATTATTCACTACAAAACACGTAATGTTTATTACCTTAAATTGACAACACGATTAGCATATCAATCATATGAAACAAACACCCTATATAATTTAAAATAACTTTTAACCATAAAAATCTTCTATAGAAGTTGAAAGATAACATTTTATAACAAGGCCTTACAATTTAGAAAAATCTACTTTTGTTGCCATATAGGGATTCAAACAGTGCAGTGTTATAACTATTACCTATCTTAAAACATCATTTGACTGGTCAGTAACTGATTAGTTGAATAGAATAGTTCTCCAAAGTAAACTGTAAGTGTAATACTAATAGTCTACACATCGACTGTAATACTGGCCTGGGTGACAGAGGCTATATATAAATGATAAAACATCTTTTTGACAATCATCTTTCTCTCTTTAATGTGTTCTGGTTATGATACTTGTCAAATATACATGAATTAGATCATCCATATATTGATATTTGGTTGAATATTTACCAGACGGCACGGATTATTTAATGGTCATGCCATGTGACTGCGCTGACACTGAGCGATAATAGGGAACATGTCAGGTACAGCGTTGGGTACTCCACTCAAACTTGTAACTAGTGTCATCCAGCAGGTCCCCGTTGTCCTGGCAACGCAATACTTAATTGAATTAAGCCATGGTATTGTCTATAAGTGTGGCTAAATGGAGGGATTAGCGACCTATTGTTTACCATGCTGGGCACGGCACGACGACTGGTTATTTGGGTCGGTGTGATGTGCTGTCGTTTAGGCAACTTCAACAGAACCGGGCGGTGAATAATGCAGTCATGTACTGCTGATAACGTCAATAATAATGACCAAAGTAATGTTTCGCCAATTTGGCGAAGAGTTATTTTATTTTTGCCAAATAGCAAACCATTTCGCCTATTGCACAATTGGCGATTGACAGCGCTAGCCTAGAAACCATCATACTGCTGCTGTAATGCGAGTCATGCAACTTATATGTGTGCTATACCACCATTTTAAATGTGCATTGTTTTTATTTATAAGCGTTTCATATATGTTATGAATATTTCTATAAAAAACCTATACATTTAGTGTATTTAAAAAAATTCCTTTGTACATAAAATTTTATGTTAATACATATTGTATAATGGATGTAAATGATATATAAATGGTTTGGCCAAATAGTGCAAATTAACGAGTGAAAATAAAATTATCAATCAATCAAATACCTTTCTCTTGTAGATTGACAATGCAAAGCTGTCTCTGGACGGTGGTCACGAGGCCCTACAGGTGTACACACGTCACGACACGAGGTGGAAGCTGCAGGAATGCAGGTCAGTGTTTGGTCTTGCTGCATCTACATAGATCTAGTTCCCAGTCACATGCTAACAACCCTGTCCGTTTCCCAGCAGACTGAAGGGATAAGTACAAGAAATTGTCACTATCTGGTCCATTACCTGGAATTGCCCCATCAAGCCGGGGTGGTGCAAGAAGAGGAAGTTTGGTAAAAAAATAGTGTTTTGTCCCACATGTGGTCTGCAAGACTTAACGTTTGCACTGTCTGCTCTGCAGTGCTGCCAGTGGCGTATGTTTATATTTGGTAATGAGACTTACAGTTGGCCAATGGGGAACATAAATATGGCAAGAAAACTGTAATTAGTTAAGTTTTTTTACAAAGTAATTGAACATGTATGAGATTACTAACATTGTAATCAGCTACAGGTGACTAATGAACATGATACCTCCCATGTGTGGTCTAGTAGAATTCTTCCGCATGACTGACTGCTTGATTGATGTATTTTGCAGAGACCCGTTAGAAGACGGCGCAACAGACCACATCTATTCACTGATGCAAGAAAAGGCTTACCGCAAACTTGTTGACTTTGACAACCACTTAGACAATACATCACTCGACTGGAAAAACCTTGAGATTAACAGAGAACTTTCAATCTAGCAAACTGTTCACACGTATTCCTTAGGAAATGATGGCTGCTGTCTGAACAAGCTGGAGGAATTGCAATGAAGCGACTGCTTAGTCAACGATGTGTTCAAATACCATGTTCAGTCAGTGTAATAAAACTCAATTATTTACAACATTTATATTTGGTGGACATAATTAGCCAGTATTGATGTTTGTTTGTTATCAAGAAGTAATTCCAGTGACATGAAATGACTGCAGTGAGTTGTATGTATTTGTAAAGGCATTTTGTAAATGTAGTGCTGTTTGTTTCTGCTGTATTGTCTGTTCATGAGCCATCTATTGTGGGATGGCTATTCTTTGGCTAGGTATAGTTGTTTGTAATGTCCAAGTTGTTTCCAGTGCTCAGCAGCATTCTAGTAACTGTCTAGTCTGTATGTATATATTGTTGCTACAAATAACTGACAATGGTCTTGTTCAACATTATCGGCAAGCTGGGTTTTTTGTGCTGGCTTTGAGGGTGGTCACTGCCAGGGTGCTTGTCCTCAGTGATTATTTTACGTCCCAGTTGAGACGGGATTGACATTTTAATGATCTCCAGTGCACCAGGGTGGTATCATTTGGTTGGAGTTGGGATCATTCTGGTTGGCCAATTGAATTATAATTTACCGGGGTAACTATTTCTTGTCCACATTAGATGCATGACTACCAGGGTAGTCACAGTTTGTCACTAAAATAAACCATGAAGTGTCATAAAACAGAACCTTAAGAAACAAACTTGATTGTACTTGATTAAGACCATTATTAAAATTGGTGCAAACCCTAATCTTTGAGCATTTGTATTATTAATAGTATAATTTAGTTTATTAGAGGATGTGCCAGTTCTTTGTATAGTCAAGCCAACGTTTATTATTGGTCACTGTTTCCAATTTTAACATGTTAAAGCGACATTTGTGGCTTTTTATTGCATAATCAGTATAAGTTATAACTATTGTAGCGTCCTGATCGCCAATAAATGTTTTATCAAAACAGAACTGACTTTATAATGTTAAACGTTGAATATTTATAAGAATCCCAACACTGTCACTCGAATCGCTGCGAGTGACACCCACCCTTTGACCTTTACCAACTGGGAGCCGTGCACCTGGGCTTGGCTGGGTGTGGCGTTAGTGACGTCAACTTGTTCACATGATACTGCATCGCGTGATCATGCATTTCCTTCTGAGCTTTTAGCCACGCCTACAACGGTTTTGAAAACGCCTCGTGGTCGATGTGTACACAGAGTTAAGCGTCTATTTTCAAACCCTAAATGGTACATGAAAACATATTTTGACTGTCTACGCTATAATAGGTATAATTTATACCGTATAACATGATTTTACAATGAAAAGCCACGAACGGACCATGTCGCTTTAATACTGACATGATACAGCCATTTCTCATTTATCAGCACACTATGGTTCCCAAGGTTTCTAGGTGGATAAATGAAAATGTGTGGATTGCAAAACAAAGGATAACTGAATGACCAGATGAACAAGACATGACTACTCGGAAAATCATTGTTGTCAGCCATAATACAGTTGAAATACTTGTACAGTTCAACAATTTCATTGTACAATTTCTAGTTTCCATTTTACCAGATCTGTGACATTTGTAAGGTTCTATTCTAATGATGTGATACTTTCGAACTATTGACTGGGTCGAGTAGACAGGATGACGGGTGTTGTGAAATGGATTGAGAAGAACTAAGAAACCGATGGCCTAGTTATGTAAGTTGATTATTACTGAGGTGACATTAAAACAAGGTTCAACCGTATTGTGAATGGTTTATGTCAGTGGAGTCAATGACATCATTTTTATTAAGGCAGTTCCGTAGTGTTGAATGTACATGTGTATTATATGAACCAACTTGGTTGAATATAAGCTGTTTCATCTAGCCATAAATTAGTAACTTACACAATTACGCATAACAATTTGTTATTTCTAAAATACTGGTGCTTTGCGAGGGAATATAGAAACAAGTGCACATGTACAAAAAGGGAGTTTTGTTGACTAGAACCAGTAACATTTCGTTTACACAGAAATATAGTAAATGTGTTGTTATGCTGCATACAACACTACCATCCATAGTATAATAAATAGCACACAGGGACATGTGACTAAAATACACAAAATAAAGTAGGACATAAAAAATGAGATAACATTAACAACAACAAAATTATTTATTCTCTTTATTTTATGTGTCACACGTTTCAGTATGAGTTTAATTTTGAATCGGTTTTCTTTCTAAATAATATCTGATAAAAAGTATCCTCATTTTTAATCGTTTTTTTATTATATCTGATAAAAAGTATTCTCATTTAATTTATTTAAATTCGGTCTGAGGAGCTAAAAAGTGCTGCCACCTCACGGCGTCTGGGTAATTGCACCGCGGTCGCCATTTTGTTGTTCTTTCCACCGCCGCAAAACGATCTTTTACTTTCTGATCTAATCATGAAAACGACCTCTTACAGCCGCGAAACTTCCTCTCTAATAACTCATATTACATATACATACGCTAGATCATACAATTAAATCATTTAAATTGCTGTGAAGAATAAAATTCACAAATCTAAATCGAGCTAAACTAAAGTCGACATCGCCTGCGATTACCGTGGCGTTACGTCGATATTTTATCGCGGTGCCGCTAAATGTGGATTCCGGTTTTATCGTAAACTAACCTAAAACTTAGCCTAAGTTTCTAAACTTTAATCATACACAAGTTTCTAAACTTTAGTCATACACAATATGGATATTTAATCGCAGAGTTACGCGTAGGGCTCCACCGACGGTGACCATGTCCGCCATGATGTCTTGCCGGCGAGTTCTTGCGCGACTTTGTTTCGTGAATTTTATTTCTTTCAATAATGTAAGTGATTTAATTTTATAACATAGTGTGTGTTTATAAATATATAAGATATGTGAGGAAAGTCTAGCGGCTGTTAGATGTCGTTTTCATAATTCGGTCAGAAAGTAAAAGATCGCCAAAATGAATGGTCGTCATCAGGCGATTTATTGTTTGTATGGCATTATGCGCGTCCATGCGCGTTAGTCATGCGTTTAATGAGAGTTCATTGCGATATTTAGGTTAACAAATGTGCTTGGCCACCTATCGGATTGGTCGTTCGTCAGGGGTAAAATTCAAATTGCCATGGTCGTTGGTCGCGTCTGGCGGGTGGTCGTTGGTGAGGGAACATTTATACAGCGTAGACATTCCGTCAATGAAAAAACGGTCGTAAAAAGCGGGTGGTCGTAAATGAGGGTGGTCGCTCGTGAGGGGTTCCACTGTAGTAATGTAGTTCTGATGGATTTCATGAAGACATTTGTTGGCCAAGTGTGTCCTGGCCTCTCAAGTGAAGGATGATTTTGGGAAGAAGGGGAGGTTGGTTGTAAACATTGATGGGAGACTAAGAACAGTGTCTTACATTTTGAGTAGTAAACAAGTTCTATTGGTACAACATTATACTCGTATTTTATTTGAATATCTCCAAATCACTGGCCATTTCAGCAGCTGCATCAACAAACTGCTCTGAAGACCACTTGATATCCGCAGCGAACAATACTAGAGTGTTGATGGTACGGATAATGATTGCATGATTGATCAACAATGGATACACCAATATCAATAACTAAATATAAAACCAAACCCATGGGGTGGCAGGTTTGATCACAACCAACTGGACATTGTGACAAACCAATCATGTAATACTAAATGTCTTTACTAAATATATTCTGGACTTGCCAAACTGAGGTTCAGCAACCCAACATTGCATTTCAACATCCATAATACAGTATTGAATAATCATTTTTGTCTAACAATAGACTAACACGGAGAAGACACAATGAGGACACCAGTAGCCGACTGACTGGTCTGGTCAACGCTAGAAGTGAGAATCTTGAGGACTGGTGATCAACATGATGACAAAGAATTGCAAAGTAAAGGCTGAAATGGTGACGAGAGAAGTGACGTAGAAGATGGAATGATGACAAGAGAAAAGTGAAGTTGAGGATGTTATGATGATGGAGAGAAAAGTGATGTAGAAGATGGTATGATGACGAGACAAAAATGAAGTAGAAGATGGAACGATGACAAAAAGAAAAGTGAAGTAGAAGATGAAATGATGACAAGACAAAAACGAAGTAGAAGATAGAACGATGACAAAGAGAACAGTGAAGTAGATGATGGAATGTTGACTGACAAAGAGAAATGTAAAGTACAAGAGCATGAGGACATGTAGGGTGGACTCGGTAGTGCCTACTGGGAAGATGAAGACATGGCAGACAGACCACTACTAACACAGTCACAACTCAAAGTATGACAATAAGACAGCCACTAAGCACACGCCACCAAACGACAGACTCGCACATTATATACACTATCATTTCATTCACAAGGAACAGAAATAAAATATATCGGTCCGGCTGTAAACATCTCTGTCCATGCATGATCAGATTGATAATAAACAGCAGTGTACTTCAAATGTGTCTTCTTCAACATGGCACGTTCTCTTTCCCGGTGTTCTTCAGGTACAACTGTTTATACTTTGTCGCTTCATCAGTCACTTTCTTCAACTTCTGCAAAAGACAAGACAACATTGTCAACAGAGACTCCTCACATCTGGAAACAATCTTCATTCCCAGTTCATATATGAATAATGTAAACGTTTAACCGCCGCAAATAAATTCCCTATTTTATTTCTTTACTCCCACTACTGTTGAGAAAGCGATGCAAATAGTTTTATTTTTTCAAAAAAATGCTGACCTTACACCAATCTCAGTAAGTTGTATGTTATGACCCTACACCTACCTCAGTGAGTTGTATGTTATATGACCCTGCACCAATCTCAGTAAGTTGTATGTTATGACCCTACACCAATCTCAGTAAGTTGTATGTTATGACCCTACACCAATCTCAGTGAGTTGTATGTTATGACCCTGCACCAATCTCAGTAAGTTGTATGTTATGACCCTACACCAATCTCAGTGAGTTGTATGTTATGACCCTGCACCAATCTCAGTAAGTTGTATGTTATGACCCTACACCAATCTCAGTAAGTTGTATGTTATGACCCTACACCTACCTCAGTGAGTTGTATGTTATGACCCTGCACCAATCTCAGTGAGTTGTATGTTATGACCCTACACCAATCTCAGTGAGTTGTATGTTATGACCCTACACCTATCTCAGTGAGTTGTATGTTATGACCCTACACCTACCTCAGTGAGTTGTATGTTATGACCCTACACCTACCTCAGTGAGTTGTATGTTATGACCCTACACCTACCTCAGTGAGTTGTATGTTATGACCCTACACCTATCTCAGTGAGTTGTATGTTATGACCCTACACCTACCTCAGTGAGTTGTATGTTATGACCCTACACCTACCTCAGTGAGTTGTATGTTATGACCCTACACCTACCTCAGTGAGTTGTATGTTATGACCCTGCACCCTCAGTAAGTTGTATGTTATGACCCTCACCATCTCAGTGAGTTGTATGTTATGACCCTCACCTACCTCAGTGAGTTGTATGTTATGACCCTACACCAATCTCAGTGAGTTGTATGTATGACCCTACACCTATCTCAGTGAGTTGTATGTTATGACCCTGCACCTATCTCAGTGAGTTGTATGTTATGACCCTACACCTATCTCAGTGAGTTGTATGTTATGACCCTACACCTATCTCAGTGAGTTGTATGTTATGACCCTACACCAATCTCAGTGAGTTGTATGTTATGACCCTACACCTATCTCAGTGAGTTGTATGTTATGACCCTGCACCAATCTCAGTGAGTTGTATGTTATGACCCTACACCTACCTCAGTGAGTTGTATGTTATGACCCTACACCTATCTCAGTGAGTTGTATGTTATGACCCTACACCTACCTCAGTGAGTTGTATGTTATGACCCTACACCTATCTCAGTGAGTTGTATGTCATGACCCTACACCTACCTCAGTGAAGTGTATGTCATGACCCTACACCTACCTCAGTGAGCTGTATGTCATGACCCTACACCTACCTCAGTGAGTTGTATGTTATGACCCTACACCTACCTCAGTGAGTTGTATGTTATGACCCTACACCTACCTCAGTGAGCTGTATGTTATGACCCTACACCTACCTCAGTGAGCTGTATGTCATGACCCTACACCTACCTCAGTGAGTTGTATGTTATGACCCTACACCTACCTCAGTGAGTTGTATGTTATGACCCTACACCTACCTCAGTGAGTTGTATGTTATGACCCTACACCTACCTCAGTGAGCTGTATGTTATGACCCTACACCTACTCAGTGAGTTGTATGTTATGACCCTCACCACTCAGTAGTTGTATGTTATGACCCTACACCACTCAGTAGTGTATGTATGACCCACACCACTCAGTGAGTGTATGTATGACCCTACACCACTCAGTAGTGTATGTATACCCTACACCACCTCAGTAGTGTATGTATGACCCTACACCACTCAGTGAGTGTATGTATGACCCTACACCACTCAGTGAGTTGTATGTTATGACCCTACACCACTCAGTAGTTGTATGTTATGACCCACACCACTCAGTAGTGTATGTTATGACCCTACACCACTCAGTAGTTGTATGTACCCTACACCAATCTCAGTGAGTTGTATGTTATGACCCTACACCAATCTCAGTAAGTTGTATGTTATGACCCTACACCAATCTCAGTAAGTTGTATGTTATGACCCTACACCAATCTCAGTGAGTTGTATGTTATGACCCTACACCAATCTCAGTGAGTTGTATGTTATGACCCTACACCTACCTCAGTGAGCTGTATGTTATGACCCTACACCTACCTCAGTGAGTTGTATGTTATGACCCTACACCAATCTCAGTGAGCTGTATGTCATGACCCTACACCTACCTCAGTGAGCTGTATGTATGACCCTACACCTACCTCAGTGAGCTGTATGTCATGACCCTACACCTACCTCAGTGAGCTGTATGTCATGACCCTACACCTACCTCAGTGAGCTGTATGTATGACCCTACACCTACCTCAGTGAGTGTATGTCATGACCCTACACCTACCTCAGTGAGCTGTATGTCATGACCCTACACCTACCTCAGTGAGCTGTATGTCATGACCCTACACCTACCTCAGTGAGCTGTATGTCATGACCCTACACCACTCAGTGAGTGTATGTCATGACCCTACACCTACCTCAGTGAGCTGTATGTCATGACCCTACACCTACCTCAGTGAGTTGTATGTCATGACCCTACACCTACCTCAGTGAGCTGTATGTCATGACCCTACACCTACCTCAGTGAGTTGTATGTTATGACCCTACACCTATCTCAGTGAGTTGTATGTCATGACCCTACACCTACCTCAGTGAGCTGTATGTCATAACCCTACACCTACCTCAGTGAGCTGTATGTCATGACCCTACACCTACCTCAGTGAGCTGTATGTCATGACCCTACACCTACCTCAGTGAGCTGTATGTCATGACCCTACACCTACCTCAGTGAGTGTATGTCATGACCAGACACCTACCTCAGTGAGCTGTATGTCATGACCCTACACCTACCTAAGTGAGCTGTATGTCATGACCCTACACCTACCTCAGTGAGCTGTATGTCATGACCCTACACCTACCTCAGTGAGCTGTATGTTTGCCTCCTTCAGCTGCACGTGGTAGTGAATCTTCTGTTTCAGGTTCTGGTGACTCACCATCTCTGCATTGGCTTTCTCCGCCTCAACCAGTTGCTGTCGGTGCAAACAGGTGAAGGTGAAGGTCAGGTGACACGAGGGAGAGGTCACTCGAACGTTTTACAATGTTCGTTGTGATATCATTCAATTCAATCTCATTACATTGTCTTTTGTATCACAATGAATATCGTAAAAGCACACATTACAGTGTAATTAATTTATTACACTACTTCTATGTAGTTATATAAACACCAACTGTTAAACTTTTTTAAACAGGGAGATGGCAGAGAAAGTTGTTATTTTGGTCAACACTAATGTCCAAATTAGATTAAGCTTACAGGGGCCACTTTAGTGAATGAAACCTTGAGACCACTGACCTCTGTACATTATCCATGGGAAAAGCATAAAATAACAGATCAGTTCACAACAACATTTATATAACAAATGGTTTCATCACTAAAACAGACAAACACATTTTCTTTGGTTTGAGAAACATGTAACCTGTGTGTTTCATCTAGAGTTTAAATTAATACTTGTAACAATGTTGATGTATATTTGGAATCCAAAATCACAGAACGGCCACATAGACAGAAATACTTGTTGCAAATTTGTTACTCAAAATGTGATATTAAATTATTTTGCTATAAAAATGTGGACAGAGTGCTATCAAATTTATGCAAAAACATGATAAAATGTGATAAATGCCATCCTTAAATTTTTTTTAACTGGCATCCATTTTAAGCCAATGAGCATAGTGCATGTAACGAGGCCTTTCACATTGGCTTAAAATGGATGTCATTTTTTAAATAAAAAAGACGGATGTGGCTTATCACATTTTGAAAACAAATGCTCTTTTGGGCATTTATCATGTTTTTGCATAAATTTGATAGCATCCTACCTCAACCAGTGTCTAAAAAAAATTCAAAATGGCATTTATTGTGTTTTGCCTGTAGACATTTCACAAAAGGATCTTAATTGTTTTTTATTGAAAAAATTACAATTATGTTAAGACTATACAGTGTGCAGTTTTCAAGTCTGCAGAAATCACACGGAACAAATCCAAAATATCCACTCTCATAAGGTACTGTATGGTCATGAAGTGTGTGTGTGTGTGTGTGTGTGTGTGTGTGTGTGTGTGTGTGTGTGTGTGTGTGTGT
Source organism: Ridgeia piscesae (assembly GCA_025642075.2). Taxonomy (NCBI): domain Eukaryota; kingdom Metazoa; phylum Annelida; class Polychaeta; order Sabellida; family Siboglinidae; genus Ridgeia; species Ridgeia piscesae. The sequence goes on from JAODUO010000117.1 coordinate 452,648, forward strand.
GTGTGTGTGTGTGTGTGTGCACGCGATGCGTGTGTGTGCATGTACGTGTGATTTGTGTCTTACCTGTTCCAACTCGACAATCCGGGCCATTAACTCGTCTTTGACGCTGCAACAGATGCAATACAAAATAGTACATGTTCTTGGTTCAAGTAGTCTCAGCATCACAAAGTGGCATACCCTGCTTCAAACATGATGTAGTCTCTATCATACTCTTATCAATTATTGGTAACATACATTGGTACTAAATGTTAAGCAGTTAGCAGATTATTCCATGAACATATACAAAGTTGCATGTATTGATGAGTCAACTTTGAAGCTGTCACATGATTAGCTACAGTAACTATGTGTCTTTAATTATTACTGTTATCACAGCACAACTTGTCATTACATTGGTTTGAGGCCTGCTCTTAACACTGAGAGCCAAAAGAGACACTTGACAGTTACTGACATGTACATAGGATTAGGACACATTGTGTACTGACCTATTGAAGTCGTCTATTTGAGCTTGGTGTGCTGCCTCAGTGACATCAAGTTTCTGCTTCAAATCCAACTCTCTGCAAAATACACCAACAAAACTGTTACTTATTTTGCAGTTACCTCTTACCTGCAGAAAATCTGAAATCTTTCAGCAATTGCTTACTGAAACTAAAAAGGTAAAGGTAAGTTCTTATATAGCGCAGTATCCACCTCAACTTCTCTGGGAAGCAATGAATTCAATGATAACAAAGTTCAAACTGCACATAAAAGTCTTAATCATTGAAATTACTTGAACTTTTTTTGAGAAAAAAACCCCAGCTCCAATCAGCCTTGAGTAGTTACAATAAAAAATGAACTTATTCAAACTCATGAAGAAACTGTTATTTTGTAGGGGCTTGGATTGAAACCAAGGGTCAACTCACTTTGCTTCTGTTTCCTGATTCTTCTCGGCAGAAGCAGCTGACAACTGCTTGATCATCGCCAACTGCGCCTGTTAAAACACACAAATGCACAAATAATAATTCACTCATTAAGTGATAACATTCTCGGAAAGTTTAGCTCAGAGGTGCAACAGATAAGAGTAGCTAGGAATAGTATCATAGGAACATGCAAAACTCATTTTAGAGAGTTACTGACAGATGTATGGTAGAAGGCAATTTATAAAAAAAATTATGTAGTTCTTGTTTAAAATTATTTCTAAGTAATGGGGAAAATTTGCATCTTTATACATTAGATATTTCATGAAGTGGTTTGGCATGTAATTTGTCAACTCAGAAATTTGACTATACAATAGTCAATGTTAATCTTTAAAAATAACACTTGTAAATGTGTTATATGAGTTGGGTAAGAAACTCCTGTATGGAGATAGATTTGGTAAACATTTGTAAATATTCTGTTGAAGGTTCAATATTAAGTAACATTATTTGAGTCACAAACTTACGGTGAGATGCTCGATGTTTTGGTTTGCCGTCTGGAGATCGTGCAAAGCTGCAGTGTTACAGTCCAACTGGTCCTGCAAATCTTCATTGAGAAGTTCCACCTTAAAGACAAACCAATTACCTTTCACTTTACAACTCCCTTGGTCTAATATTCACTATTATGCTAATTGTCAGACATGTTTGTTAATGCTCAACGCTGTGTAAATAGTTTAAGGTATTTACGTCAGATACCTTGAATAGTTTTGAGTTTGCAGTATATGTGACCAATCTGCTAAGCCATATTTTATTAAGTATCAATTGTCCTAGCCAAAAGTGACTTAGACGCTGGTGTGGTGATTTAAAACGATATGCCTGTCAGCGGAGGTGGCATCCCCTGTGCACTTGAAGTTCAAACAAAAATGTATACATCAACATAGCAGCAAGTAATCTGGGATTTCCGCAAATGCTAGTTTGAAATTGACACCAAGACTAGACATTAAAAGTAATTAACTTGAGGAGTGTCCAAAGAAATGTACACTGCTCACTAGCATACCTATTCAATCGAATGTTATTCTACGTGAAACATTACCTCTTGGTGTAATTAACAGGCGCAAACTATTCATGTCCAAATATCCACCACTGCCAGATACGCATACATATAGCTAAGTGAAATGGAACAATGAAACTGCCCAATGTACGAAACTAAAGCCCATGATTTGGACCCAGGTTGTCTGTATCGAGAGGTTAACTCTCCGGCCACTGAGACCCAGTGAACTATCAACACGAACTGTCTCTACCTCCACGTCCTTCTTCTGCAGTCTCTCTTCAAACGTGTTCTGCCGAGTCTCCATTTCCTCCCGCATCCGATCAAGTGTTTCTTCCATCGTCCTACAGGTGGCCTGAAGTGCCTCTCTGTGTTCCACCGATTCGTCAAGCTGTCTGGTGGTGCTCTCTAACTGACATTCCGTGAACTGCAGTCGCTGTTTCTGCTCTGTCAACGTTGCCGACATGGACTGCAGCGCCTCCTATTGCAACGTTGGAACACTAGTGATATCACGTCAATATTTTCAAACAACTATACACATTCATTAAAATGATGCATCTACACAAAACACAAGTATATAAACACAAATGTATGGATTGGTTTTTCTTATTCTTAATGAAGCAATCTTTAACAGCACAAGTCAACAAAAAACACACAAAATCTATGCAGTAATGTTGTTTGGCACTGTGCATACGAGATGCAACTACAACAACACAGCTAGAAGCGATACATTATCAAATTTGCCAAGAAATACTGCAAACACAATACAGTCGCGCTTCGCTATAACGCGACTCGGCTATAACGCTGTCGGTCGTGGAACCCAAATTTCTGCCGCCAGGGGGAAAATGGGCGCTACAGCTAACAATAACGCTGTAATTAACTGTCACTTATTTTTATGAAGTCCTCATGTTTGTCTTGTACAGGTGTATCTAGAAACAATTTAATGATATTAAGAAATTTAACACAGAAGTACAACTGCGTTGCTGAGTTCGTTGTTTGTTGTGCCCCTGGCTTCTGCTCTGCCGTCGGCTTCACGGCACCAATCCAATCGTTTTTCAAACGATCTATTGTGAAACCAGCGCTTGGTTTGTGAGGTAATTTCTTAAGTGTTTGTTTAAAAGGTTACCAATTCCTTTGATAGCATTTAATTAACTTTAGGCACAGTAAATTTGTTATCAAATTTATATTTTGGGATTGATTGAAAGATGAAATCTAGCCAATAGTGAGCGCAATTAGTATAAGTATTAATATTTGACCGACTTCGGCAACATGTCAATTCATTTGTGCGTTTCGGCTGCCGAGTTCAAGGTTATTTTAGACCGCGAATGTGTTATCGCACCGTCTCAGTTTGCATCGCCAGACGAGGCGCGTTTGCTCTGAATTTATTTCAAAACTCTACACCATTCGCAAGATTTACTCAGTTCAATATTCGACAGTGTATATTATTTTAATGTAATACACATTTACGTTGGTTTCAATGTCAGTTAGTTTTATAAATCACGCATACACCACGCAACCAGCACATTGGCTTTGGTTGCTGTTGTGGCATTTTGGGGGTGGTGGCGCCCCCTGGCGGAATATAATATATAACGCGCCTCGTTTATAACGCGGTTCCATTTCGTGGACCCCAACTACCGCGTTATAACGAGGCACGACTGTATAATGCAATACACATGTCTTCACCAATGAGAACTAAACTGTGGGATCTAACTAGTAGAACTGAGCATCGGTACCTGTTTCTCTAAATTGGTCTTTTTGAGGTGGTCAATCTCGACTGAGCTCATCTCAACTCGTGCCTGGAGCTCCTTCGCCTCACTCTCAAGCGTTGTCATGGCAACACGCCCGCTCTGGATCTCCGACTGCAGCGTCTCCACATGCTGAAGGGCCGCCAGCAACTGATCCTCCTGACGATAGAGTCGTATTTCATTCATTGTATCTCAAACATTAAATACAATTACACAAAATTCATGTATTTAAATACAAAATTACATATTTGATCCTGACTCTGAGTGTATGAGAAGGAATACAGGAGAACAGCAAAGAGAAAAACCCGGAGAAACATAAAGGACGTAGGAACAGACAACAGCTGAGGCCAAATGACAGCAGGAGGGGTTTGAGATCAGAAGAAGATGAAAGAGAACTGACAGAACAATGGTGACGGAAGGACATGAGTGATACAAAAGATTAAAAATATATTACAATATTACACCCAACCCTTCCCTGCACAATATTATACCCAACCCTTCCTTGCACAATATTATATGTAGGAGGGACTGGGGGACTCACCTTCCCTGCCTCGTGCTGTAGCTGGGACACAGTGAGGGTGTAGGAGGGACTGGGGAACTCACCTTCCCTGCCTCGTGCTGAAGCTGGGACACAGTGAGGGTGTAGGAGGGCCTGGGGAACTCACCTTCCCTGCCTCGTGCTCTAGTTGGAACACAGTGAGGGTGTAGGAGGGACTGGGGAACTCACCTTCCCTGCCTCATGCTGTAGTTGGAACACAGTGAGGGTGTAGGAGGGACTGGGGGACTCACCTTCCCTGCCTCGTGCTCTAGTTGGGACACAGTGAGGGTGTAGGAGGGACTGGGGGACTCACCTTCCCTGCCTCGTGCTCTAGTTGGGACACAGTGAGGGTGTAGGAGGGACTGGGGGACTCACCTTCCCTGCCTCGTGCTGTAGTTGGGAGACAGTGAGGGTGTAGGAGGGACTGGAGAACTCACCTTCCCTGCCTCGTGCTGTAGTTGGGACACAGTGAGGGTGTAGGAGGGACTGGGGGACTCACCTTCCCTGCCTCATGCTCTAGTTGGGAGACAGTGAGGGTGTAGGAGGGACTGGAGAACTCACCTTCCCTGCCTCGTGCTGTAGTTGGGAGACAGTGAGGGTGTAGGAGGGACTGGAGAACTCACCTTCCCTGCCTCGTGCTCTAGTTGGGAGACAGTGAGGGTGTAGGAGGGACTGGAGAACTCACCTTCCCTGCCTCGTGCTCTAGTTGGGAGACAGTGAGGGTGTAGGAGGGACTGGAGAACTCACCTTCCCTGCCTCGTGCTCTAGTTGGGACACAGTGAGGGTGTAGGAGGGACTGGGGGACTCACCTTCCCTGCCTCGTGCTGTAGTTGGGAGACAGTGAGGGTGTAGGAGGGACTGGAGAACTCACCTTCCCTGCCTCGTGCTGTAGTTGGGAGACAGTGAGGGTGTAGGAGGGACTGGAGAACTCACCGTCCCTGCCTCGTGCTGTAGTTGGGAGACAGTGAGGGTGTAGGAGGGACTGGAGAACTCACCTTCCCTGCCTCGTGCTGTAGTTGGGACACAGTGAGGGTGTAGGAGGGACTGGGGAACTCACCTTCCCTGCCTCGTGCTGTAGTTGGGACACAGTGAGGGTGTAGGAGGGACTGGGGAACTCACCGTCCCTGCCTCGTGCTGTAGTTGGGACACAGTGAGGGTGTAGGAGGGACTGGGGAACTCACCGTCCCTGCCTCGTGCTGTAGTTGGGACACAGTGAGGGTGTAGGAGGGACTGGAGAACTCACCTTCCCTGCCTCGTGCTGTAGTTGGGACACAGTGAGGGTGTAGGAGGGACTGGGGAACTCACCGCCCCTGCCTCGTGCTGTAGTTGGGAGACAGTGAGGGTGTAGGAGGGACTGGAGAACTCACCTTCCCTGCCTCGTGCTGTAGTTGGGACACATTGAGGGTGTAGGAGGGATTGGAGAACTCACCGTCCCTGCCTCGTGCTGTAGTTGGGACACTTAGGTGTAGGGTTTTGGGGGACTCACCTCCCTGCCTCGTGCTGTAGTTGGGACACAGTGAGGGTGTAGAGGGACTGGGGAACTCACCTCCCTGCCTCGTGCTGTAGTTGGGACACAGTGAGGGTGTAAGAGGGATGGGGAACTCACCTTCCCTGCCTCGTGCTGTAGTTGGGAACAGTGAGGGTGTAGAGGGACTGGGGAACTCACCTTCCCTGCCTCGTGCTGTAGTTGGGACACAGTGAGGGTGTAAGAGGGACTGGGGAACTCACCGTCCCTGCCTCGTGCTGTAGTTGGGACACAGTGAGGGTGTAAGAGGGACTGGGGAACTCACCTTCCCTGCCTCGTGCTGTAGTTGGGACACAGTGAGGGTGTAGGAGGGACTGGGGAACTCACCTTCCCTGCCTCGTGCTGTAGTTGGGACAAGTGAGGGTGTAGGAGGGACTGGGAACTCACCTTCCCCCTCGTGCTGAGTTGGGACCCAGTGAGGGTGTAGGAGGGACTGGGGAACTCACCTTCCCTGCCTCCTTAGTTGGGACACAGTGAGGGTGTAGGAGGGACTGGAGAACTCACCTTCCCTGCCTCATGCTGTATTGGCACAGTGAGGTTTAGGAGGGACTGTGAACCCACCTTCCCTGCCTCATGAGTTGGGACCCAGTGAGGGTGTAGGAGGGATGTGGAACCAACCTTCCCTGCCATGTTGTACGCCCTTAGCCAGTGAGGGTGTAGGAGGGACTGCAACCCTTCCCTGCCTTCCCACCCTGTTGGGAATAAGAAGGGTGCAGGAGGGACTGGGTAATACCCTCCCTCCTCGCTGTATTGGGACACCGTGAGGGTGAGAAGGGACTGGAGAACTCACCTTCCCTGCCTCGAACTGTAGCTGGGACACAGTGAGTGTGAGGACGCCTGGAAATCACCTTCCCTGGGCCTCGGGTGCTCACTTCGGACACAGTGAGGGTGTAGGAGAGGACTGGAGAACTCACCTTCCTTGCCTCGTGCTGTTAGTTGAGACACAGTGAGGGTGTAGGAGGGACTGGAGGAACTCACCTTCCCTGCCTCGTGCTGTAGTTGGGACACAGTGAGGGTGTAGGAGGGACTGGAGAACTCACCTTCCCTGCCTCGTGCTGTAGTTGGGACACAGTGAGGGTGTAGGAGGGACTGGGGAACTCACCTTCCCTGCCTCGTGCTGTAGTTGGGACACAGTGAGGGTGTAGGAGGGACTGGGGAACTCACCTTCCCTGCCTCGTGCTGTAGTTGGGACACAGTGAGGGTGTAGGAGGGACTGGAGAACTCACCTTCCCTGCCTCGTGCTGTAGCTGGGACACAAGCTGTTGGTTCTTCGTCTCCGCTTGTTGCTGACCCGTCTCAGTCGCCTGAACAAGATGAATTAAATAAAACACCCCATCCACAATAGACCGAGTCTCACGGCCTCTAAACTCCTGGTCAATGCAGGTGCTGGTGTCTCTGCATCATCTCACTCATTTACACATTTAAACTGCTGCTAAGGCAGAAAATTAATTACCTCTGCTAAAGTGTAAATATAATTTACTGCAGGACTGTACATGTTGAAACTATATAATGTTTTATACATGTCAGAAGGCAGCATAGTGTTGGTGTCATTAGAAAGCATTGGTTCTCCTCTTTCATATGCTAACAAAAACACTGGAAAAAATGCAATAGGATTAATTTTGAGGCGGCCAATCACCTGGTGACTTTACAGGTGACTACTGGACATAGGTACACAGGATACAGATCAAAACGGCGACAAATCCAAAACAACGACTACCTAAATGACGACAACTCCGATACGGCAGCCCACTAAAACTTACACATGTGCCAGACACCATACACGCACACACACTTAATATATATACTATACATATATATGCACACTGAATGTAATGATAGCTATATCACTATATACCTCTTTGATACGTGTAATATATTGATTTCCTCCATCTGCTCACAAGTAGAATATCACATTTAAATTACACTTTGTTTACGTTACCTTTACTGACCATGGAATGATCATAAACTGTTTTGGTTTATTGCCGTCTTAGCGTGTCATCAATTTGGATTTGTTGCTGTTTTGCCCTGTATCTTTTATACTATAGTGATACTTTTGTTGAAATACTACTGCCTGTAGACATCACATGCCTTCAGTTGAGCCTCCAGCTGCTCCACAGCTGCGATGCGAGCTTTGAGCTGTTGCTCCAGCTCCGCCTGTTGCTCCGTGTTGAAGTCCAGCGTTGTTTGAAGAGTCTCCTCTCGCTCCTGGCGCAAGATACCAACACACAGTGCAAAGTGTGCAGTGGTGGTTTATTATTATTTTCACGATCAGTAATGGATTCATTAAACAGTACATTCGTTCTTTTGTTGTAAAATCATCTATGATACATTGTAAAATCATCTATGATACATTGTAAAATCATCTATGATACATTGTAAAATCATCTATCACACATTGTAAAATCATCTATCAGTCATTGTAAAATCATCTATCACACATTGTAAAATAATCTATTATACATTGTAAAATCATCTATTATACATTGTAAAATCATCTATCATAACCTATTAAATGCCCAAATCAAAATGTTTTTTTTTGTTGTAAATAGTTTTGATTTCTGGTATCAGGTCTGATGCCATGAGAAATACATTTTTATATCAGAAGCTTTGCTCCAATATTTCTAAATACTGAACTTTGAGTCGTTTCTGCTTTGCTGAACTGCTGTGCAGTCGGCACGTTATAAATGCACATAGTTTATGCTGTATTACAACATTTTACTACGCAAAATGAACGGGAAAGGTTTGCTTAAAAATGTCAAATTATTTTTACCTCTTAAATTTGTGAATTTTCTTATTTACATAGTATCTTTGTCTAGATATTTTTAGAACCAGGCAACCATGAAAATGTGAACTTTGGAATGCTCCATACTGAGAATATGTTGTAACAATTTAGAAAATGTGACACCTTGAGGAGGTACAAACCTTGAGAGATGTCAGCTCCTCGTTGAGTTCTCCCGATTCCTTCTCGAGTCTCGCAACTTCCATCTCAAGCTGAAGTATCTGCAGCAGACACAAGAGTCACACGGCGATGATCTCAGCAAGTTAAGTTTTGTTCGAAGATGTCGCATTGTTTTTAACAAATATTGTGATAAACAACTGCAGCTCACGCGTTGGCACGTGCGCTAAGCAAGCTAGTGTGTATCGATTACGTGAGAACATAGGCCTGGCGATAGCTGCCTTTCGTAGATTGTCCACTAGTTGCATTGTAGCATAGAGCTACGCTAGTTAATTTTATTAATTAGTGTATTGCTTGATTTTTATTTTTACCAGGGAGTGTAGTATAAAGTCGTTTGACCACTCCTGAGGATTGGTTACAATGCTATATAAACATTTATCTTTCTTATCTTCTTTAAGTTGCCAAGTGAGGAAACAAACTCTGACAGATTTATCAAAAAATTTGATATGTGCTGCAAATTCGGTGAAGCGTGACTTACTTTAGTCTCGAGTGCCGCTGTGTGTGAGTTGGCGCTGTCCTTTAGAGCCTTCTCAATTTTTTGTGTCTCTTTCACCTGTCTGTCGAGTCCTCCAATCATCATCCACAAGTCCTTCACCTCATCTCTGGCCACTGCAAAAGTACTTGTTTTAGTCATTCATGATTTTATGTAACTGAATTTTTATAAACACGCTAAAGAGAATATGGTTTTAAAAACCCAGGTCAAGAGAAGGTCAAACAGAAGTGTTTATGATATAAATGGCTACACAAATGTGTATGAGTTTGTGTAGCCAGTTAGAAGAGTTAGAGGACCAATATAACACATTAACACTGTTTATCAACAAATGTGACATTCACTGCATGATCGTACAATAGGTGGAGCAGGACTTAATATAAGGAAATATAAACAACTTATGCTTGAATTCATATTATAATAAGATGCAAAAAAGGTCTTCAAAAATCATAGATATTGTAGTTATGCATTGAGAATGGGTGTGAATGTGTCACATTTGTAGCTTATTTCAGGGAATAAAACACATCTCAACTGGCTTGAATGTATATGAGTTAACACGTGTGCACCAAAAAAAGTGTGACTAGCAAAACATTTATCCTGCATAAAGCCTTGGAAACTAGCGTGGTGTAACATATACCTTCAGCGGAGAAATTGGCGTCTTTGACTTGCTTAGTGAGTTGGTTGAGTGTTTGTTGTAGTTCCTCCTCCTTCTCCCTCCACGCTGCCTTGTCTCCCTCATACAGCTGGGAACACACACAACAGTCACAGAGGGACTTATAAAAAAGGCAAGTTCTTATATAGCAGTATCCAGTCCTCAGGACCGTTCAAAGTGCTTTACACTTTACTTCTCTGACAGACCTGTTCACTCAGACACCATCTCAGCTTCTCTGGGAAGCATCCAGCCATATGCTACAATTAATGCGCAAAGGCTGCCCGTACACATATCCACCACTATCTATAGCCAGGTACTCATTTATACAGCTGAGTGAACTGGAGCATAGTAGAGTGAAAAAACTTGTCCAAGGTTTTAACACCGAAGCACAGGATTCAAACCCAGGTTCTCGTAGTCGAGAGTCCGAAGCTCTACCCCTGAGCCACTGTGCTCTACTTATACAAGGCTGGACGAATCACACGTAACATCAACTTGTAACATGACGCTTTCCTGATAGTTTTAAACTGTATTAATGCATCTGTACTATCACGGCTGCCTACTTGACAAATATAATATCCATAATGCCCCCATGCAACAGTAGTCAACTAAGACTTTCTCATAAGTAGGACTAGAGGACATGGAGTTACATTAGCAAAGAAGCAGTGTAGACTGGATATTAGAAAATTTTCATTTTCACAAAGAACGGTAAACGAATGGAACAGATTATCAGCTGATTGTGTAGGTGCCAGTAGTGTTAATATATTTTAAAATAAAATCGACATATACCTAAGACGAGCGGGATATACTTAGATAGATAGGTTGGACTCTTGATAAGCCAAATGGCTTCCTAGTCCACCTGCCATCTAGAGTTGAATCTCTAGGTGGCAATCTTGTTAAATCTTGTTAAATCTTGTTAAGTAGCCACAGTGACAGGCAAATCCACTCACAGACTTGGATGTAACTGATTCAGGAGTCACTAAAACACTGATAAACTATTGTTAGGGCATTATTTATAAGTTGTGTAGTTCATCGCTGTGTATAATTTCTGTAGTCCAGTATGGTTATTTCCGTAATCCAGGAGGAGTTTCTGTAATGCTGTAATTGGGGAGGTCAGTTTCTGTAATTGCCGGGCCGGAACATAATGTTGTCCAGGCATGTGCTTATTTTTTGTAAACCAGATTTGGACTGAATTCTTTCTAAACAATGCGGGATGGATTTAATGTGAGCAGGCCAGGCTGAGCTTTGACATAACACAAAATGACTGTCCTCGTCCACCCTGGCCAAGGTATGAAACATTGTAGATGACATCCAACATCCAGCCCTACCTGTTGTGTCTGCTGCTTCTGACTGTCGAGCTGTGAGAACTGCTCCACCATGTGCACCGTGTCGGCCTCCTTGCTCTCCAGCTGCACACGCAGGTACTGGTTCTCTTCCTGTAAACATGTATTACAACCATGTCCGATTACCCTATATATATATATATATTACTTTCAGGTACTGGTTCTCTTCCTGTAAATATGTATTACAACCATGTCTGTTTAAAATATATATTACATTTGTAATGTTACTTTCAGGTACTGGTTCTCTTCCTGTAAACAAGTATTACAATCATGTCCGATTACACTATATATATATATATATATATATATATAATATATATATGTTACGTTTGTAATATTATTATTAGGTACTGGTTCTCTTCCTGTAAACAACCATGTCCGATTACACTATATATATATTACGTTTGTAATATTATTTTCAGGTACTGGTTCTCTTCCTGTAAACAAGTATTACAACCATGTCTGATAAAACAGAACATCATGAAATATTGTCTGATTTATTTTATTTTAATCTTTCTAAAATTTATTTATATATTTTAGTATTCTTTAGTATTTTTTACCAGTTTGTTGTGTTGTACCAATACCAAGGCATTTTAATGTGTATCTAGACAAATTTCCATTTATAAATTGTCTTAAACGGACAATAAAGGTTTTGAATCTTGAATCATAAACTGAGCACTAACGAAAACACTAGGGACCAGTTCACCTGCAACTGTTGTATTTCGTCAGTGAGCGCGTTGAGTGTCTCACTGATCCACTCGGGGGGAGCTGTCTCTGCCATGATGTCATCGTCACTGGTCGTCACAGGGCCAAAGGACATGTCAAGGTTGAGACGTGGGATCTCTGGTGTGTGACTCTGGGCATTGCCAGAGGCGTCGACAAGCACGGTCCGATTGCGCAAGTTGTACTTTGCCTTCTTAGGTGTCGTCATTGTCTGCGGGAGGAAGTAAGGCAGTATTTTATAAACGGTCAATAAATTGCTGTTCTGTATAGATTATATTGTGCAATGACAAGAGCATTCAATAAGTTGTGGTTTTTTTTAAATTAAATATTTATGTTTTGATAACAAATACTGGATTATCTCTGTGAAACAGGTGATGTTACAGAGTAAAATATGCTGAATGAAACAATTAAGACCTTATTCGGATAGCACAATTATTCCTTCAGATATCCCTTTTCCGATTGCGGAAATTAGAGAAAAAAAATTTGGACAAAGATGCCCATCAAAGATGACATGTTTTAATTACTTGATATCTGTGAATGTTTGTGGGGAGAACGTGAAATGGAGAACAGTGGAGATGGCAATGAAACATTGCCCACTGCCTCTCAAGAAATGGCAATTTTTGTCACTGCGTACAATCTCTGTTCTTTGTCTGACTCATGTCAAAGTTGTGTCACATAAAACAATGTCCGTCAACAAATGACAGCCGAGTCGTTTGATACACATTCAATGATAGGATCATTGATGTAAAAATCTGCATTCCAAGAAATAGGAGTGCCAATTGACCGAAAGATGTGACATTTGACCTTGCACTGACCTTGAGAGTCTTGAGGTGCATTTCCTGCCGCGCCTGTCGTTCCATCTGCATGTGCACCTGGTGGGACTTGAGAACCTTCTCCAGTTCGTCGCGTCCTCGCCTCAGTGACACCAGCTGTGCCTCGTGCTCAATCTTTGCCCGCTGGGAGCTGCTGCGCTCAGCAGCAAGCTCCTTGCGCAGCTGACAAAGCATGACAAATTAAAATTTAAAATTTAGTTTAGTTAAAAAAAAATTAATTTAGTTAAAAGTTTAAAATTTATATAAAAATGGCCTGGCATATTTTTTGCAAAACCTAATTTAATTTATTTAACATACACAATTACACACATACGATTATATATATATATATATATATATATATATATATATATATATATATATATATATAACCTAATAGATGAATGGCCTAGGACTTGGTGGTTCAGTCGTCCATGAACTGGTCATTGCTGGCACTGACATCACCAACTGATCTAGCTGGAAATTGTTTGTTAGAGAATTGCCCATGCTTGAGTTGGAACATGGCACTTACATGAAGTGAAGTAAGTACCAGCTGGAGGGATAAACACATATTTGCATACAGGCCACATGCATGTTTTAACAGCAAACAAAATGGCATGTCGGTTATGCACACACATTAGGTGTAATTAATGAATTATTGACATGATCTGCCACTGACATCAGAAATATACAAACTGTTTCATGCAATGCTGGCTTTACAGAAGCATCTTTACAGTAGCATCTTTACAGTTGCATCTGTCTTTTTCTCAAAACAGATCACTGGATCTGAAACTTTTCTGTACTTGATATATCGGTTGAATATGAACAAAGGATATATAAAAATAGAAACATGGTCATCAGAAAGGAAACTCACAGACTCAAGTTCTGTCTGTAGCTTTGTGTTTTGAGACTTGAGGCGTTCAACTGTCGCCACTGACAACGCACTTTCTTGCTCAGTCCGAGGTGTACAGACAGACGACCGTTTGGTGGAGGCATCATGAACTACAACACAGGATCAGCAGATTGCTGAATTATGCACAAACTTTGTTTCTACATGTTACAAAGGCACAAAGACTATTTCACCAACTTGCAGGTTTATTCATTTGAACACCATCTCGATTTCTCTGGGAAATGTTCAGCCACAATGACTACTATTTGTACACAGATGTAGATCTACGATGTCTATGGACAATGACAGCTGTATACAGCTGAGTGAACTCCAGCGACGTGGAAGAAACTAAATTATTGAAACTTTGAAGAGACAACAGGAAGGTTTGAAACTAGAGTATTGACTAACAGTCTGTTGTCTGAATCACTGTGCTACAGCACGCTATATAAGATAGTCATCTTTACCACTGTGTGTCTGCAGCTGTCGATATGCCGCCTCCAGTTCCCGCGCCTTCTGCTCCGTCAGCTCCACTGTGTGGCAGCACTGTTTGTGAGCAAGATCTAACTCCGACCTGAGACTATCAGCCATCAACTTGTACGCAGTGACATCTGGAGGCTGATCGACCAACTGCTGTAATGTTTGTACTTCGTTTCGCAATGCCACCTTTAAAGAAATATTCAAAATGATTTTTAGACAATTGTCACGTCTTCATTTAAACGCGTGCATGGATAAGGTATGGCTATATTATAGAACATTACAATTTCTTAAATATCTATCTCATCTGTTTCACATTAGTAACTGAAAGGGCTTCACAGGAGCAGGAAGAAAAATGAACAAGGACAATGAGGGAAAAGGCACATGAAAAACTGAACATTGCCGTAAAAAAAAAACTGGTGCAGAATGAATGAATGAATACATTTTATTGGACCAATATAATAATTACAAATACATATTACATTTGAGTAATTACAATAGGTCAGGAGACTCCCATTAAGCAGGGCTACTTATTTGACAAAAGTATTCCCGTAATGATCATCTGGGGTGGGGTTGGTGGCTGAGGTGCGGGGTCACTACACTTACATCAAATAGCAAAAGAATTATCTTTGATCTAGGAACAACTTTGAACTTCCTGTTCCTGGTAAATCTGACAACACTGGAAGTAGATGAGTGAAGGGTCCTCATGAGTTGGAAGGTATGATTACTGGTGGCTAAATTGCCCATGAAAATTGTCCTGAGTAGTTGCTGATATCTACAGAAATGTACTCGATAGGTTACCATGCATGCTGCGATAAAAACCCAGACTTGTGTAAGGGATAGTACCTTGAAATGATACCCACGACTAGGGAGTTGGGACCATCTGTATAACATTGGCCCTTGTTCTAGCCTTCTAGGGATAACATTTGAAAAACAGAGTCTTGATATAGGAGACTTGACCATGAAGGCAGCACATCCACTGCTACTACAGGCAGTGCCCACCCTCTTATCCACCCCACCCTACAGTAGTGAGTCGAGCCCTTCTCAGTGACAGTCAATCCATTCCCTGGCTGTAACTGAATCCCAAGTCATTAAAACTTTGATAAATTGTTTTTCCCTAGTCTGAATTAGTTCCCTACCCAATACCCAACACCACAGTAGCCACGACTTCTTTCACTGATAAATTGCAACATGTAAATTATTACAATTTCTTAGGATATGAACTTGTCAGGACATTATTTATAAGTTTAGCAGTTCTTTGATGTGTATAATAGTCTGAAGTCTGATATACTTATTTCTGTAACACAGGAGCAGTCTCCGTATTGTAATCTGTGCAGTAATCTGAGGTCAATTTCTGTGATGATTACAGAAAATCCGTAATGGTAGGCAGCCCTGCATTAAGGCATTAAATACTGCTACTATGAGAGCCACACTAAAAACAATTGCAATAGAATATATTTACATAGTAAGTTAGCTAATAACGCACGTACAAGCCACGGTAATGATTACAATCAATCCAGCAGATGACATACAACTAGACGTAAAATGAGCAAACATACACCTGTGAATGCATCAACAACAATAAATGTATTTTATATTTTAAAGACAACATTAAATTTACCAAGATATAATTAACAAGTAACTAAATGTTGAGGTATAATTAGGGATGTAAGAATATTGCATAAAACAGTGGGAGAGTATTAATGTATAAAACATAAAATTCAACCTAGTGAATCTTTGCAGCAGAAGCGACGGACAGTTGCTAAAATGGAAAACAAATGCAACACTTTGAGGTAGATACAACATGGCCAGCATTTACTAAACTGTGACAACCACTGGACAAGCAGCATGCCAAAGTGCCACACTTACGATGATCGCATCTTTCTCGTCGGGAGCCACATCAGTCTTCTCCTTGTGTGCCTTCTCTAGCCGACGCAGGGCGTCCTCCCGGAACTTGAGAACCATGCGGCTCTGCCTGAGAGCCTGGTCCTTGCGATTACACGTCTGCTCCGAGGCGTGTGTAGTTGTCACGCAACACCTACATGCAGCCAACACACTTGCCGATAAATTGTGAGATCTTATATAACGCAGTATCCAGTCCTCATGACTGATCAAGGCGCTTTATAGTCCATACTTTTCTCCCTGGCAGACCTGTTCAGTGGAATATCATCTCGACTTCTCTGTGATGTATCCAGCATGAGGCATTTAGTGTGCAAAGACTTAGCATACAAATATCAACCAATGTCTATAGGCAGGTACTCACTCACTCAGATTTGAACTCAGGTTCTCTTAGTCGAGAGTCCAAATCTCTAGCTACTGCCAACATGCAGCCAACACACATTCTAATAAATCTGAAATCTATCAAATTTCTAAACCTGCACATTACATTTCGAATATGTAGTCTGTGTATGATGCGTAAAATAAATAGTATGTGAAATTGGTGTAGTAAAATGTTGAGTTCCATTGTTAAAAGCATCGAAACAATTTACTTTGATTATAAGACTAGATTACTTGTGGAAGTATCAATACTATAAAGAGCTTCACCATTCCTTTCATACAACAGCAGAAATAATTGTCATAACCTGTGTATGGGAAGACTTGGACCAGTAAACTGCCATAACCTCAGATGGTCACTGCTGGAGCCTGTGTGCTCAATGACGCCACTGACAGATTAAAGAGGAGCTGAAATGCTTGAACTACCATTGTCATAACGCACCATTCAGAGGATGTGTCACTTTGATTTGATGAGCCCGGAGCCACTGTATACTTCAAATAATTTGTCAAACTTGTTTTCATGCTGAAACCTCTATTGATGAAGTATTTCAGAAAAAAATCAACAACTTACATTGAGTAGATAGGAGCTAGTCAAACTAAGTGCCGCGTGGATGTGATTTATCCAGTACCCAGTGGTCAAAGATACCCAAGTTTATAAAACTATTTAAATTACAAACTGTATACTGTGGCTCCATGCTCATCAAATCTTGGTCACATGTCCTTTATATGATATGTTCATGTGATTGGGCTATGGTTGTGAAGCGTTTCACCCCCTTTTAAGGTCACACAATACAGCGGTTGATAACTTCAACACTGCTAAATGATTTTGTGACTGATCACTATTTTATTCTGAGCTAAGTTTGCAAGGATTTTGGTGGACAAAGACGATTACTAGTATTCACTTGAGACTGACAAGAGACGAGAGCCTCACCTTGGCCTCCTCCTGCGTCTGTTCTCTGTGTAGCATGGCCTGCAGGAAGCAATCTTTCCACTTGGTCGCCGGCACCGACACTGTCGAATCACCTTCATCTACAACACAATACACTCACTAGACAGAGCACCAGTTACTCTAGAAAGGAAGGAAATACATAAGTGATTTATTTACAACAACGGTCAAGAATTACACATGTTATTATGTCACAACTATATTGTTTTAATATGTCAAAATAAAGTAATCAAGAGTGGTGGTGGCGGGAAGGGGTGAACAGAAATGCAATAATTATGTATAGTTCACCCCCACCATAATAGTTGTACAAATGTTGTACAAGTACAATATATTACAATTCCAAAACGAATGCAATATACAGCACCACAGTTCCAAATTAAATATAAAACATTTCAGAATACATAAAACAACATGCTAGTTCCTATGACAGTTGTGAGAAAAGTCTTGTCACAGCTGTTCATAGATTATCATTTGCACAAAGTTCCCCTGGATTGAACTCAGAGGCAAAAAACAGGAGAAGCTGCTTTAAAACACAAATCGCAGCCTTCCTTGTTGCCAGGCGACACCATCCACCCCCCACCCCGGGGTAGATGTGACATCACGAGACATTTCTAAAAATAAACCAAACACAACACAATCAAATGTCGAATACAAGCAATGTAGAAACCATAAACATGATTGTCCACAATGTGTACGTACTGACGCCAGATGTGTCCCTTTCACTGACACCGGAGCTGACTTGGAGTAACGCTAGTTTCAGTCGCTTGATCTCCGCCTGTAGACTTGGCACGCTGCCGTGGGCGTCCTCATTGACCACTGCCTGGCAACATGACGGTCGATGACAACTGTACTCGACATGTCTCCACAGAGAGCAAAACAAAAGTAATTCCTTACGTAGCATCCACTTGTTAGTAATGCTCAGATGATTTTACACTGGCACTTCACCCCCTGGCAAACCTGTTCATTGAACATCATCTCAAATCCTCTGGGAAGCATTCAGCCATGCTGCAATTATCAGGCAACTGTTAAAATCCACTGCTGTCTGTTGGCTGGTACACATTCATACCGCTGGGTGAACTGGAGCAACGGGGAAATTGAACTTGTCTAAATGTTTAAATTACAGTAAGAGAATTTTATTATGGAATACCGTCACTAAAACATATGATTGCCCCCTGCTGTGCCTCGGTGCTCCAGAATATATACATATTGCATCTGTGTGGTATTTTAAGTTATTGACATCAATGCATTACTTTTTAAGTTCAAAGCTGTTTTGTTTAGCTATAAAAACAATTCTTGAACAATAAAACAGATGCAGATGTTAAGAAAATGTGCTTTGCTTTTCTGATTTATCAGCTACAAGAGTAGCAATTAATTTGGAAGGCAAATCAAATAGGATATATATATATTGTATTTACCTCGACAACATTTTAAATAAACAAAACTATTGTCGTCTCACTCACCTTATTTTTTATCAACTTCGCACGACTCGCAAACTGCAGCGGTAGACAAAGTCTCTCCAAAGCACCTGTGTAATACACACCAGAATAACACCCATTGTACATTCGCTACATAAAACATGCGTATGAGTTTGACATGAATATTGCAAGTCCCTGGCAGACCTGTTCAATCGAGAAAAAACCCTAAATTGCACAAGGTTCGACATAACAGTACAAGATCCAAACCAGAATTGTCTTGACAGAGTCTGATGCTGTGGTGACTCGGCCAATGTTCTCCACAATAAACTTGTTGTTGTTTCATCCTGAACTATCTAACACTTGGTTGCACCTTGTAGATAAGCAGCAAGCTCCCTGTGCATTATCGCATTATTTTCAAGATTTGCACAGTATCCTATCAAGCACTCGCATCTAAACAACCAACATATCTAAACTCAATGCTAACTCCAGCAAGGAATTCCAGAGAGCTACGCTCAACCAGTAGTAACCCACTTTACATCCCTCGGGTTAAGACGAAAGCTGGGACCCGAGCTTTCTCGGTTGCTGCACCAACTCTGTGGAATTCGCTTCCTGTCAGTGTCAAGTCGGAAGGTAATATAGTTTCCTTCCGCCAACTTCTAAAAACATATCTCTTTAATGCTGCCTATCCTCCTTAGCTTCCTAGAACCTTCGTCCATCCATCAACGACTCACGCACTGTTCTACGTTTACGCAATTGCTTAACCCCTTGGTTTTGTCGCGCCACTGAGCTTGATTTTCGAGGATATTGGCGCAAAAGAAGTTATTATTATTTATTTATCATATAAGTCCAGTGTTTCATTAAAAAAAATTCCAATTCTCAATGTCATTTAATGATTTCTAGGCCTCGCAAAAATCTTTATAACACATGTAATGATTTGGTTAATCTCGATATTCTATATTCAACATTATTTCAGAATATGCCAAAGCTGTAGAGAATTGATTTTTGTCAGGGTACAGCGACATACCTCGCACCAGGGTGAACACAGGCAATCATGTGTGTTTTTGCATTCCCACCCAATGAATCCTGCAAGAAAATCAATACAGCTGTATATACATTGTTAATGAACTGATAGCAACTGTATTTAATGTAAATACATAGCAGATCAAAATGGTAGGGTAGGGTAATTAACAGGTCTGAAGATGATTATATTGCACAAAGTATAATGTGGTTGAAAAGTTTAATAGTAATATCAAAGTAAGAAGTCAATTACTACTACATTGCTTATTGGTAGTACTGAAATTATTACTATTGTTATTATGTACTGTGATTACCCTGGGTATGCTTGTAAAACAACAAAAACGTGATGCTTTCATATTGTTGTATACATAATTTCATGTCACCAAATTTTATTTGAACCAATAAAAGTTGATCATCTTGGTGTCCCTTAGTTGAAGGCAACTAGAAAACAGTATCCTCACACACACCCATAAACCGTTGAAACTATGCATAACTTTAAATGATTTTGACACCAGCTGGACCACTGGATTGCCTGCACCGAGTTATTCTATTGTTGGATGTTGTGTCAGTGACATTACTACTGGACTACATCGGTGAATCAATACTACAAATTTAATTTTGTATGTTCGGAGTAAAAACACATTTCTGACAATTATTTTGGTATTATTTGATAAATGTTCACTGTAAATGATTTTTCAAATCAATTACAGTACTAGTTGAAAATTCATGTGTTAAATCACTCCACTTGTGGTGTAGTATAATCAGTCATGTGATCATGTCACATGGTAACAGAGCAGGCAGCCACACTGCTCAAAAACCATCACTTTCATACTGCTTCTTGACACTATTTCAAAGTAGAGTTTGTGGGCGGGGCCAGTGTGATTTGTGGGCGGGGGCCGTGTGCCTTGGAAGTGAAGGATGCTGGGAGCCTGGGACTCACGCGAAGGAGGAAGCTCAACTTGGAGTCTCTGTAAGGAACATGACGGGACTTTCCGTGAGCGATGCCGCCTAGTGCCATGATGACATTCCCCAGTGCCGACAGCGATCTGTTGATACTCCCAGCCTCCTGGTGGCAGCAACAGGAACAAAACATCTTTTTGCAGAATTTTTGGACAATTGTTGATGATGGCCTTGTATATTGGAAACTTTGTTATTTTTATGGTCATCAGATGGCATGGCAAACAGAGCTAAAAACCTATCGAACATTTTCTTAATTTAATATGAACATATGCAAGGTTCTAACAGTACTGTAGAGGTTATACAGATAAAATTCTGACCATTACAACTGGTATTTATAAAACAATTAAACAAGGAATGACCTCAGCTTTAATAAACACACATGCACATACTTAATAAACGCAAAGTCATGGCTTGAGATAAACAGTTTACGCCATCTGATCGAATTGGTTAATTTTTAAATTGGTATCTCTAGTGCGCTCCTCACACAAACCTTGAGCCTGACACCGATTGTGTGCGTGTCCTTCTGACGCTCACTCCCTGCGAGGTCCACTAGGTTCAACTGAGAAGACTTCACATGCCAGATATTCTCCGTCTTCTTCTAAAGACGCAATCACAAAAGACACACATAATGCTGAGCCAGAGGAAGAGTGCAGTAACATTGGCACTTGCTTGGGTATGTGCACCTAGAAGTATTAACAAAACCTAAACAATTTTGTAGTAAAACTAAAACTTCTATGCCAGTTCTAGACTTGTAGAAAAATCTTGTTGAAGTAATAAAATCCAAGTTGTGTGGAGTGGAATTTTCATGGAAAGGCTGACATGACGTATTCCCACTCCTACTAGAATAGTAGTTTCGTTTAAGATGTTCAGTGAACCCATATATTTTGGGCAAACATTTGTAATGATGTGGTCTCAGCTGACTATGTTTGACACAGCAACAGAGCATTTGTACCCAGATTCTCTTAATGGAGAGTTCGTGTGCACCACCATGAGCGTGAAAGAGAGAAGACCTGAGACTGAGGCTCACCTTTGACTCGATGTGTAGTGTGAAGACGGCGTGACTGCGGGAACTCTCTCGGTTCATTGATGTCGCTGCCACTGTTCTGTTGGCCCAGCCTGCTGCCAACACCTGGAACACACCCACATAAGGTAGTCATTGATGCTACATGTGAGGGCGTGTCAGACAGGGCTTTATACAGGACCAAATTATTGCCAATCACACATGTTTTGGTGGACACATGGATGTTAATTGTTAAGGCAGTTTACAAACTATAAATGCGTCTGATGACCTAAATTGGACTACAAACCCACATGTGACACCATTTACACTTACTTTTGCGGCATAACTGACAATATCTATGGTTTTGGAAGACCTTTTTTTCTACCCATCCACAACAGTTTTGACCCGTCCAAATGATGGGTGGACCGATCTCTGCAGAAAGCTATGGCGTCAGGGCATTAACCTGTCAATGCACTGTCAGAGTGGTTGGACAATGCAATGTTATCAGTAGTAAATACTGACAGATACCGTTGACAGCACTGTGAACTGTCGATAGTAATAACACTATTAAAATTATTGACACCTGTCAAAAAATCAGCAGATCAGTGGTGGGGGTGAGTGTAGAGGAAATGTAGTCGTGGTTACAGTATGGGCCTGGTGAACCTCTACACGTAGTTAATTATGAGTTTATGTGATATGTCTAGGTTCCTCTTGTGAGCTCAGGGGTAGGGCGTCGGACTCTCGACTAAGAGGACCCGGGTTCGAATCCTGTGCTGCGGTGTTAAAACCTTGGGCAAGTTTTTTCACTCTACATTGCTCCAGTCCACTCAGCTGTATAAATGAGTACCTGGTACCTGGCTATAGACAAGTGGTGGATATGTGTACGAGCAGCCTTCGCGCATTAATTGTAGCATACGGCTGGATGCTTCCCAGAGAAGTTGAGATGGTGTTTGATTGAACAGGTCTGCCAGGGAAGTAATGTGTAAAGCGCTTTGAGCAATCCTGAGGATTGGATACTGTGCTATACAGTGTATAAGAACTTACCTTTACTCTTTAGGGTAATCTATTTTGTAATTTATTACTTTTACAACATGTGGGGAAACTTTATGAGTGCATGCATAAAGATTGTGGTTTGGTGCGTATTTTAGTAATTTATTTATTATTAATTTTTTTATCATTGCTAGAGTCAACTTAAATAATCAAGAAAGCCAAAGGCTGAGCACGAAGACAACTGTTATAAGATGTACTTTTTTAAACAGAAAATAATGTATTTTTTATTTGATATATATATATATATATATATATATATACATATAAAATGAAACATGTATATTTTTAAATGCCTTTATGCAGACCATTCAGTGCA
The DNA here is from genome assembly GCA_025642075.2 of Ridgeia piscesae. Lineage (NCBI taxonomy): Eukaryota > Metazoa > Annelida > Polychaeta > Sabellida > Siboglinidae > Ridgeia > Ridgeia piscesae. Next base: position 475,708 of record JAODUO010000117.1, read on the forward strand.
GCATATGTCGGTCTGTTACTACTTCTGGTTGCTTTAAGCAGACCACAGCTGTGCAGCTTAAAGTTGTGGTTACTGGTTGTGCTGATAAACCCTTTACATAAACATTTCGACTAATATATTAGCAAACATAGTGTCAATGTAAATTAATAATATGTATAATTATTTGCACCAAAATTAAACTGTTTTGGTGATCTTGAGAGCACTGTTTTCAGTGTGTAATGGAGCAGTATGCCATATGTGCTATATGTATAACTGGAAACTGAAAGCACACCAAACATGTGATGTTAATAGTAATAATAGTATCAACAACACATTATGAGAGTGCTACCGAGTGGTGTAAAATTAAATAAATGATGCAAACTTGACTGTACTGTTTGGAACCTACTAAAATGTGCACCATTGGCTACGATTGATGTGAATGACCTCAACGCAAACCAACCAATCATGTGCGAAAATGCAAACGTTTGAACCATTCCGATGATTCAAGATTGGCATAAAAAATGTTGTTGAAGGGGCTGCTTCACACAGTACCTGGTAAGCATCGCATGCGCTTGCCACGGAACGCTCAATGAGTCCATCGACAAACACCCCTCGCTTCATGTTTTCTCGTAACTGAAGGCCGGTAGATGCAGGGTCAAGGAGGTCGTAAATCTGTTCATTGTAGATCTCCAGGAACGAACATCGACACAGGAACTCAACGTTGTCCTCACCGTGCTGCAAATGGGAAGTAATCAATTACATTCCAGGCTAGTGCTAGGTTTAAAATTGGTTTAGTCAATTTGGCTAAAGTCAGAAATTTCTTTAGCCAAATGAGATTTTCTTTAGCCATTTTTAGGTCAAAACATGATGTAATATTATATAGAATGCTATACATTATTCACAACAAAACATGTAATTTTAATTAAATAAACATCGACAACATAATTAACATAAAAAACAAAACACATATAAACAAATATTATCTAAGTTTAATCATAAAAATTAAATCTGAACAACTGTTGGGGAATTTTGCAAATACAAAAATAAATAAATTTTAATTTTCATCTATTAAAGTTGAATATAACATTTTATAACAACCATTTAGAACAATCTACTCTACTCCTGTCTCTTGTTGCAATGCAGCAATTCAAAAGTGCATTATTACCTATCATAAAACATTGTTTGACAGGTCAGTAACTGGTTAATTGAATAGCATAATTCTCCAAATGAATTAACTGTAATTCTGGCCTGGGTGATGCAGGCTGTAAATGATAACACATATTTTGACATGCATCTTTCTCTCTGTAATATGTGTGGTGATGAGACTTTTTAAACATACATGAATTAGATCAAACCTATATTGACATTTGGTTGAATAATTACCAGATGGCACATCGGTTATTTAATGGTCATGCCATGTGACTCTACTGACACTGAATCTGTCAGGTAAAGTGTTGGGTACTCAACTCAAACTTGTAGCTAGTGTCATCCAGCAGGTGCCCATTGTCCAGGCAACACAATTCTTTATTGAATTAAGCCCTCCTAATGTTTAAGAGCATGGCTAAATGGGGGATTAGCGACCTATTGTTTATTCTGCTTGGCACATCAAGCTGACTAGTTATTTGGGTCAGTGTGATGTGAGATCATTTAGGCAACATCAACAGAACCGGGCGGTAAATAATGCAGTCACGTACTGCTGATAATGTCATTAATAATGACTAAAATAACGTTTTGCCAATTTTGTGAAGTTTTATTTTCGCCAAATAGCAAACTGTTTCGCCTACGGTACAATTGTAAAAAAAGTAAAGGCAAGTTCTTATATAGCGCAGTATCCAGTCCTCAGGACTATTCAAAGCACTTTACACTTTACACAATTGGCGATAAAACAGTGCTACCCTAGACATTTGCTATTAAAATGACTACCGGTAAGTCCACTTTCTTATAATATGAGTGTAAACAACTTATTATTTTTCCATGTAATCATTAATAATGATTGCCATTTTCTGTGCATTGTTTAGAGTTTCATGGCTGTCTTCACATAAAGGACTAGGACAATGGCTGCTGAAAGTGCCTTACATGAGTCATATCTGACTGTTTCACTGCAGTTAGCTCTTGTCGTTAACATCACTCTAGCAATATCACTGAGTAGCATTAGTGTGCCTTTTTTGACAAATACTCTTATGATTTCTTTGAAGATATAACCAGATATTCACTCATATGCAAACAGAGCTGAGTGATCTGGAGCGACACAGAGGGAACAACCTTGCCGAGCGGTTGATACTGGATTGGAACGTGAGTTCCCTCAAATAAGATCCCGTTGGTCTAGCCCATGAACCCAAACAGCACACGACACAAGCATGCACTTGTAGTTTAGTGTCACTCATCAGATTGGACAACAGTGAACTAACCATGAGCTGCTCCTTTTTAATGAGAGTAAACAGTTTCTCAAAGCTGTGAGGGATGACGCCGCGCTGTGCGTGCTGAAAGTTGTCACAATCTTCCGACGGACCTGACAGGCAGACAGAAATCAAATAGTGTCACAAGTGATGACATATTATCCAACAAGGCATACTAGGGGGAGCCACCTCCTAGCTGTATTTTGTCACCAACTTCACCAAATACTTGCACAAACTGCCATCTCGCAGCTGTTTATTTCTCACATCAAAGTGTTGTTCTAGTTGATGAAATTGCAATTTAAAATTAGTTTTCAAATTATCTTTGGGTGTCTTCAAGTTCAGAACTGTGGATTACAGCCCAAAAATTATATGTATAGATTAAGCGTATCTGAAGAAATGGTAGATTATTACAATGAGTGTTGGCTAATAACAATCAACAACAGAAATATGTAGAGTAGAATATTTGTACTATTTAGTATAAATGCTCCCGATAAACACTCACCAACCATTGTAAATGTTTTCCCCGATCCAGTTTGCCCACTGTAACAAAGAAGTCAATATTTTCATGGTTAATTTCATGCCTGAGTAATTGTTTTCTTTTAAATGGTAAACTGTAACAGTTCATTTTTATTGCATTTACAATTTTTTGTCTTCTATCTTTATTACTAGAAAGTCTAGAATTGGTAAATGTATTCATGATGCTGATTTAGTTGTAGTGGCATGTAAATTATGTGTATTTACTTAATTCTTTTAGTATTATTTTTATTGTAGTGAATTGTATGTCTTACTAAAAGCTCTACAAGTATTAATGGATGAGTGTATTGTTAGAGGAACTACTGAAAATCTCAACGTAAATAAAGCTTTAACTACCAGGGTAATAATAAAGTGCTATAGTAACTGAACTACTTTTTTACCATTGACACACACACACACACACATAATCGTAATTTATACTTATTTTGCAGTTAACTACTATTTTTCTGTAATATTATATATGCGAACTGTATCATAAACTACCTGCTAGATGGCGTCTGTAACTTACAAGTAACACATCAACAGTTATGCAGGCATATTATCGATTTAAAAATGCTCATGATATATGTGTACATGAGTCATGAGAATTACTTACTAGGCAAATATAGTTCCATTATATCCAGCCACGCAGCTCTCGATAAGGGATTTTCCAATGCACTCGAAGACCATTTCCTGAAGGCAGATAATATCAAAACAACTAGTACAACAGCCACTTAGTCTGTCTTAATCACATAACTGCAATGTCTTACTTCTCTACATGGCTGTGGTCAGACATTTAGCAGAGTTTAAGCATCACTGAAGCAACGCCGACCCATGGTTTGGAGAGTATAATCATTTATACAGTTGTAACAATGTCACTCAGTAGATCCCCGGAGTCTAGTCATTTTTTTGTCATGTGCTTGCCTAATTATACACCTCAATTTCATTAGTCCACACTGTTCCAGACTCATACAGTTGTGTATTAAAGCGACATGGTCCGTTCGTGGCTTTTAATTTTTATTGCAAAATCATGTTATACGGTATAAATTATACCTATTATAGCGTAAAGACAGTCAAAATATGTTTTCATGTACCATTTAGGGGTTGAAAATAGACGCAGTAAGGGCGCTTAACTCTGTGTACACATCGACCACGAGGCGTTTTCGAAACCGTTGTAGGTGTGGCTAAAAGCCCAGAAGGAAATGCATGATCATGTGATGCAGTATCACGTGAACACAAGTTGACGCCATTAACGCCACACCCAGCCAGGTGCATGGCTCCCAGTTGGGGTGGGTGTCACTTGCAGCGATTTGAGTGCCAGCGTCGAGATTCTGATAAACATTCGACGTTTAACATTACGAAGTCAGTTCTGTTTCGATAGAACATTTATTGGCGGTCAGGACGGTACAATAGTTATAACTTATACTGATTAACTGATTAACATGATTTTGCAAAAAAAATTCAAACCCACAAACTGATCATGTCACTTTAAGGCACTTTTTATGGTTGAAACAGCACCTGGCTTGTACCAGTATATATGAGTGTGGCCATAGTTTACAGCAAAAAGCTCTAGATAATTGCTACAACAGTTACAGAGCAGGTACCAGTAGATGCAAACTGCACCATAACATGACCTAAAAATGCTATAACACACTCTGTGGTAGCACTACACAAGTGCAGATAATACAAAGATACCATACCTGGGTTGTGTTGATGTCTGCTATTTGATCGTATGTGAAAACCCTCGCCTCTGGCTTGCATTTCATGATGATGGCATTGCGCTGTGTATCAACGGTGAGACAGTGACCCAGCTCTATCTTATCTTCATCACACGGTGGCCTCACACGGACAAACACCTTGATAGAGTCGCTCTCTCCCGTCTCTGTGATGCCTAGTGTTACACAGAACAGTCAATATTACGAGCATCTGACAAGGACTGAATTGAGCCGACATGTTTCGAGTGTTAACATTTTCCTCCGCCAAATTTTCAGGGATTAATTTGAAACCCTTTGCAGGGCTAGAACTTCGGCATTTGTTTTACTAGACAGCGGTACTAGCAAAGTCAAAAGTTTACTAGTCTGCCAATAGGTTTACTAGTCCGGCAAAACATAAAAACAATCCAAATTTAAGTTGTTACAATTTGTTTTAAAACTAAAAACAGTATATGTTGCAACCCCAGTAAAACAATGCACTTTTCATAAAGGTAACAAATAAATAATACAGAAATAAAAAAAATTATGAATTAAAAAGTGAAGATATGATCTGTATTAAAAAACTGTGCAATTGAAAAAAATGCCAATTGCATCAGTAGTTAGGGCTTTATGCAGGATAACATTATTGCCAGTCACAAGTGTTTTGGTGGACAGTTTACAAACTTTTCAATGTGTCTGATGACCTGAAATGGACTACAAACACACATGTGACACCATTTTCACTCACTTTCAAGGCATAACTAACAATATCTATGGTTTTGGAAGGTGTTTTTTTTGCCCATCCATATTCGTTTTTATCCATCCAAATGACGGGTGGACGGGTCTCTACATAAAACTATGTCAGTAATACCACCCTACCATTATGAATTTCTCTAGAAATTCTGGAAATTTACCTCACATTACGCTGTTATGAAAACTGCTCTACTGGACTGTATTAATGGAAATAAATACCACTAGAAAATTGTAGACATCAAAGAACCATTAATCTTACAAATAATGCCCAGACAAGTTCATCGCTGGTGCCATGCCAAAGAAAATGTTCAACATTTATCAGTAAATGAAGCTACTTATCAACGTTTAAATAACTTGGGATTTAGTTACATCCCCCCAGCATGTTGGTGGATTAGGATCACTGTGATTACAAAGGCTTGATTGATTGATGTAGGGTGGATGACACATTGACCTATACTAAACAACCGGACTAGTTATTAGGAAGGTTTACTAGTCCGCCTTTATCTTTACTAGTGTACGAACTAGAGGACTAGTGGGTACCCGCTGAGATTCGGTACCGCTGCTTTGGAAGAACAATAATGTTTCTTTCCCCATGTTGGTTAAGAAGAAACTTTCCATTCAGAAATCGAACTCGGTCGTTTTGCTCAGTCTTATTCTTCTTCTATTAATCAGCCAACATCAATGTTTTGATGATTATGCTGATTTGTGGAAGTTGCAGTAGACACTTCTGAAATGTAGTGAAAGGGTGTGTGTCATAGTAGAAGGGGGTAGTAGACATAAGAAATAAAGGGGAGGGTGAAGGGTGGTCTGTCATGGTTACACTTACAGGTGGGCAGCAAGCCTGGACTTGAAACAGTCCAAGGACTTGGCTGCCACTATTTCCTGGGGCAGGCTGTTCCATTTGGGGATGGTCCGGGGGAAGAATGACATATGCCTGTACTGTGTCCTGCAGTAGGGGATGTTGTAGCTGTGCGTGTTGTTCTTTCTGTGGATTGATCTGTTTTCTGTTGGCTGTGGTAGGTATTCAGAATCAATGGTGACGAGGCGGTGGTGAAATTTGTAAAACATTTCAAGTCGAGCTTTTTTACGACGTTGTTGGAGTGTGGGCCAGGCAAGAGAGTCGATGATGGAGTTGATGCAGGATGTCTGGTGGTGTCTATTTGTAACCCATCTTGCAGCTCGGCGTTGGACTTTTTCTATTGTTTGCAGAGTGTGGGTCCCAGACAGTGGCTGAGTACTCCAGGATTGGATGGACAAAAGCTTTCTGTGCTCTTTCTTTATGTGACATGTATCACTTCTCGGAAGATTCACACCGTCACCCCTAAACAACACAGCCCCCCCACATCCTATTCATGCTTCTTAGAAACCCATGACATAGCAGGAAGCTGCTGCCCCCACCCCGGCCACCAATTGTTAGTATAAAAGGAGGAACATTTTGGAGCTTGGATCATTCCTCTGAGCTTCATCATGTAGTCTTTACAGTCAACGAGCCCTTTGTGGTGTGGGTAAGTTCCAAACTGTATTTTATACTTAATAACTAGTAGACTGGTTGTGAACCATAGTAAAGAGTGTCTTTAATGGACTACGAGGAAGATGGCTGTATGTGATTACAGATACTGTTTATGGCTAGAATGGTACGTAAAGTTTACTTTAATAATGTTTAGCTTAAACAGATATAGCTGGTGTTTGTAATTGTAGTGATACGTGTAAGTGAACTTTAATATGGATATTTATCAGGATGTTTAGAATGGAATAGACGAGAGTCACCCGGTACATACTCAGCCATCCACACCCCTTCTTTTGATGTTATCTTGATGGATCACCACAAGTGTCAGTTGGTGGACTGCATGTGGACCCCTGTAGGCAGAGTCAGCTGTAGTGAGCTAGATACTGTTTCAGACTTGTAAACAAAGCTGAACTATGTAGGGTCAGTGACAAATATGACAATTGACATGTGAGCGCTACACACAGTAGGCTTATATTATGTCATTTAGTAGTTGTTCGTTAAGTAACACTTTGAACTTTGATTTGTATTTGCACAGGAAAGTGACCAATCCTGATCTATTCATGATTGTGGCCAGTCGTTGGTGTAGTCATTCGTGTAACCTACAGTCGTTGGTGTAGTCATTCATGTAATCTACAGTATTGTTATCTTATAGTCATACAGGAGTAACTTGTATGTGGATTTGTATGGGCTTAAAGACGAATGTATTTGGTATTGTGGTCACGAAGTGAGACCAAGATTTATTTAGAATTTTTTTGTATTATTTTAGCAGTTAAACTGTATTAAGCGCATTTTATATTTTAAACTTGCCTTACAGTGGTCTATCTTTTAAAGTAGGCTTAAGCGCAGCAGCGCGCACACATTTAGTTTTCTTGTTTCCGATTTTTAGGTTTCTTCTGAGGAAGCTGAGTGTATTGTTCGCTTTATTGGTGATGGTGTCTATGTAGAGTTCCAAATTCAGGTTGTCCTATATATTTATGCCAAGGTATTTTGCTGTGCTGATGTTTTGCAGGTTGTGTCCATATAGGTGGTATGACGGTACAATTTTCTTTTTCTTTCGGTGGCACTCAAAGTGTAGCACTTTTGTGGATGGACTACTGTTTCTCCCATGTGTTGAGAGGGAATCAAGATCTTTTTGCAGCTTTTTCTGGTCCTCTTTGTGTTTAATGGTGTTACTGCACAAGGTGTCATCAGCAAACAGTCGGATTTTTGATTCAATGTCTATGGGTAGGTCATTGGTGTACAGAAGGAAGAGACAAGTGCCAACGACTGATCCCTGCAGGACTCCTGAGTCCACAGGCATGAAGTTTGATACCTCTCCCCAACCACTACAGCCTGCTGTCTGTTCTCGAGAAAGCTGTCAATCCATGCATTGAGTCGACCTCCGATTCCATAGCGACGCAGCTTGTGAACTAGAAGTGTATGGCTCACCTTGTTGAATGCTTTTTCAAAGTCAAGGACAATGGTGTCCTCCTGGTTTCCCCTCTCCAGTTCTTCACTTGTTTCATCCATGTACCCCAGAAGTTGCGTCTCACAGGACCGTCCGCATCCGAAGTCATGCTGCTCTGGGCAGAGAATGCTGTTCTTCTCAAGGTGTGACATGATGTGACTAGCGATGATGTGCTCCATCACCTTGCAGGCTATGCATGTGAGTGAGATGGGGCGGTAGTTTTCTGACTTATATGGTTCACCCTTCTTGAAGACAGGCGTGACATGGGCTAATTTCCAGTCGAGTGGCAACGTTCCAGTCTGGTAGGAGTTTCGGAAGAGCTGGTTTGACCTTCTTTGGTAATGTTGATGTTTTTACAGTCTGTGTACTCAGAAAGGTCTGGTTTGGGGGGGGGCAACATAGTTTAAACTCCGCAGCAGTAACAGTATCTCTGAGCTTGTTCTTTGGGGTCTGTAATAAGTTTCCCAGTATCTTTGAATGGAGATCGAGACTCCCATCCCCTCAGTTATTCTTGCTTTGATGAAGCACTAGAACTTAAACAGTGGGTTAAATTCACCAGCTTCTTTGCTGGCATCATTCCATGTCAATCAAGTCTTGTTGAATGAAGAAGAGCCTACTGCCTAGCCTAAACTAGAGTAGAGGCGCCAGGCCCAGAGCCGAGGTCGAAGGTGAGAAGCTGTTATTGTGCAACTGGACAATCCGTCACATCAATTTTAAATGCTGTCTCGCAAATAATTAGTTGGAAAATACAGACAATGATTATAAATTAATCCTCCAATGAATGTTAATCTCATCCTAACAATGAATGAGTGAATGACTCGAGTCGAAAGTAGATAACTCGGACTCAGTTACGTACTACGACAGTAGAGTAACAAAACATCGATTATTAACTCAAATCGGAACGGATCTACCATATACACTTCGCCAAATATGTCACATAAATCATATGATTACGTATGTTAACAATGCATACCAGGCATGACTGTGTATCCGTCGAAACGTACAGC
>JAODUO010000117.1:490000-562500 GCA_025642075.2 Ridgeia piscesae
TCATGGGAGATTTGAACGCCAAAATCGGATCAGACAACAGCGGGTACGAAGAAGTCATGGGCAGACAGGGACTTGGCAAAATGAATGAAAATGGCGAGATGTTGGCTGACTTTTGTGCATGTAACAACATGATCATCGGAGGCAGCGTGTTCCCGCATCGGAGGATTCATAAGGCAACCTGGGTATCACCAGACCACAGAACAGAAAATCAAATAGACCATATCTGCATAGGACGGAAGTTCAGAAGATCAATGCAGGATGTGAGAGTGCAGAGAGGGGCAGATGCAGCCTCAAACCACCATCTAGTGCTGGCCAGAATGAAGATGAAGATGAAGCTAAAGAAGAGAGAAGTCAAGAAGAGCACCAGAACGCAGTACAATATGGACTTCCTAAAGGACAGGCTGACAACAGAGACCTTCCGACTTACAGTCAGAAACAAATATGAAACCCTACAAGATCTTCTTGACGAAGGAAACATGGACCTAGACACACAATGGCAACAGATCAAGGAGATGTGGACCAGCGAAGTTATGGGAAAGAAGAAATACCAACACAAAGACTGGATTTCTGCAGACACTCTCAACAAAGTGCAAGTGAGGAAGGAAAAGAAAGGTGCAATTAACAACAGTCGAACGAGAGCAGCAAAAGCAACAGCACAGGAAGAGTACACAGAGGCAAACAGAGCAGTCAAGTGCAGCGTAAAAACAGACAAGGCAAACTTCATTGAAGACCTAGCCAAGGAAGCAGAGGACGCATCAGCCCAAGGAAACATGAAACAACTGTATGATATAACAAGAAAATTAGCAGGAAAGTACAAGCGTACAGACAGACCTATCAAAGATAAGATAGGCAATGTACTTACCAGTGATGAAGACCAGTTGAAGAGATGGATGGAACATTTTGAAGAACTGCTAAACCGGCCACCACCCCAGAATCCTCCAGACATCACGCCAGCTGAAGAAGTACTCCAGATAAACTGCGAAAGACCAAGTAAGGCAGAGATTGAGAAAGCCATTCATCACATGAAGAGAGGGAAAGCTTCAGGCCCAGACAAAATTCCTGCCGAGGCAATCAAGGCTGACATAGAGACCTCCACAGAGATACTGCATGATCTATTGGGGAAGATATGGGAGCAAGAAGAAATACCAACTGAATGGAAAGAAAGGTACCTCGTGAAGCTCCCAAAGAAAGGAGATATGCAAGAATGTAATAACTACAGAGGGATAATGCTCCTATCAGTACCCGGAAAGGTCCTCAACAGAGTCATCTTGGACAGACTGAAGACAGGGGTGGATGCCAAGCTCAGAGACCACCAAGCTGGCATCCGCAAAGACAGATCATACACCGACCAAATAGCAACACTGCGAATCATTGTAGAACAATCCATGGAATGGGACTCATCCCTGTACATAAACTTTGTAGACTACGAGAAGACATTTGATAGCCTCGACAGATATACACTGTGGAAGCTTCTACAGCACTACGGGATACCGAATAAACTTACATCTCTGATAAGAAATAGTTACGAGGATATGGCATGCAGGGTCATTCATGCAGGACAACTTACAGACTCCTTCATGGTGAAGACAGGAGTGAGGCAAGGATGTCTTCTGTCACCATTCTTATTCCTGCTCGCCATAGACTGGATCATGAAAAAAACTACAAAATATAGAAGAAATGGGACCCAGTGGACACCTTGGAGCCAGTTGGAGGACCTGGAGTTTGCGGATGACCTCGCTCTCCTCTCACACAGCCATCAACAAATGCAGGAAACAACAGAGCTGCTAAACACAGTGTCAACACAGCTAGGACTCAACATCAACAGAAGCAAGACAAGGATTATGAAAGCCAACACAAAGAACAACAACCCCATTACAATGAACGGAGAGCCACTGGAAGAGACAAACTCATTCACATACCTGGGCAGTACAATCAACAAACATGGAGGCACAGCAGAAGACGTCAAAGCAAGGATACAGAAAGCAAGAGTTGCATTCATCATGTTGAGAAAAATTTGGAGAGCAAAACAAATCAAAACTAACACCAAACTGAGAATATTCAATTCAAATGTCAAGGCAGTTTTACTCTATGGATCGGAGACATGGCGAAGTACACAGAAGACACTAAAAAGAATACAGACCTTCATCAACAAATGCCTGCGTAGAATCCTACACCTGAAGTGGACAGACAAGATATCCAACACTACACTCTGGAAAATGACCAAGCAACTACCCATAGAAAATGAAATAAAGAAGAGAAAATGGAGGTGGATAGGACATACACTCAGGAAACCACCAAACACCATCACCCGTCAAGCCATCACATGGAACCCCCCAGGGAAGAGACGAAGAAGTAGGCCACGAAACACCTGGAAAAGAGACACGGAAAAAGAAACGAAGGAGATGGGATACACCAGGAGAGAAATGGAGAAGATGGCCACAGACAGAAAACGGTGGCGTTCCTTAGTCGATGGCCTATGCTCCCAGCGAGCAAACAGGCATAAGTAAGTAAGTAAGTTTGTCATTGCGTTAAATTGCCCCCATAAATTGCATTTTGTTGATACGTGTAGGCAGGTTGGCATGTAACGAAGCACAAATATGTTGTTACCGCTACAAAGCTTAATTATTTTTTGAGTAATCGGCATGAAACAAGGTACAACTTTAAAATAAAGTACTTTTAGTTGCGACGAAGTAGTAATCTAATATAAGAATACTTGTACTCCGTTATTTTTTCGTTTACTTCACGAAATAGTTTCGTTACAATATTGTCAGGTGTAGTCGCCATATCGCCATATTGAAATATATTAACAATATGCAATCACGACGGTTCTCCGGCCAGTTTGCAATCGTATACATACAAAGTAAATATTTAATCTTAGTGCTACTGATCGTGTAGAGTAATGTAGTTATTTTAGTGTCGCATTTTTGTGCCTGCTGTAATGTTGAAATTAAAACGTTGAATTGTAATATACTTTTACTTTTACTTGTGCTTCAAATACCTTTAGAAGTTACTTTTTTATTCAAGATGTTTTCAATGTATTTTTAGATAAGTTGTTTTTAGGTGAGTTATTGGCATGTTCTGTTATCGAGAAGTACACCGAAATCAACACTCTGCGATGAAATGATTCGCACACCTATTTAATATACTCGTAACTGACATGTTCGTCACTGGAGCTGAAGACAACTAGCGTATACTCAGTTTCGATTAAGTTTCCGTCGTGTAATATGTGATAACTTTTCACCACGAGCACGTACATTGTTTCTGCTAGCCACCATGGATTGAATGTCCTCTTGCAGCTTAGACATTTTTATATTTATGGCTACCCCCAGGAGAGACACAGAGACAAAAAAGAAAACTGTATATCTGTATATCTGTATATCTGTATATCTGTATATCTGTATATCTGTATATCTGTATATCTGTATATCTGTATATCTGTATATCTGTATATCTGTATATCTGTATATCTGTATATCTGTATATTTATATATATATATATATATATATATATATATATATAAAAGACGCTTCAACGAACACGCATATAACGAATTCATGTATATAACGAACTCGTCAGCAACTCATAAAATATTTCGTCTTAAGCGTGTTGTACTGTATACAAGCTCTATGCGTTTGCCTTCGAGCTGGTACAGGATGAATGATTCCATGTCAAATAGGCGTCGGAACGGGGGGACTCCCCTCTAAACGCTAACATATCCAGCAATACCCACTCCCGTTTTTTTTTTGTAAAAACGACAGCAGCGCCGACATGCGAAAAACGGAAGCAATGAATAAAGAGGTAAAAGCAGGAATACACATCTAGTACTTCCGGGAAACAAAGACAATATACATAGGCGTCGGAAACGGGTATATTTATTGCAATTTGTGTCATAATGGGTTGAGGTGAAGTTAGGATCAGCCCCCGAAATTTAGGGAAGGGATAGGTGTGACCGTGCAAATCGTGGTTTTCTGAAATCGCAAGCGGTAGGGAATTTGAAGATACAGAGGCGTGGCAGTGACGATGTTTCAAAAGGACCACCTAGCCGTCTTTCGGCATTGTGAATTGAGACAGTGCGATACCGTAGGCGGAGTGGCGCTGATGCCCCGACTCAGTCCCCCCAAAATAAATTTCGTTCCGACGCCAGTGCTATTAGGTTTGTAAGGAAGGAGGCGTACCTCGACACATTAGCGCCCCGGGGACTCTGCATTTAGTCAACGACGCTGTTATTGTTGTTGCGACCGTCTTCTGGCCGGCGCTATGATAATCAAATAGATGGTGGTGCAGACATCTCTACTGTAAGATCATTGATGACAATTTTGAGAGACACAATTCCGCTACGTCAGCAATCCAAAACCCATATTGCAAGAGAACAGGACACAACAATGTCGTTTAGCAATCATAGCGCATATGGTTAAGACTAAACATAAATCAAACTGAACTGTTCAAAGTATTGCGTGATTGTGTTATAGAAATGTGTTTTAGAAAAAGAATCGCTACAAAATACTGTGAAACCAAACTTCACGCAGTCATTACAGTGAATGAACTGTGTAAATTCGTTGTCACATTGAGTACTATCAATGACAGGAACATATCTCATAATTGTGTAAACGTTAGCAGCAGCAGTATACTAATCTTTTCTAAAAGTCAATTGACATACATTTAAGAAAAGTGGCTACACACAAAAATAAACTACCCTTTTGTCTATTAACAACAATGTGTTTTGCTTTGGTTGGCAATCTTGTTAAGTGGTAACCGAAAGTAACTGCATGGGTTTATGCAGAGAATACTAACCAGATGCAGCTGCAATCACATTTGTTGCGTCAGTGGTTTAGAAAAGTATTTATTAAATAAATGTAGGATTTTATTGATCGCGGCATCGCGCAAGATATATTAAGTGCAGTGTTGTACATTGGGAATGTTCTAAACACGTGCACATTGTCAAAGCAAGAAATGTCAAATGCAACAAACAAAGTGGAAGATTGCCCAGATCACGTTGCTATTCGAAATCTCAAGCGGCCAAGTAAACAACTTCAGCCTTAACCTGACAACACCGACCAGAAGACCTAGACGTGAACACATTGTATATATCATCCTCCAGAACAGACTACAGAAAATGCACATTCTTCCCAGTGGTGCCTCCAACAGACTGGAACGGCCTTCCAGAGACTGTACTATTGGTTTCAAGCATCAAGTACTTCAGAGCTACGGTATCTGCCCATATACATTCCCATTAAACAAACCAGCAACGCCCCTGTCCCTCCACTGCCCGTAGACAATGCATATGCTCTCAGAAACTCATCTACATTGTACCCAGCTGCAAATACAATTCATCGATACGTGCATCCTGAACGCAACAACCTCCTTTCAATGTATGGAAGGTGGTTGCTATCCGGGAAGAACACTATTGGACAGACACAAATCACATCATCCATTCTTTCTGCAAACTACACACAGAATGTTTTTCACTACTCTGAAGTTGGAGAGTGTGCATACAACATGTGTTTATACAAGATGGCATGACTCTATGGATAATCCGATTATTCTGTGGATAAGACCGATATATTGACTTCGGGAAACGTTGCAACTCTAGATGGTCATGTGCACAGGTACGTCGGAAAGACTGAAATCGCTACAACACATCTAAGGCCGTTGACCCGCTGGTTACATCTGGTTTATTAACATGGAAACAAACAAAATGTTGAGCTCACAGAAGGAATGTGTTGATAGTGTCAAGATATGTGAGCCACTGAGATGTAGTGATCACAACCAGATATATTTTATCATCAAAGTAAAGGGAGAACGAAATAAAGAAAAAAATAAGGTACAGGAAAACTTTCACAAAGGAAGATATAAGGACATGAGGGAATATTTAGCAAATATAGAATGGAATAACACGCTGAAGAATAAGACAGCAACAGAATGCTGGAATATCTTAAAGAGTGAAATTGACTGCGTCATTGACAAATTTGTCCCCTTGAAAAAACAGGGGAAACGGTCAAAGAAGAAACACTTATCGAAGGAAGCCATTAAAAAAATCAAGTAAAAGCAAATGATGTGGAAGACATATAGACATATTGGAAGTGAAGAAGACTATAGCATTTATAAAGAAGCACTTAATCAAGCTACAGCTGAAATTAGAAATTCAAAGAGACGCTACGAACAAAAAATAACTTTTAATATAAAACGTGACAACAAGAGTTTTGATGCGTATGTTCGAAGTAAACAGAAAGTTCAGGATAAGGTCGGTCCTCTAGAAGGTAGTGATGGAAACATAATAACAGAGCGATTCTTCATGGCAGAAAACCTAAATGAATACTTTAGTTCGGTTTTTACCAGGGAAGACATTAGTATATTACCAGTACTTGAGACTAAGTTCGAAGGGAGAGAGTCTTACTATTTAGGACAACTCATTATAACCCCAAAAATAGTAGCTATGAAAATAAGAGATATGAACGATAATAAATCACCTGGCGTGGATGGGATTCCTCCCAAATTATGATTGGAAATTGTAGAACAAATCAGCATACCGCTTGCAACAGTGTTCAATTTGTCATTAGAGAAGGGAATAGTTCCGTTAGAATGGAAAGAAGCAATCATTATACCATTATTTAAAAAAGGTTTGAGAAACAAGTCAGAGAACTATAGACCAGTGAGTTTAACATCGGTGATTTGCAAACTATTAGAAAGACTAATTAAAGATCACTTGGTTGATTTTCTTGTTAAAATAAATTGATAAACCCATCTAAACATGGGTTTTTAAAAGCGAGGTCATGCTTAACAAATATGTTATGTTTTTTTGGAATATGTCACAAAGTGGGTAGATGAGGGATCACCAGTAGATATAATCTACTTAGATTTAAACAAAATCCTTTGACAAAGTGCCACACCAAAGATTACTACTTAAACTAAAGGCCCATGGCATAGGAAATGGTACGATTAACTGGATAGAAAAATGGCTTATTGATAGAGAATAGTAGTTGATGGGGAGGTTTCAAACTGGAAATCGGTTTTGAGTGGAGTACCGCAGGGATCAGTATTGGGACCTATTTTATTCTTAATATATATAAATGTTTTGGATGATGACACAACAAGCAAGGTGTTGTAGTTTGCGGACGACACAAAAGTGTTTAGGAAAATTAAAAGTGATGCAGATAGATAGCAGTTACAAGATGATATTAATAAGTTGACAGAATGGTCTGAGAAGTGGCAAATGCTGTTTAATTTTGGAAAGTGTAAGTGCCTCCACACAGGACATGGGAATGAAGATGCACAATATACAGTGGGTGGTACTGTACTAAATACTACCTTAAAGGAAAAGGATTTAGGGTTAATAATTAGTGCTGATATGAGGGTATCAGAGCAGTGTGGAATTGCAGCAGCGAAGGGAAACCAAATTCTTGGATTAATTAGGCGAAATATAGTGTACAAAGAAAAAGAACTAACAATACCGCTGTATAAAACAATAGTTATGCCTCATTTAGAATATTGTATACAAGCATGGCGGCCATATTGCAATATTGATATGCTAGGAAGAGTACAAAAGATAGCAACCAAAATGATACAAAAATTCAGGAATATTAGTTATAAAATGCGTCTAAATGAATGTGGTTTAACAACACTAGAAACCAGAAGATTGAGAGGAGATCAGATTGAAATGATAAAAATATTGAATGGGTATGAAACTATGGACAGAAATATTTTGTTCACGGTCAAGGAAGAGAGAAGGACTAGAGGACATGGAGTTACATTAGCAAAGAAGCAGTGTATACTAGATATTAGATTTTTTTTCTCACAAAGAACAATTAAACGAATGGAACAGATTATCAGCTGATTGTGTAGGTGCTAGTAGTGTTAATATATTTAAAAATAAAATCGACATATACCTAAGACAGGCGGGGTATACTTAGATAGACTCTCGATAAGCCAAATGACTTTCTAGTCCACCTGCCATCTAGCGTCGAATCTATATGTGGCAATCTTGTTAAATCTTGTTAACTCTTGTTAAAATGAAGCTTTATGGCAAACCAATCTTCTATGATTCTCCAGAAATGTAGTCCACGACAGATCTTTGAAAGAACTGATGACAAACTAGAAACGTCGCTTGCTGCTGGCTGTTTCATTAGAATGTTCTACTTTGAAACCGTAGAAATCATATCATTATTATAAATCATATCAAGTATACAGCATTGATGTTACAATTATAGATTGTTGCAGCAAATGGTTAGTTTACATTAACTTTTCGGGATGTGTAACACAAAAACGTTGCCTTCGCTTCCGTTTAAAACTTGATAAAATAACTAAATATGACATCGAACATTCCTATCCAGTTGTCAATCAGTCAGTATAAGGAAGTACGTTTGACGCAAAAGAGCACACATTTCCGATGTGAAGAATCGTTGGTCACCGTTCTTTCAGAAGTTGACATTTACGTATTTTCTGATAGCACGGATCGCATTGACATCAATGTGATAGCTTACCTATTCTGTGAAGCAAACATTTTACTAATTAAATATTTTAAGATAATCTGATGAAGAGCATGGCGTTAAAGTAAAGTAATTAAGCCAATGCAGTCATTTTCAATAGCAGCATAGGAGACTGGTTCCGTACAACAGTTGCAGTTTAATAAGGATGCCTACTATCACCCACCCTCTTCAATATCGTACATGCAGAGTCCTAGCTAAGCTTTCCACAAATTAGTGCGAACAGTATCGACTGATACTGTTCTATCTAAAACAGTTGAAGAAGATCAACAATTGAAGAAGACCGATACAGTGTGGAGAGAAGCAACGAAAAAGAACAGGGCACGATGGAAAAGTTTCGTATCGACCCTGCGCTCCAACCAGAGCAAAGAGGATTAAATAGGTTAGTATCGACGAATGACGTGAAAACTTGCCGAAAAAATGCGCTGTCGGCTCACATTTCTCCGGGGAAGAGCAGATTTTAATCTAGTTAGGATGTTGACTGCCGGCTGCGGTTTGACGTGGGTTTCCATAGAACCGTACCGGGAGGCGGGAAGCGTTTAAACCACCCGTCGCTCTGTATCTGCGAAACCGACAGCCGTAGCTCTAGCCGCGAGAGGAGTTTCTTGATGAATATTCTGCAATCCCTCGACACCTTGTCCGTCTCCGGGAAAATAGGACCCTCCGTCACCTGCTTCAGCAACTTCCGATGGTTTGAATCGTCGAACGGTAGCCGACCGAAAACCTGAAATTCGAATTTCAAAGTTTAATGCAGCATATATATATATATATATATATATATATATATATATATATATATATATATATATATATATATATATATATATATATATATATATAGGCCTATGTTCACTTATACCAGAGCAAATCCATTCGAGCTGGGGCTCTTAAATACACAACGCCCTCACACGGATGATATAAAAACATAAAACAGATACCGTACTAAACGACGAGACGTCCGAGATTGAACGAGATCTGTTTGCTGGTTTGGTTCCACGGGGGAAGTGCCCCAGCTCATATCAAATAACTCTGCTTATACATACCTGCTAACGTGTCGCCATTTGGCAAAATTATGGACTATAATATTATTGTCGACTATTTTGTTTTAATAAGGTATACATATGACAGGAGTTTCTAGCTGTTACACATTACATATAAGCATGTAGGGTCATAATTTGTTATAAAACTACATCAAGTTACACACTAACACTATCGGCAGCTATATATTTAATTGTTCATTATTGCATTGTTGTCAACATAACAATTATGTAATATTTGTAGTGGGGATATGTTGCGGGTATTGACTGGTCAAGTTACCAAGACGTTGGCTTGCTTTCGTATGGTATCATTACATATTTGTAAATACAACAATATTTTAATCATCAAAACGTACGGCAGTTGATGTACACGTGCAAACTGTGACATTGGAAAGTCACTGATTGTATCTAATTTAATAATGTCTGTAGACAGCGTCCAAAGTAGGCCGTTTTTTCTCCTTATGAAAGCCATGTTATGTCGTGCCATGGCATCTAAGTAAATAATGCTACATAATTGTTCCTGTTTTGTTGAAAAACGTGTTTGCTTAGTAAAATGCATAGTAAATGTTGTCCATTCGTATTACTATATCCCGAAATGAATTTCTTAAAGGAATGTACTACTAGTTGTAATAAGCGACAGAGAAATTCTTATCAAAAATACGTCAGATAAAGTGCATGGAAATGATTGAACTGTCTATGATGAATAGAGGTAGTTAAAATGGACTCCGTGCTGCATGCGAGGGTGAATATACAGTTAGCAACACGGTAAGACAATAGAAAGCGAACCCATTTCGTTCACGCGAACGGTTACAATTGAACAGAGTGAATGAAGACAAGTCAGCAGAGCAGGTTCAGACAAACAAAGTGGGTTGATCCTTTTATTTCGCCAGAGGTTTTATAATAATAATAATAACTTTATTCATACATTAAAATTCGGAGTAGTCAAAACTGTTTACAATATTCGATCAAATTAGTGTATAAGATGTAACTAACGATATAACAATAATCGTACAAATAAAATATATAAATACATACATATATGTTGTGCACAATTGAACTAGAGGAACTAAGAGTGAATTAAAGGTGATAATGATGTAAATTATATTATGTATCAATGTGGTAAAATATTAGTATAGACCTATACACATAAGTGTATTGTTATGCATTAGTGAATTAATAAATAGTTTGTGACTACAATAATATATTATTAGTTTCAATTAAAATTTCACGTAATAAATGCACGATTGGTACGACGACTAAAGTATGACATTGTACACACAATTCTCTTACCATGACGTAAAGAACCACTCCCATGCTCCAGATGTCGGCCATCTGAGGCACGTAAGGCGTTCCCGTGAGGATCTCCGGTGACGCGTACGCGTAGCTGCCACAGTACGTCTGACTGAGCGGATAGGTCCCGCGTGTCGGCTTCATGCCACCTCGGGCGAAGCCGAAGTCGGTCACTTTGAGCACGTTGAACTGGTCCAGCAAGAGATTCTCGCACTTGAGGTCCCGGTGCACGACGCCACGACTGTGGCAGTATTCTATTGCGGACACTAGCTGCGTAAACCAGACGCCCGCCTGGTGTTCGTCTATCTTTCCCAGGTCGCGTATCCTCGAGAGAAGGTCGCCCTTCGACGCGTGCTCCATGATGATGTAGACTCGCTGCGTCGTCTCGATGCACTGCAAAGGGATGGGTGTAGTGGAGGAAGTAAAGCTAAGTAAGTTAGCCTAACTTAGAGTAAAGTAAGGGAATGTATAATTAGTGGAATTAAGAGGAATTAAGGGGAATTATGGGAATGGAAAGGAATGGAATGGAATGGAATGGAATGGAATGTAATGGAATGTAATGGAATGGAATGGAATGGAATGGAATGGAATGGAATGGAATGGAATGGAATGGAATGGAATGGAATGGAATGGAATGGAATGGAATGGAAGGAAAGGAAAGGAAAGGATAGGAAAGTGACGTGACGTGACGTGACGTGACGTGACGTGACGTGACGTGACGTGCGTGGCGTGGCGTGGCGTGGCGTGACGTGACGTGACGTGACGTGACGTGACGTGACGTGACGTGACGTGACGTGACGTGACGTGGCGTGACGTGGCGTGGCGTGACGTGACGTGACGTGTATAAGTGAACCAAAGCAGGGCAGGGCAGGGCAGGGCAGGGCAGGGCAGGGCAGGGCAGGGCAGGGCAGGGCAGGGCAGGGCAGGGCAGGGCAGGGCAGGGCAGGGCAGGGCAGGGCAGGGCAGGGCAGGGCAGGGCAAGGCAAGGGCAGGGCAGGGCAGGGCAAGGCAAGGCAAGGCAAGGCAAGGCAAGGCAAGGCAAGGCAAGGCAAGGCAAGGCAAGGCAAGGCAAGGCAAGGCAAGGCAAGGCAAGGCAAGGCAAGGCAAGGCAAGGCAAAGAAATGTTCTTATATAATGCAATAAGTATTCTTTTCCTTCGGACTGCTCAACGCGTATTACATATTACTCCCTGGCAGACCTGTTCAGTCGAACATCATATCGACCGCTCTGAGAAACATTCAGCCATTCAATCTATGTAGTTTACATACCATATGCATTTGGTTTGATAATACCAAATAAAAGTGGTCAGAATACGAGACCGTAGTCGTTATACTAAATTGTCTGCCAAAGTTAGAATCGCTAGGCCTTCAGTCTACAGAGTGTTTGTCACGAGAGAGCAAAGAAAGTCTAAAACAGCGATAAAGAAACAAGAGCATGATCATATCGCGATTCTCGTGAACATTATTAATTGAAAATATGTACATATGTACGCGTGTATGTATGCCGCAGTCGCGTTGCACCTGGTCTCACCTGGAGGAAGAGCACGAGGAACGGGTGTTTGAGTGTCTTCACTACGTCGATCTCACGCGGCAGGAACTTGCGCAAGTAGTCTGGCGGGGCTCGTCGCTTCGAGATGATCTTTATCGCCACGACAGAGTGGTGGGTCTCCGAGTAGGCTTCCTGCAGGCACCACGTCGACACGTCAACACGTCAATACTTAGCGAGACACAACAACATTCTACCTGGTTTAACACTGCTAACATCTATAGCAGTGATTCCTAGCTGGCATGTCAGAAAGATGTATAAGACTTACATAAACACTGCTCCATACATATATTATCCTCTGTTAGAATTAACTTTAGGCTACATTGTTTCGTCGAAAGACATCAGCCGAGTAGCGTTAGTGAATTATCAATATATATATATATATATATATATATATATATATATATATATATATATATATATATATATATCACTGTATATAATATAATATAAGGTCACTGACCAACGGGCACGGTGGCCGAGTGGATATAGAATGCCGGACTCCCGACTAAAGGGACCGGGGTTCGAATCCCGGTGCCGGCAGCTCGGTTCGATACTGATACAGCCACCGTGTCGATACGTGGGCAGTTTCGTTCACCCTATATCACCTGCCCCTTCCAACCCGCACTGGCCTGCGTGGAAGTGTAGACCCACAACACCAGCATGCAAATCACTACAAAGCCAGTCCCCAGCGGCACTGAAAGGATCTATGACCAAGGAAGCGGCTCTGGTCAACTAGGACTACGTGCAGGGGGTGCTAAGAATCTCTGGATCAAAAAGTGCCACCGAAAGAGGGTAAGTAGACTAAAGATAGCGTCGGACAACGTCAGAACTCTACTAAGATATGAACACATACAAGAACTCGAAGATGAACTTAGGGAAACCAGGTTGGTATGAGATTTAATCGGGATCGGAGAAGTGAGAAGACGAAAGGAATGAGGAGACGAGATGAATGTTTCACTACCTTACAAAGCAGCCACCTATTCTCAGGCAAACAATGGCCAAGCAGGAGTAGTCTTCTCATGGACAAGAATTGGAAAGACCATATATTGCAAAATCTTGAATACTATGTTTCAGAAGAAAGCAGGGAGGAGATGGATGTGAAAAAGCTCGAACGGCATAACGAAGACCGAAATTGACTATATCCTAACAAACAGGCCAGACATCGTCGCAGACGTAACAGTCATCAACCAAGTCAACATTGCAAGTGACCACAGAATGGCTATGCGCAACATCAAACTGGTCGTAGACGTGGAAAGGAAACAAATATGACCAAGAGGCCACCAAGAGTAGATACCACACAAATAGGGTCAAAGAAGATCGAATTCCAACTCGAATTGAGAAACCGATTCGAAACACTACAATAACTAGACGCCATCGATACCATTAGCGAAATCATCACAGACATGACCCAAAAAAGGCGCGTACATAGTAGGTAAGGCAATCAACAAGCCACTGAAATCGAGGATATCGTCAACAGCACGAGCACTGGTGATGAAACGACGAGAATGGTGGGAAAACGGCGACAATAAACAACGAATTGAGAGTACGGAGAAATATGCAAGACCATCAAAAAGAATGCAAGAAAGAACATCTGGAAATATAACCAAGAGATCATACGAGAAACGATCGTGGCATCAAAGAGTCTGAAGAAAGTCCGAAGAACGTAGGAGCTAGGCCAAGACAGACTGATCACACTCCTAGACAAGCACGGTAGACAAATCCATGATCAAGATAAGATCATAGAACGAATAGAGGAATTTTACACCGAGCTATACGACAGTAAACAGAGTAGCATAATCCACACTGATCCAAACGAGGTACCAAAGTTAGCATCATGGGAGGTGGAATCAGCAGTACGAGATATGAAGAATGGGAAAGCAACAGGCAACAACCATATAAACATCGAGATATTGAAAGCAAGATAATATACCACCACGAAGACACTTGCTAAGCTGTACACTAAATGCTTATCAGAAAGACGAATACCCACAGCGTGGGAGACGCTAAGATGGTGACACTCTTCAAGAAGGGAAATAAGAAAGACTTAAAGAATTACATACCGTATGTCTACTATCAAACGTCTATAAAATACGAAAGTACTAACGAAAAGGCTAGAAAAGACACTCGACGAAAACCAGCCAAGAGAGCAAGCTGGATTCAGAAGCAGATACTCAACAACAGACCACATCCACGTTGTAAACCAACTGAAGGAGAAATGCAGAGCATATCATATCCCACACTATATCGCATTCGTCGAATACGAGAATGATTTCTACTCAGTGCAAACTCAAGCAGCACTGACCTCGCTTCAAGAACATCGAACTCCGAAAGGATGTCTACACCAACAGCTCGATGACAGTCCACCTACACAAAGAAAGCAACAAGCTCAACATTAGGAGAGGAGTACGACAGGGAGATACCATATCGCCCAAGCTGTTTACGGCAGGACTCGAAATCACATTCCGACGACTAACTTGGGAAACCAGAGGCTTGACGATAGACGGAGAATATCTTAGTTATCTTCACTTCGCCGCCGACATACTCATATTCGCTAATACACCACATGAACAAATGCTACAGGAATCAGCTGAAGAAAGTGAAAATCAGGGTCTGAAGATGAACAAGTCGAAGACAAAAGAAAACGACACACCAATATATGTCAACAGCACTCAGATCGAGAACGTTGAAAGCTACATCTACCTGGGTAAATGATCTACCTGGGTAAGTGACACAGCACTTGAGACAAAAACCAAAGCAAGGAGATTTAAAGACGAATCACGGCCGGATGGACAACATTCGCCAAGCACCGCGACATCTTCAAGGGTAATATTGGAACATGATTGAAGAGACAAGTCTACAATTCATGCGTACTTCCAACAATGACATACGGCGTGGAAACACTGGCACTCACCACCCAAGCAAACAAAAAGCTAGCTGTCACACAATAAAATATGGGACGGAGTATGGTAAACATCACATACCGGTATAGAAAAACAAACAAGTTAGAAGACGGAAGTGGACCTGGGCAGGGCACGTCAGCAGAATACGAGATAACTGGTGGACATTGCGTATCACCACCTAGAAACCCTACGAAAGGAAAAGATCTAGAGGAAGACCGGCGAGACGTTGGAGAGACGAACTAGACGACTACTTGAAGGGTACCATCTGGCAGAGGATAGCGCAAGATAGGCAGATGTGGAAGCAGCATGCTGAGGCCTTCGCACAACCACGGGACAAGATGGCTGCACAATGATGATGCTGATGATGATCAAGGGGAATCAAACTGTGTGGTGAGACACAGACCAAGTGTGTGGGGTTGATTGTAAGTATACACATGTGTGTGGGGTTGATTGTAAGTATACACATGTGTGTGGGGTTAATTGTAAGTATACACATGTGTGTGGGGTTGATTGTAAGTATACACATGTGTGTGGGGTTGATTGTAAGTATACACATGTGTGTGGGGTTGATTGTAAGTATACACATGTGTGTGGGGTTGATTGTAAGTATACACATGTGTGTGGGGTTGATTGTAAGTATACACATGTGTGTGGGGTTGATTGTAAGTATACACATGTGTGTGGGGTTGATTGTAAGTATACACATGTGTGTGGGGTTGATTGTAAGTATACACATGTGTGTGGGGTTGATTGTAAGTATACACATGTGTGTGGGGTTGATTGTAAGTATACACATGTGTGTGGGGTTGATTGTAAGTATACACATGTGTGTGGGGTTGATTGTAAGTATACACATGTGTGTGGGGTTGATTATAAGTATACACATGTGTGTGGGGTTGATTGTAAGTATACACATGTGTGTGGGGTTGATTGTAAGTATACACATGTGTGTGGGGTTGATTGTAAGTATACACATGTGTGTGGGGTTGATTGTAAGTATACACATGTGTGTGGGGTTGATTGTAAGTATACACATGTGTGTGGGGTTGATTGTAAGTATACACATGTGTGTGGGGTTGATTTTAAGTATACACATGTGTGTGGGGTTGATTGTAAGTATACACATGTGTGTGGGGTTGATTGTAAGTATACACATACATGTGTGTGGGGTTGATTGTAAGTATACACATGTGTGTGGGGTTGATTGTAAGTATACACATGTGTGTGGGGTTGATTGTAAGTATACACATGTGTGTGGGGTTGATTATAAGTATACACATGTGTGTGGGGTTGATTGTAAGTATACACATGTGTGTGGGGTTGATTGTAAGTATACACATGTGTGTGGGGTTGATTGTAAGTATACACATGTGCGCATTACATCGCGTTGTTAAACAAAGCATAGATTACTTTTGTGTATTTGTCAGACAACAGACAATCCTAGGTGAACATTACAACAAGACCTACTAATTATGCTAACGGTCAGTGATGGATTTTGAATGCCTGAGATTTGAAGAGGTGTGGAAGAAAACGTTCTTTTTGTTCCTTTGAAGCCTTGTGGCAATGTGTTGCCGTATCGCACTCACGTGGAGCGGCGTGGCGCAGTAGCTAGAGTATTGAACCTTTAATTGAGCGAACTCAGATTCAAACCGTGTGTTGCCGTATCGAAGTGGACAAGTTCATTAACACTGCAGTTCACCTAGCTCTGTGGCTGAGTACCTTGGTATGACAGCGGTAGATAATTACCATTTATTGTAGCATGGCTGAATCATTCGTGGCATAGAAGTCGAGATGGTATTTGATTGTACAGGTGTGCGAGGGAGTAAAATTCTAATAGCTTGTGCTACATAAGATTTTACCTTTCTTACCCTTTTATCTTGCTATGTGGGTCTCGTTTACGAATTCAGCTACGACACAGTAGGTCCACAATACATTAATACTTACATAGTTTCCGTGAATCTAGACACTACTGTGTTATTGTTATTACTTCTCAGGTTCTTAAATCACCATTTCGAATATTGGTGTTTGGCATTATAATATAATACGTGTATCAAGGTAAGCTGACGTTAGGTAATTTATGTTTTATTTTTAAATAAATTTATTGGAGTTGTTTTCTTTCTAGTGCTTTACCACTAAGTATATTAAAAAGGCTGATATAGCTACACCGTCTGGTGAATGCGTGTGGCGTGGGGTGCTATGTGCGTGGGTCCCCTATCATCCATTGTGCAGGCATACCTTCACTGTGGCGTACGAGCCTTGTCCGATGGTCTTTGACAGTATATACCCGTGTGTCTCGAGTACAGATTTCCCCCCTTGTTCATCTGCATGCGACATGCTGGAGCGGTCGATCAGTGGAGCGAAGGATGTCCATACCTATCCGCCAACGAATCATATTCGCTCGCTAGCATGCTGCGCGGCAAGTTCCGGAATTTAGTGACGTCATATCATTGTAGGAAAGCGTCAAGCTCCCACGGTCTCGGTTTAATGACCGCTAAGTGATAACTGTTGAATATCTTCTACACAGACATGTAACCATTGATCTATCATTGACATACATGGGTAGGAAGTGCTTGTGGTTACGTGCAGCCATTGTTCGCCATCTTGATTTCCCAAAACAGTTTTTTCGAGGTCAGACCACGATTTAAATGCGGTGATTACGCGTTACCTTTGGAACGTGAATACTTACGTCACGTCTGGCGGCAATCAACATTAAACTAGCAGGAGAATCTCGTAAAAACTGAACACATGCATGTATTTATATGGCTATACCTGATAACGTTTCAGTTTAGAAGACCGGAGTAATACAGATTTCAGAGTGTTGAATTGGAAGACGTACGGTTTGGAGTGAGCTGTTTGGATGAGCTGTTTAAAGGGCCTTCACTATCGGGCAATGCCCTACGACAATGCATCATGTCTGATGTTTATTAGCTATGATGGATGGCTTCCTATCGCCACACGTTCAAACAGTGTCGTATGGAAGTGCGACTATGGGTGAAGGCCAGTCTTTCATTGTTACAACGCGGGGGGTGTGTCAATAAGTGCGATACGCTGTTTTCATTGGCTCTCAGACCCCCTGTATCGGTGTCGAATGAGAATAGCACATGTTAGATCGTCATCAGACACAAGACAGTGTTTGGTGGTGACGTGAAAATGTACATCTTGCCATAACAATGCACCCGATAGATCATTGCCGTACGGCATTGCCTGATAGTTTATATGGCCCTTTTTGATGGGGAACGATCCTTGGAATGGCAGGCGAAACGATGGGGGACGAATTAGACGCATACGCAAGGAAGAGTGCGCAAGACAGACACTCTGGACACAGCATACCGAGGCCTACGCCCAACTACAGGACACCACGGCTGCACAATGATGTTGCGATTAGTGCGCGAATGCATTTACTTCAAGCGGCAATGCTATCATTTCCATGATTGTGGGGTTAATATTAACATCGAATCGCTGGCGGTCTGAGCTTGATATTACGTGATTGCCCGGTTTCATCTGTGTCCGCTTTGCACCCGTCTCCACTACATTTGTCTGTGTATATTACGTGGTGAGAGTATCCGAATTTTCACACTGTAGACGGTAAATTAGTTGTCACCAGCGCCTTGGGTTTGTCAAACTCTGCCGGAAAGATTTGAGCTGATTCCCTTAATGTTTGATGACTGTTGATTCGTTATAATTGGTACGGTGGTGTCTAAGACAGAAGGAAGTGCCGGAGATGTTGATCAGATCATACAGTGTATGGATGTATGGGCAAACGCTGTAATTAGATTAACCACAACAGTAGTGATAATATTACGTGTATGTCGAAAGGTGACATGGTTTTTATAATCACAGCAGTAATGCTACTATTCGTTGTGTGTTGAAATGTGGGCTCTGTCAACCCGATGGACAGGTGACTAGTATGAGGCTCTGTCTACCTGAGAGACAGGTGACTAGTATGAGGCTCTGTCAACCCGATGGACAGGTGACTAGTATGAGGCTCTGTCAACCTAAGGGATAGGTGACTAGTATGAGGCTCTGTCTACCTGAGAGACAGGTGACTAGTATGAGGCTCTGTCAACCTAAGGGACAGGTGACTAGTATGAGGCTCTGTATACCCGAGGGACAGGTGACTAGTATGAGGCTCTGTCAACCTGAGGGACAGGTGACTAGTATGATGCTCTGTCAACCTGAGGGACAGGTGACTAGTATGATGCTCTGTCAACCTGAGAGACAGGTGACTAGTATGAGGCTCTGTCAACCTAAGGGACAGGTGACTAGTATGAGGCTCTGTCTACCTGAGGGACAGGTGACTAGTATGAGGCTCTGTCAACCTAAGGGACAGGTGACTAGTATGATGCTCTGTCAACCTGAGGGACAGGTGACTAGTATGATGCTCTGTCAACCTGAGGGACAGGTGACTAGTATGAGGCTCTGTCAACCTGAGGGACAGGTGACTAGTATGAGGCTCTGTCAACCTGAGGGACAGGTGACTAGTATGAGGCTCTGTCTACCTGAGGGACAGGTGACTAGTATGAGGCTCTGTCAACCTGAGGGACAGGTGACTAGTATGAGGCTCTGTCTACCTGAGGGACACGTGACTAGTATGATGCTCTGTCAACCTGAGGGACAGGTGACTTGTATGAGGCTCTGTCTACCTGAGGGACAGGTGACTAGTATGAGGCTCTGTCAACCTGAGGGACAGGTGACTAGTATGAGGCTCTGTCTACCTGAGGGACAGGTGACTAGTATGAGGCTCTGTCAACCTGAGGGACAGGTGACTAGTATGAGGCTCTGTCTACCTGAGGGACAGGTGACTAGTATGAGGCTCTGTCAACCTGAGGGACAGGTGACTAGTATGAGGCTCTGTCTACCTGAGGGACAGGTGACTAGTATGAGGCTCTGTCTACCTGAGGGACAGGTGACTAGTATGAGGCTGAGGCTATGTCAACCTGAGGGACAGGTGACTAGTATGAGGCTGAGGCTCTGTCAACCTGAGGGACAGGTGACTAGTATGAGGCTGAGGCTCTGTCAACCTGAGGGACAGGTGACTAGTATGATGCTCTGTCAACCTGAGGGACAGGTGACTAGTATGATGCTCTGTCAACCTGAGGGACAGGTGACTAGTATGATGCTCTGTCAACCTGAGGGACAGGTGACTAGTATGATGCTCTGTCAACCTAAGGGACAGGTGACTAGTATGAGGCTCTGTCTACCTGAGGGACAGGTGACTAGTATGAGGCTCTGTCTACCTGAGGGACAGGTGACTAGTATGAGGCTCTGTCTACCTGAGGGACAGGTGACTAGTATGAGGCTCTGTCTACCTGAGGGACAGGTGACTAGTATGATGCTCTCTCTACATGAGGGACAGGTGACTAGTATGAGGCTCTGTCTACCTGAGGGACAGGTGACTAGTATGAGGCTCTGTCTACCTGAGGGACAGGTGACTAGTATGAGGCTCTGTCTACCTGAGGGACAGGTGACTAGTATGAGGCTCTGTCAACCTGAGGGACAGGTGACTAGTATGATGCTCTCTCTACATGAGGGACAGGTGACTAGTATGAGGCTCTGTCTACCTGAGGGACAGGTGACTAGTATGAGGCTCTGTCTACCTGAGGGACAGGTGACTAGTATGATGCTCTGTCAACCTGAGGGACAGGTAACTAGTATGAGGCTCTGTCAACCTAAGGGACACGTGACTAGTATGATGCTCTCTCTACATGAGGGACAGGTGACTAGTATGAGGCTCTGTCTACCTGAGGGACAGGTGACTAGTATGAGGCTCTGTCTACCTGAGGGACAGGTGACTAGTATGATGCTCTGTCAACCTGAGGGACAGGTGACTAGTATGAGGCTCTGTCAACCTAAGGGACACGTGACTAGTATGATGCTCTCTCTACATGAGGGACAGGTGACTAGTATGAGGCTCTGTCTACCTGAGGGACAGGTGACTAGTATGATGCTCTGTCAACCTGAGGGACAGGTGACTAGTATGATGCTCTGTCAACCTGAGGGACAGGTGACTAGTATGATGCTCTCTCTACATGAGGGACAGGTGACTAGTATGAGGCTCTGTCTACCTGAGGGACACGTGACTAGTATGAGGCTCTGTCTACCTGAGGGACAGGTGACTAGTATGAGGCTCTGTCAACCTGAGGGACAGGTGACTAGTATGAGGCTCTGTCAACCTGAGGGACAGGTGACTAGTATGAGGCTCTGTCAACCTGAGGGACAGGTGACTAGTATGAGGCTCTGTCAACCTGAGGGACAGGTGACTAGTATGAGGCTCTGTCAACCTGAGGGACAGGTGACTAGTATGAGGCTCTGTCAACCTGAGGGACAGGTGACTAGTATGAGGCTCTGTCTACCTGAGGGACAGGTGACTGCTATGAGGCTCTGTCTACCTGAGGGACAGGTTACTAGTATGAGGCTCTGTCTACCTGAGGGACACGTGACTAGTATGATGAGGGTCAGTCACAACCCTGGCCTTGAGGAGTAGAGCTCACATTTCTTTCTTTTTAACAATTTTATAATCAATAAACGTCATTCGTTTGGCCTTTTTTCATCACTACTTTGGACTCGTGTTGGTGCTTGCATAAATACACACATATCAGGTAAATAAAAGACATAATTAAATTATAACAAATGATACATAAATTAAATAAAGAATACATTAGTCATAAAATAATAACAATACATAACATACATGATCGTGTCACACAGAACAGCTCCTCAGTGGAAGTATATATATTTTTG
Source organism: Ridgeia piscesae (assembly GCA_025642075.2). Taxonomy (NCBI): domain Eukaryota; kingdom Metazoa; phylum Annelida; class Polychaeta; order Sabellida; family Siboglinidae; genus Ridgeia; species Ridgeia piscesae. Next base: position 511,998 of record JAODUO010000117.1, read on the forward strand.
CTCAGCTGGATATGCACCACAACTGTTACTTCTGACAACATACTTTCATGGTTAGCTAAGGATTTGCACTCATCACCGAATTCAAACACGTCAAAAACAACACGATCATTATGTCATTATCACAAATTTATTTAAATACATAGTACCGGTGACGGGTAAGAGAAACTTGCTATTGTTTCATGTGTAGGGTGTCGTATACACGTCTGGCAAGGATGTACGTTAATGACACTGGCTGGTAGACTTTGTAAACAATGAACTGGCAGAAATAATCAACCTAAATGGCTCTACAGACGAGAAATATTGTGTCCCAATTTCAGCAGCAATGAAAATAAAAAGAATGTTCCCACCCGACTAGTACTGATGTGATATATATATAATACCCGATGGTGCACTAGTTAGAATTAGGAAGGTTATTCAATACAGAGCTGAACTTAGCTAATTTCCTGGTATAATACATATATAATATATATGTAAACTATACGCGATGCACGAAGGTAATATTGCTGGCTGGTTGAAATGCAAAGCCATTGCTAAGTATAAATACAAACTTATTAAATGTGACCCATGCCAAAGCACAACACTAAACACGTTCTAGTCATTGCATTTTTGAAACGAGGAAATAGAACCAGATTTGCCAAAAAGGTCCTAGTACCGCCAACACAACACTGATAACAACATAGGCAACCACAACGGCTTACAGTGATGCCATCATTTTCAAGAGGCAAAACACCCAACTACCAAAAATATACCAAAAACCTCTGCATAAACATTTATTACAAGCCCCATGTAATAATATTATTGTCGTTAACAAATGTTGCAGTGGAAACAACCTAACATTGGGTAATATGTAATAAAATATATCCGACACCGATAGATAGTGTCTACTTTCTCGCTCCCCAGTGACCCATATAGGATAATCTATTTACAGTGAGTCATATCATAATCAGACTACGTTACTAGGAAATCACAATAAGTATGTGGACAATCAATCATTGCCGAGTACAAATAAATAAAAACTTGATTTTTCCCAAAACAAAACTCCACTGCAGGTCAGAAAGATTGTTGTCTTAATAACACATGCCACATCCACGGATTTCAGTTTTATGGATAATCAATACAGATACACTGCCTAAACAACAATGGGGAATTTAAGTGGGTGACTGGCTATATACACATAATTTTACAATGGTAAATGAACTTCAAACCGGGAGAGGACAGAAAAAGCAAATATTTGATCTCTGTAGATTTAAATGCGACATAGACTAAAAACCTCAACACCCAAGCCGACAATCACAAAAGGTATATACAATTAATGTGCTTGTAAGTTGTTGGGCAAGCAAATGGTGAAGAAGACTAACACAAGTTGTATAAGACTGTTGTGGAAGTATGGTATTAGTATAGCACGTGGGGACTTTATCTTTAATACGCAGGGTTTACACAAACAATGTAACGCATAATGGTAATGTCTGCCTGTCATGTTGTATGAGTGTGTAGTGTCATGCGTGCCTGTTTGGGTAATAAAATAGGGAACAAAAATATCCAACACATACACACTTGATGGCGACAAACTGCACCATAACATGATTGTCTTAGTCATCATGACTGAAATGCTGTCAACTTGAAGATGTGCCTAATTCGTTTAGCACAGTTCATGATGCTGGTTTCTGTTTTCAATGTTGCTGTGGTCATGCCTATGCTGATCGTCAGTGTACCTCAGAAATCCCATCAACGATCACAAATGCTGGACACGGGACGACAATATCCCGTGGAGAAAGAGCGACGCAACACACTATGACAGCATCGCATAAACGACAGTAAATTCTCTTGTAAACATTATCGTGGTGAGTGCGCACAGCACTGTCTGTTCTTGCTGAAGCTCACTAGGTCTTGCAGCTGTAAGTTATGCATAGTCCATGCAGCGGATTAAAACACTGCGTCACGAATGGATGATCCCCACATCCGCGTCAGTTGGCGTTGACGGCTGGTGGCTGCTGAGGGATCAATGATGTGAAGAACGTCATGAAGAATGATGCAACGACACGCAGGACCCCGGGGGTGGGTGGCTCATTGGCCTGATTTTCTGTCGTTGCAGCACCGGCTTCTTCACCTGGTATCGCTTCCTTCAAAACAAGTACACACATTCTTGGCATTTGCACACTTAATGCCTATTTAACTGCAAAGATGTGAGAAAATAAGGTACACAAAATGTCATTGTTTGTGCAACAGGAACCCAACAAAGGCATATAGCCGAACCTCTTATGATAGGACATTTGCAGCTAACATCGTAATAAGACACTTGCGCCTAAAAATGTCTTATGTAGTATGTCTATGATGGGATTTGTATATATTTTAGTCTTGCATAAATTTGTCATATGCAACAAAAAGTCAATTTGATTGTAAAAAGCAACTCTAAAATGGGAACAACCTGAAATAACTGTTTGACACAACCAAGCAGCATTTACTTGTGAACATAGTACACTCATTAACATCACGAAACACACCAAATCAATCCTATCGTCCACATATTATATGCTAAGTATAAAATACACGTTTTCCCATCTACGTCTTCAGAGTGTCAACCCAACTCAGGCTTACCCCTTCCTGTGCATGTGGTGCTGCTTGTTCTACATTCCCAGCAGCTGGCTGTGGCTGTTCTTGCTGCTGTTGTTGCCCTGGTCTATTTACCTCACGTCTACGCAGTCGGAACCAGCCAGCTTGAAATCTGGAGAAAAAAACAGGTCATAATGCACATAACAAAATGTGTACACATAGAGGCTCATTGACGGACTACAGATGAATGATATGTAAATGCCAGTCACACATAATGCTGTAATGATTTGTGAAACTATGGCCATTGACGAGGTGAAATGTTTCTTTAAATTACAAAATGTATGTGACATTAATATATACCCGACTCAACAGGTGGCTGCATTGATTAGTTTCTCCGTGCAACCAAACCGTCATCCATCCTTTTGTAAAGCCAGCTGACATGACCACCATAAAAAAGCTACATAAAGGTATGTTCATATACAGCACAGCATCCAGTCTTTGGGACTGATCAAGGCACTTTATAGTTTACCACTAGCACACCTGTTCATTGAACACCATCTCAACCTTTCTGGAAAGCATACAACATTGCTGTCATTAATACGTGAAACCTATTTGTATACGGATATCCACCACTGTTTACAGCCAGGTATTCATTCATACGGCTGAATGAACTGGAGCAGTGTACAGTGAAAGAATTTGCCCAAGACCAAGAGCCATTGTGCTCCTAGAGTACATGAGTACTTACAGGTACATGAGTACTTACAGGTACATGAGTACTTACAGGTACATGAGTACTTACAGGTACATGAGTACTTACAGGTACATGAGTACGAAGAAGCCAAACACCATGATGAAGCGCCCGATTGTGGAGTAGAAGTAGATGACGCTGAGGAGCACGGAGAATCGACAGAACGTGTACACCCAGTCGAGCCAGTCGTTGTTGGCAGCATCCTCGTCGTCATCCATCACTGGCCCGCCTTGAGCATTCATCCTCACAGGTTGGTCCGCTGCAGCTTGTGCATTCGCCGGTGGATTGGCTGCGTTCGGGTGTGTGGCATTGGCAACATTTTGGGGAAGGACGCCAGGAGGCAGCTGGTCGGTGTAGGAACCTTGCTGCATGCTGCGATGTGACATTTTACGTTAGACCGATCACAGAATACGATGACAACGTCATGTCGGTCTTATAACGGAGGATATCTATTTAACTCAACCTGTTGTAACTCTTTATAATACACATAAATCAGAAACATTGTTATTACAAACAGGTTGCTAAATGTAGTTCAGTGTACTTCACAATGACGATGAGGTTGTGTAACTAAACATGACAAAAAAGTAGCCTTGGTGACACCTAAAATACCTTTCAGGGTGAAAACCGGCAATGCATCATTTGTGAAAACAATAATATATAATCAATAGAAAACTAAGCACATGAAATCATAAAACAGCTGAGCGACAACAAAATTGACATAGGCACAATTTTGGACAATAAATGGTTGTCAGTATACTTGATTGGTACATTTTAGGTTTTAATTAATTAATGTGCACAATTAATCGGAGTAATTAATAAATTACTTTTAATGCATCCATCCATACACAAGGAACCTAAAATTTGGCGGCTATGTCTATAGTGGTCTATGTGTGAATGCAATGATGGCGACAATAACAGTGCACTTACTATTGCATGTAGGCCATCATCTGCTGTGCATACATCTGCTGCATCCAGAATATCTGGTCTGGGCTGTAGGGCATCATACCCGGATACATCGTGTTGTACACCGCTGGTTGGCCCCTACAAACAATTTCAGTTATAGTGTTGAGCAACATCATTATAATTCATACTTATCATTACATAACAAAGTAGTGTTTTGTTATGACTTTGGTGACCTGTGCGAACCCTGACTGTGGTAATACGTTTACTCCTTCACATTTTGCCATAGACCACATTTCATACATGTCACAAAATAAGTAAATACACGGAAACATATAAATGAACAAAATGTGCAAGATTTACAGGTATATATGTAAGTAACATGCATGCCTGTACAGCGTCAAGCCTACTTAACCACAAAATAGATGAATGAAAATCCTCAAGTTGCAAAATAACATTTAGATGATAATTTTTTTAGACATCGGTTAAAATTAACGTAGCCAAATATTTTAAAATAGTAACCTCATCGTGTATCCGTGGTGATGGACAAAGGTTCAATGCTAATTTATGAATCCCTTACTGCGTGTTTTTAGTGCGACTCATGGTTCAGTTGGGCTCTGGCAGTGTGATCTGCGAATGTAAGTTTACTAAGTTATAAATCATAAATGTCCAACTTACTCTGTTGTGGTTGTATGTTGCTGGTACGGTGACTGGCTGCTCTCTGGTGCCACATTCCGGTGACGCACTCCGTCAGTGGCGACATCTGGTGGAGGCACAGTGTCTGGACCAGTGTTTGTGCCACTGAATGATGATGTGGATGGTGTCGACCACTGATAAACACAATTACAGATCTTACATTGATATATACATGTTTATGTACACAGCAGTAGTAACATATATCCCCCCAAAAATGAGTAGGTCCATATGTTCAACAAATGAATCAATTTAATACTAGGTGTACTCCTCTTCTGCTACATCCCATTTCCACTCAATGTCTATATAATTATATCCTTGATAGAAACACTGGTATATTCAAAACACTTGTAACATTCATGTAGTCATGAAAAACACACACTGTTCACTTGATCACTAGCTATATATTGTGTAGCCCTTAATGCTCAGCATGTATTAGGTAAAGTTTCCACTGTTGTACACCAATATGTACATTCCTGGTGATGTTCATTTAAAAAAAAAAATTATTTTGATCAAAGGAACATATTCACTTCACAATGTTAGTAATAAACGGAAGAGAAGTGGAGAAAATTTCAATGACACAAAAAAGGCACAAATAATCATATTTCTCTGGCTGTTGGACAGTATACAGTCCTACACATTGAACTTGAGATCCAAACATCACATACTGATGGAGCTGACATGCGTGGGTTGTTGTCCTCAACGCACACCAAATGGACTATGTGTGTTGTCTGGTCATCATCATACTGAAGAATACAAACCAAACAAATGTTTGTGTCAGGTGGTCATTTCCAAAATGTTCCTTTAGAAGTTCAAAAGCCTGACTTCGCATTTTAAAACTGATTTGGCTCGTCAACAGTGATCTTGGATATGGAAAACTGTCAACTACAGAACTGAGAATGGATCACTGGGACACATTTGTCAGTGTATCATACAATTAGTGTCATCATTTTAAAAGTATCATAAAAATCTGGTATCGAACCAGAACAAGACTCCATATTTCAAAAACATGAATCATCAAAAACAACAAATTCAGGGAATGAAATGATAATGAATGATCAGTATGCAAGCAACAAAGACAGGTAAAAAAACCACAATGTTCCCATGAGTAAAATGATAGGTGAGGTAGTACGATGGGTTGAACAAGCACTGAAAGCACAATGCGACACTATGTGGGTCCAGGCACACAGCTCCCAGAACTATTTTTTTAAATACTACCTTCAAAATAGTGCATGTTCTGAGGGTCTTTTTAACTGGCATATAGTGGGGAATCAAATGCATAACAACAATGTAGCAGCATGTAAACATGTTTATAGCAGGAAATAGCTATGAGGTGACAATTGTTGTATGTTTTAAGGTCATCATATAGCCGAGGAAACACTGAGATATAATAAATACAACTTAGTATGATAAAGCTGTACATACAGACTCATTGTAATTATCTTAACGTTTAAATGTATATCAATAGTGTACATACTTCTACATAGGTTACCAACATTTATTTAAAATTAAATTGCATATTTTTAGTAAACTGGATAATAACATTCATTACTTACCAGCTTTAAAACATCTTTCAAGACCGAGTCATCTTGTAGTAGTTTTCCAGAGTAAATTATCTTCTGCTCTTTTTCATGCTACAAATACAGAAAGTAAAGACCACCTTGCGTTAGTTGTTTCCATTAAATAGGTGATTCTATGTGAATCCTTTAATGCACACCATTAGACATTACCTTGGCCACCAACATTGACCGGTATGCAGTCAGCACACTTGCCAAAATCATGAAGATATGCATGCCAAGTTATATATATATATGATAAATTAAACAGTTGATGAAACAATCCGATAACACTAGACAAATAATTACTGTAAGGCAACATACCTCGTACATTAATACACCAACAATCATAATGAATTGAAATAATAATAAATGATAATATGGGGACTTTTTGTTAGAGAGAATGTGTTTCTATGGCTTGAATCCACATAACCATTCATTAATTACAATTGGTACCAGTATTTAAAAAATATCAGTAATACATCGCTACTTGTTATATAATTAAGTCGGCAGTGAACAACAGTTAACCCATGTGGCCCAGATCTTAGACTTTGACTCCGTTCATGTGATATGTATTCATGTGGACTTTCAGCATTATCACCAAGCACCGACCGGGTGGAGGAATACATCACACTGGTACTCGATCTCGACATCCCATACATTATCATGTTTTAAAGTTTAAACTGAAGTTAACTGTCACAGTTCATAAAGTTCTATCTTTGGTGAAAAACAAATGCTACTTCTTGTTACAACATGAAAAATGACAACAACAACATTGTTGTCTCATTATTTTCTTAAAAGACAAGGTAATATTTGTACTGTCTTCCACATTAATGTTACTAAAATTACTCTTCGGTAGTCAGGTTATCCTGGCATAAAACCAGGAACTGTTCAATCAATGCAATGCACAACTTAATTATAAAAAATTAAATGAAGTCCAAAATTAAATGGTATCCTCTCCTCAGAGTCAGGCTCAACACAGTACTATGTCTCAGCACACACACTATAAATTTCAGTAAGGCGAATATCGTAAGCAGATTTATATAACAAAATTAACATAAATAAACAGGACAGACATGTCCACGGATATGTCATCATTATGTAACCATACGGGCGAGTCGCGTACCATCCATTGGCATGAACCCAACTGGGAGCCTACTCTATTCTAGTGTCAACTTCAGAGTCTGCAAGTTTGACAGCTTACCGGTTTGCTCGGATACACCGCTGAAAGGTGATTCTTCAATTTTCGAATTGTCCAGCCCATGCCGCACTGCACTGTTTGGTCGGCAACTTTCTGATTCGGAGCCTTGACTACTAAGGTCACGGCATTCAATAGATCATCCATCTTGAGTTTGTTTGGTTTTTACTCAAACCGAGACAGGTTTCTTTTCTTGTTGCGAAAACGAACAGTTTATCTGACTTAACGTTTGCCTTCTTTATACACCGGCAGTAATCAAAATACCTTAACCGATATACGGTTATTTCACGTAGTCGATTGTTTCGTTCGAGAAATGTCCAGATTGATGGCGCTGCTGTGTTGACGAAGTCCGCTCCTTATCTCATCGACTACGTAGTCGATCAAAGTAAACTTCCGGTTTGCCTTTCCAGCATTTGTACTGCATTATCGCATTGTTATCCTGAATTTTGACGTGATACGCGCCTGTAGGAGTTTCGTTAATACATTGTTTTGTTTAGAGGCAGCAATTTTCATGCGTATCATCCAGCCAGGTGTGTTATGTTTGGGAAAGTCATCACTCTCCCACTACCAAAAATTTAATAGAGCTCATCTATGACGTGTTCGAAATTCTATATTTGGCGAAATTTGATTGGATTAGAGATTAATTTGCAAGCCTTTTTTTGAACTCGTATATGAAAAGGCATGCATATAAAAATAGTTTCATTCTGAAGTACACTGGTTGTTATATTTGTTAAAAGAATAAAAGAGGTTTTCATTATTGCCTCAGTTGGAAAGATGCCACCTAGTGGCAAATATTTTCGGCGTGCTGCCACCTAACGGATACTGGTTTAGCAATTTTGCAAAGTCATCCAGAATTTAGAATTTCTAAAAAATCATAATAGTTCTTCGAATAAAAATAAAAAGGATCCCACCTAATCCCGGCTTGCGGCTCACTGACGCCAGGGAGGAAATCTACATAGACTCTCCAATGTTCAACTCCCCCTACCTATTTTACCAGTGGCGTAGCCCCGGAAAATAGGATGGTACGTGGGGAACAGAAGACCAATAACTGGCTGCCTGATTCATAGATTCATAGAGTCACAAAGTACAGTGGTTTCAGGATGGCTTTTCTTTCACAGTCGTACTCTTTCGCAAAAAATAATCATTCAAATAGTATAAATTCCCCACTTTTGTCGCTGGCTGCAGCATAATAGTTGACACAGCAATGAAAATGTCATTACCTAATTTCATTTTCCATAGTTTGTCATCCTCTCACTTTTCATTTACTACTGTCTCTGTCTGCAATCTCCCATCTATCATTTCCCCATTCTTCTCCCGCTCTTTCTAGGTCACTTTTAATGCAATCCCCCGTCGCAATTTCGGTCTTCCTCGCCCACATTTCCCCTCCTCTTTCTAGACATCTGCATCCTCTCTTTGCCAGTTTTTTCATATCCCATTATTTTCCACATTGCCACCCCATGTACTCCTCACCAATTGCTTCTTAAAACTTTCCTACACTCCAACTTCCATTCTCATTTCATCCATTTTCTCTTATCAGCATTCATAACTCCAACGACCATTCTTACCAGGTTGATCGATCGTAAGGGCCTGTAAGCTCGTCTTAGGCAACTTGTGAAGTGGCCAATATAGGTCAATTGACGGATTAATAAACTGACGCTGTAATATATACATCTATACATTGTTTGGTTGTCGGGTGATACCCTCCAATGCAAAATCCTGGCTACGCCACTGTATTTTAGACTTTCGAAATATCCCAAATTCCATGCACTATATTGAGGCCTATATTATTCCAGTTGTACCCCCAAATGCGCAACATTTTATCACTTTTTTGTGGGGTCATATTGTACCCAGCCCCCCAAATATTACATTGGACTCATCCCGAAGCCGGCGCCAAGGACAAGGTGATTGGTTGGTTAATAATATTTTTGTTGCCCAGTAGATCGCGCTATATATAGGTTGATCGATCGTAAGGGCCTATAAGAGTCTTAGGCAACTTGTGAAGTGGCCAATATAGGTCAATTGACGGATTAATAAACTGACGCTGTAATATATACATATATACACTGTTTGGTTGTCGGGTGATACCCTCCAATGCAAAATCCTGGCTACGCCACTGTATTTTAGACTTTCGAAATGTCCCAAATTCCATGCACTATATTGAGGCCTATATTATTCCAGTTGTACCCCCAAATGCGCAACATTTTATCACTTTTTTGTGGGGTCATATTGTACCCAGCCCCCCAAATATTATATTGGACTCATCCCGAAGCCGGCGCCAAGGACAAGGTGATTGGTTTGTTAATAATATTTTTGTTGCCCAGTAGATCGCGCTATATATAGGTTGATCGATCGTAAGGGCCTATAAGAGTCTTAGGCAACATGTCAAGTGGCCAATATAGGTCAATTGACGGATTAATAAACTGACGCTGTAATTATATATGCATTGTTTGGTTGTCGGGTGACACCCTCCAATGGAAAATCCTGGCTACGCTACTGTATTTTAGACTTTCGAAATGTCTCAAATTCCATGCACTATATTGAAGCCTATATTATTCCAGTTGTACCCCCAAATGCGCAACATGTTATCCCTTTTTTGTGGGTTCATATATTGTACCCAGCCCCCCAAATATTACATTGGACTCATCCCGAAGCCGGCACCAAGGACAAGGTGATTGGTTGGTTAATAATATTTTTGTTGCCCAGTAGATCGCGCTATATATAGGTTGATCGATTGTAAGGGCCTATAAGGCTCTTAGGCAACTTGTGAAGTGGCCAATATAGGTCAATTGACGGATTAATAAACTGACGCTGTAATTATATATGCATTGTTTGGTTGTCGGGTGACACCATCCAATGCAAAATCCTGGCTACGCCACTGTATTTTAGACTTTCGAAATGTCTCAAATTCCATGCACTATATTGAGGCCTATATTATTCCAGTTGTACCCCCAAATGCGGAACATTTTAATTTTTTTGTGTGGGGTCATATATTGTACCCAGCCCCCCAATATTACATTGGACTCTTCCCGAAGCCGGCGCCAAGGACAAGGTGATTGGTTGGTTAATACTATTTTTGTTGCCCAGTATATCGCGTTATATATAGGTTGATCGATTGTAAGGGCCTATAAGAGTCTTAGGCAATAGGTCAAGTGGCCAATATAAGTCAATTGACGGATTAATAAACTGACGCTGTAATTATGTTTATACCCGAATCCTCCATGGACCAAGTTCTGTCTCGATCACGTCGAACTTTTCGTGATATAGCTAACGCATAAATTAATTATATAGCACTGTCGAACCACTTCCTCTGTACTCCCCGTAACTTCCTGTCAGCAACCCCTCTCTGTGACGTAGTCCCTTGCTGCACAGTGACGATATATTGTCATTTCTATGAAGGCAACACTCAACACAGTGGATCTATACTTTATTTCGGCGACTACCTGCATGTTTACAAGGTATACCATCCTATAAGGCAAACTCCTAGCTCTGTCCCTCTGTGACACTCCCATGGCCTGCAGCCTGGATAATGTCTACCAGGGTGGCAGTCTCTAAAGGACGCTGACCGTACGTCCTAGCAACCAACTATTTATCTATTTATCTATTTATTTATTTATCCATTTATCCATTTATCTATTTATCTATTTATCTATTTATCTATTTATCTATTTATCTATTTATCTATTTATCTATTTATCTATTTATCTATTTATCTATCTATCTATCTATATATCTATCTATCTATCTATCTATCTATCTGTCTGTCTGTCTGTCTGTCTGTCTGTCTGTCTGTCTGTCTGTCTGTCTGTCTGTCTGTCTGTCTGTCTGTCTGTCTGTCTGTCTTCTTCTTCTGTCTGTCTGACTATCTATCTATCTATCTATCTATATATATCTATCTATCTATCTATCTATCTATCTATCTACATATCTACCTATCTATCTATCTATCTATCTATCTATCTATCTATCTATCTATCTATCTATTTTCTATCTTTATATATATATATATATATATATATATATATATATATATATATATATATATATATATATATGAAACATCTCCTTTTTCACAAGCGAAAGTAATGAAACACATCATCGTACATTGTGACATAAAATTTGTATCTTTAAGCTACGTAATTCTTAAGCTATGATAATAATACTAAAGCTTTATCTGGCGCCGTCTTAAAAAATGGTGGTTATTACAAAATGGCGGATATTTAATAAATAAGGCCAAAAGTAATACACTTAATTTAATTAAATCATCACGTCTACAAAGCCTACACATTGGCATAAACTTTATGATAGTAGATTGTTTAGTTCTTAAGATATGCTAATACTAGGTATATCCCGACGCCGTCTTTGATAATAGCGGATTTTGAATGGAGTTATAGGTAAACAGTTTTGACATCGCTAATCACCAACCTATCCAACACCGCAAACAGGCCTGCTCTACATAACGTAGTCTTTGAAATGTTGCGATATTTATATTAACAACCGCCATCCTTTAAAATGAACTCCCAAAATATTATATTTGAAACCCTTGTCCCCTAAACCTTACATAACTACACACAATTATTGCTTCTTAAGACGCAGTTATTAAGATACCGATAAATTAAATTTGGCAGCCATTTGGTAAAATGGCCGTCCACAAGTTATGCCCATTTTAAAGAATTCCACCTAGTGGAATTTTAAAGCTATGTATACATATTACTCAAATGAACATTCAAACTTTACTGATTGTGCACGGGTACAAGGCAGGGCCAGGTGTAAGTAGCTTGCATTACCATCTGATCCGGCTTCTCACCAGTCTTCCTATTACAGCAGCATTCCATCCCTAGAAATGTTGATGTCCATCGTGACTCCCTTGACCGTTACTTAATCATTCGACCCTGCTTGCAGACGACATGCCGCTAACGCTTTCCATTTGCTTGATTTCCTTCAAGTTCGACCTGCTGTACAAATACTCCCTTTGGTGTCCAACCCACATCACTTAATTACTACCTATGTATTCTCCAGATTCGTTCACATGCCATATTTCTCAAACACACCGTTCCATTCCTCCAACACTTCTTACACCACTTATTTGATCTGTTATTATGGTCTAATTATCGGCTAAAATCGACAAAAGGCTAATAGCACTTCGTTGAATCATACCGATGTTAACTGGAAATTGTTCCGACACCCCATATCCAATCATAACTGTACACTTCCCTTTGCTCTCTCATCCACTGTTTCCACCATCCTGGCTTCTTTGTTCTGGCACTACCATTCGGATTACTATTGTCGTCATCCTCTCCACCCTCCAAGTTCACATGTGCCACTGTCGTTCTCCCTTATATCACAAATGTTTCTTCTAATAGCTATCTCAGTGCAAACATTCAGTCGTTCGTCTGTCTTTTCTGAATTCCTGCTAGTTGTTCATCTCAAAATTCTTGCTCTACTCTCTTTCGAATCATCCTCCCATCCAATCTCATCTGCAATAGCTCATTCATATGATTTAAGCGTGTAATGCTCCTGTATTCCATGCTTCTTCTTCTACATTGGGACAACTGGTCACGGCCACCACTCGATTTTACAGCTACGTATTTATACATAATCTGAATCATGAATTCAGGAGCCTCTTTGTCCAGTTTCTTCCCGTCTCTTCCGCTGCTATTACATCTCTATCCGCCTGCCGCCGGTGCCACGCCCTCTTCTCTTCTTCACCCTTTCATTTAGGTTTGCATAATTATATCACTAATATAAGCTACATTCACTTTCGCCATATGCCCGATGTTAATTCCAGACCATTGTTATGTCATCATTGGTTCAGTAGCTCCTTGAAAACCTTCATTACTGCATCTTATTTTGACGTTAATGACTCATTTCTGTTCTCTGTCACCGTCCAACCCTTCACATTCTTATTACTCTCATCCAACCCTTAACATTCTTACAACGCTCATCAATGTTTCGGGCTGTTTTATATCGTGTTGACAACATACTCATCTAGCTTGCTATACATGGAGCCGGCGCCAAGGATATCCCGAAGCCGGCGCCAAGGACAAGGTGATTGGTTGGTTAATTATATTTTTGTTGCCCAGTATATCGCGTATATATATAGGTTGATCGAGGGCCTAGCTAAAATAATAGTTGAACTATTTCATCTTAGTCTTAGGCAATAGGTCAAGTGGCCAATATAGGCCAATTGACGGACTCATAAACTGACGCTGTAATTTTATTTATACACGAATCCTCCATGGACCAAGTTCTGTCTCGATCACGTCGAACCTTTCCTGATATAGCTAATGCAGAAATAAATTATATAGCACTGTCGAACCACTTCCTCTGTACTCCCCGTAACTTCCTGTCAGCAACCCCTCACTGTGACGTAGTCCCTTGCTGCACAGTGACGATATATTGTCATTTCTATGAATGCAACACTCAACACAGTGGATCTATACTTTATTTCGGCGACTACCTGCATGTTTACAAGGTATACCATCCTATAAGGCAAACTCCTAGCTCTGTCCCTCTGTGACACTCCCATGGCCTGCAGCCTGGATAATGTCTACCAGGGTGGCAGTCTCTAAAGGACACTGACCGTACGTCCTAGCAACCAATTATCTATCTATCTATCTATCTATCTATCTATCTATCTATCTATCTATCTATCTATCTATCTATCTATCTATCTATCTATCTATCTATCTATCTATCTATCTATCTATCTATCTATCTATCGATCGATCGATCGATCGATCGATCGATCGATCGATCGATCTATCTATCTATCTATCGATCGTATCGATCGATCGATCGATCGATCGATCGATCGATCGATCGATCGATCGATCGATCGATCGATCGATCGACCGACCGACCGACCGACCGACCGACCGACCGACCGACCGACCGACCGACCGACCGACCGACCGACCGACCGACCGACCGACCGACCGACCGACCGACCGACCGACCGACCGACCGACCGACCGACCGACCGACCGACCGACCGACCGACCGACCGACGATCGATCGATCGATCGATCGATCGATCGATCTATCATCATCATCTATCTATCTATCTATCTATCTATCTATCTATCTATCTATCTATCTATCTATCTATCTATCTATCTATCTATCTATCTATCTATCTATCGATCGATCGATCGATCGATCGATCGATCGATCGATCGATCGATCGATCGACCGACCGACCGACCGACCGACCGACCGACCGACCGACCGACCGACCGACCGACCGACCTACCTACCTACCTACCTACCTACCTACCTACCTACCGACCGACTCGATCGATCGATCGATCGATCGATCGATCGATCGAACGATCTATCTATCTATCTATCTATCTATCTATCTATCTATCTATCTATCTATCTATCTATCTATCTATCTATCTATCATCATCATCATCTATCTATCTATCGATCGATCGATCGATCGATCGATCGATCGATCGGTCGGTCGGTCGGTCGTCGTCTGTCTGTCTGTCTGTCTGTCTGTCTGTCTGTCTGTCTGTCTGTCTATCTATCTATCTATCTATCTATCTATCTATCTATCTATCTATCTATCTATCTATCTATCTATCTATCTATCTATCTATCTATCTATCTATCTATCTATCTATCTATCTATCATCTCATCCATCTATCTATCTATCTATCTATCTATCTATCTATCTATCTATCTATCTATCTATCTATCTATCTATCTATCCATCTATCTATCTATCTATCTATCTATCTATCTATCTATCTATCTATCTATCTATCCATGTGTTGACAAACACTCAATACACTACATATATAACATCTCCTTTTTTCACAAACGAAAATCATCGTACAGTGTGACATAAACTTTGTGTCTTTAAGCTACGTAAAAATGTTTGACTTCGCTATCCAACACCGCAAACAGACCTGCTCTACATGTCGTAGTCTTATATCGTGTTGCCAACATACTCATCTAGCTTGCTATACACGGCTGCTTCCATATATGTCCTCGACCTAATAGCTCTCTTTACTGCTTTCTTTTTCTGCCCATATTTATACATCATCTTTGCACCCAGATAATTTCCTATCTCCTTAGTCTTAACGATTTATTCTCGCATCCTGCCATAGCCAATTACTTCGTCCACCTTACCATGTATGCAACTCATGTTTTGTATACTATTTCCACGGCATTAATAGGATAACTAGGACATTTGGAAATAAGTTTTCCGTGCACACATTGATTTAAAAAACCTGATAGGCAACGCAATACAATAATATATATATATATATATATATATATATATATATATATATATATATATATATATATATATATATATTTACTACATTATTCTTGAAGACATTATTTATTATCCTATTTAATATCATTGGTGCAATTTGTTTATTTTAGATATATATATATATATATATATCATATATATATATATATATATATATATATACATATATACATATATACATATATACATATATATAAATATATAAATATATAAATATATATATATATATATATATATATATATATATATATATATATATATATATTCATATATTATATATCATTTACTAATTTAAAAAAAAAATTCTACATTATTCAATATTTATACATTATTCAATATTAATCTCCAGCTGCATTTAGTTTGAGTAGCTCCTATCTAACTCAACGTAAATTTATGATTCGTTCTTATTTATTTCATCAATATTATACATTTCTGCTCCAAAAAACCCCAAGAATATGGTGTCATATTATATATGGCAGTTGTTATATAATAGCATTTAATAGCCAAATACACTTTGAGCGTAATATGGCGGCGCCCAGTGGGCAATGCTATTCAAATTTGAAAAATTATTTAAAATATACCGTGGCTCCGTGTTTAACAAATCATAGCCACATATCCTTTAAAGGTATGTTGTTATGATTAGGCTGTGGTTGTTCGAGCGTTTCCGCCTCCGTTTAACATTAAGCCAAAGGAATTTGAATATCCAATTAAATAGTCATTATGTTCTGATTGACAATGGTAGGTACTGAACGTCTCTTGCATAGAAGTGGCATTAATGTGTTAATGTAATATGTTGTTAAAAGTGTGCTTTAGCTACTCTGATTAATATAGTCATACGGTTTCCGTATATGCAAATACCATTGCATTACATCGTATCAAATTGTAGTTTGTTTTAGATCTACACCCAATGTGCCGATACGGTTTAATTGAAATGCATTTACCTTTAAAATGTCATCTTATTAAAACGATCTTATTTTAGACGAAACATTCACATTTTATGAACAATTACTAAACGTAATTTGCCGCTGTTATACTTTTAACTTATGTATTTTATAGTAAAGTAAGACCATTGTATTGAACGATTGCATTGAAGGATAAGGAAAAAGTCGACGACATACACCGTAACATCTAAAACCTGGGTACAGGTTTGATATCACCCAATTCCTCTTTAAGTTTAAAAAATATTTTTTTGTTCTCCTCGGACATGTGGTCCGGACTTGGGTATAAATCCAGCACATAGAGTTCATCCAAGCATTTCGGGAAGCACTTCTTGTACTCCGTCTTGCAAAAGCCAACATAATGTGTCATCTCTGGCTTGGCGCACTCGTATTTTTCGTAACATTCGAAATACATCCTCACGCAGAGCGCCTTGCACAGCGTCTTGTTTTGCGCAGTGTATTCCTTTCGCTTACCACCGGATACCAGCACCAACGGAACGTAGAGCATCTGCAACAAAGAGTACTAGTTATAAACAACATAGGCCTGCTGTATTTTTCGTTCACATATGTAACCGATGTGCAAACTTACACAACTACCAACACGGCGCAAAGTGAATACAGTGCAATCCACGTAAGTCGAATTCGCATTTAGAAATCGATTTTTGCTTGACTCGAATCTTGTTCCTTATAGTTCTCTTACGCAGAATTTTCTCTTAAGTCGATTCGATTTCACTGTCCGATCGTGTGTCTTTCATTCGGTTAACTCGGTGTTGTACCCTACTCCTAAACATTTGAACATCTGGTCGTAGCACGTGACATGATCATCATCATTAAATAAACATTAAATGAACTTTGTTTATGCAAATGAATAAACTAATCTAACCCATTTTTGAAAACCCTGTTTAGTTCTATGAAATGTTAAGCCTATTCTTTAGAAGACATTTATTGATTCCCACTAAATTCCAAACTAAATTTTGTGTTGAATGTTCTTATGTAAATAAATGGTAAGCTGCGAACGTTGCAGTTTTAATGTTAACTATAAACTGTATCAGTGTCAACATTTTGTATAGGTACATTTAATAATGCATCCAGTATGATCTAAACATTAAACGAACACAAATTCTGGTAAGTTAACTTCGGATAAGTCGAAGTACTCCGTCTACTTCTTGGAGGTATCACTTATCCGGAGTGCATTGCATCTAGACGTTTACTAATAAATTCATTTAACAATGTTTTCTACCCGCTATCGGGACCTGTTATATATTATTTATGTGTAAATCTGTAAATAAATATTAATGCTATGGCAATTAAACTTTCATGGCCATCATACGAGTTTGAACATTCAATTGTTATGCCGTTCAATATGTAAGCATGACATAGCGGTCCAACAGTTCCCGGATGTACATCGTCGTCATTAACGGACGGCGAACACTAGATCAAACGACTAGTAATGACGATATAAATGTTAAAGATGCGGCTAGATTCGGACGTGTGCACCAATCCTGACTGCCTATACTAATCGATACTATATCAATAATACATATAGGAACAGCACTATGGGTGATTACATTCAGATTTTTAGATTACATTCAGATTTTTAAATTAACGCAAATGTTTAGATTCGTTATTCTTCGCCGGTTGCCGCTCACGATGCATTTACATGTTGCATGACGCCTTGTGTAATTGCAGTACGTTTTGTAGGTAGGGGCGGGCGGGCGGGCGGGCGGGCGGGCGGGCGGGCGGGCGGGCGGGCGGGCGGCGGGCAGGGCAGGGCAGGGCAGGGCAGGGCAGGGCAGGGCAGGGCAGGGCAGGGCAGGGCAGGGCAGGGCAGGGCAGGGCAGGGCAGGGCAGGGCAGGGCAGGGCAGGGCAGGGCAGGGCAGGGCAGGGCAGGGCAGGGCAGGGCAGGCAGGCAGGCAGGCAGGCAGGCATAAGCTGTTGTTGTTAGGTATTTTAGTTTAATTGTATGTTTTGTGTGTGTACACGTTATAGTGCTCACTTTAATATACCCGTATGCTTGTATTGACTTGAGTGTATAGAATGTATATAAAAAAGGGTACAAGGTCGCCTCCAGTAATGACTGTGAATACCTGAAGTACTAGTTGAAGGATGTTGTTGCACAATTCTGGAGATCTTCTGAAAAGGCCAAAGGTGACCCAGCTGTTTAAGGTATTATGTGTTCGCATGCACATGTGTAAATTAAAAACAAAAACATATTTTATCAAAGGGAGGTAGGTAGGTAGGTAGGTAGGTAGGTAGGTAGGTAGGTAGGTAGGTAGGTAGGTAGGTAGGTAGGTAGGTAGGTAGGTAGGTAGGTAGTGTAGAGTTAGGTAGGTAGGTAGGTAGGTAGGTAGGTAGGTAGGTAGGTAGGTAGGTAGGTAGGTAGGTAGGTAGGTAGGTAGGTAGGTAGGTAGGAAGGTAGAAAGGCTTTATTTGGATTTTCTTTAATCGTACACACATACATATATAGAGTATATAGCGGAGTCAATTAAGGCTTTGACCAGTTTGTTTTAATTATCCAAATGACACATGATAATGATTGAGTAAACTGGTCGCCGTCATCCCAAAAATAACTATTATTAACAATGATTTCACGTATAGTGTGTTGGCTACGTTTTCATAATTAATAGATAATATGCCTATACTTAATAGCAATAATAATACATTATATTTGTTTACATAAATAATCATGCAACATACAAACATCAAAAAGCGTGGTTATGCCAGGCTTCTGCATGTCAAGCGTTTCGGGAAGAAACGAGATTAACATAGAACACCATGTACCTTTACAATATTCAATTTTCTTTACTGATAATATAAAACTATTTAAAAATTGGGTTTATCTGTATAAGAGTTGCGATTATATTCCAGATCGTCGGATCTTTAAATAACAACTTATTCAAAGATCTTTGAGTTGAACTAATGACTGGACGTATGTTACAGGTTTGTCTTGTTTGGTAAATGTGAATGTCACAGGTAAATGCAAAAATATCAGATAATGAATGGGGCAGACTCCCGTGGACATAATTGTACATAACATTTTCCAACTTTGATTTAATAAATATTTTACAATTTTATTACACTGTACTGTTTCTCTGTGTTTGTGGAAAATGCTTGACATGGAATGGTCTATGCTGTGACGTTGGTTTGTATGAGAGCATATAAAGGGTCGAATACAAGACCAAATACAGAGCATTGCAAAGGTCATTTCGCCTCAAATGCAATCTTGTTCACTGTGCGTGGTGCATTTACCGTACATAGTATGGGAAACTGCGTATTTTAATGCTTATCCACGTATTGGATACCTGCAGAAAATACGTTTAACAGAAACATTTGACACATGCACCATACAGTAATGTTCAGAAACATTCGCATTTAAACGATCACTTCAAAGGTTCCATTCTCTTTGGATTAACGAGAAAGTACCGACCGGATGTGAACTCGCGAACTTTGTTGTTAAGGAATACGCCACCGATAAACATAACAACTGCCTGCATCAAACAACGCAGAATCGTCGGCAATCAAATATGCAATGAACTCACGCATGCATGAACATGCATGAACATACGCACATACGAATGCAAACAGCTAACTTACGCACACACTCACGTGCACACAGTTTTTAAAAGAACACCATGTTAATTAAGGCAGGTGTACGGACAGTCTTGAAGAAATAATTTGCTTTGTTGTAGGATGCTGCATCTTGTCAGAGTAATCTTGAAATATTCAGACAAAAGAAGTTGGGTATCCTATTAAAAATGTGTTATGTTCAGTTGGTAATGAGTGGTGCTGCAATATCTGTTCGCTGGATGAATAGAAGTACACCGCTTTGCATAGCTGGATACGATATTTCCTAGCTGGTTCGCTGCAGTTGTTTTTCTATTAACATTCGAAATACTTTTCATGCAGTATGCCCTGCATAGCGTTTTGTTTCTACACTGTTTATATTTGGCTTATGCCTCGGTCGATTAACACTGGACACTAGGATCAGCGGAACGTACAGTATCTACAACAAAGTATACTAGTTAGACCCAATAAATTATAGACATAACGCATTTTGTGCTCAAAGATATAACTTTTGTGCACGCCAACATCACCAATAATATTTCACAGGGATACTCCATTCATATGGCAATGTTTTGTTGGCACTACAAAAGCACGTTATGTGATATTTATTTGTAGATCAGTAACAAGTAGTAGTGTTTTCGCAATGAAACTGTCATGGCCATCATAAAATGTTTGCATTCGGTTTTCGTGCCGTCCGATATGTAAGTATGACCCAGTAGTCGAATACTTCGTGGCCGTACACTAGGGTTAACAGAACGTACTAGATCGACAACTAATGACAACGATATACAAGTATAAATGTTGTGGCTAGACGCACATATGTGCATGAACTCTGACTACCTCTACTTATCAACATTAATACAGAACCACTGCAAATGCGTGATTACATTCAGATTAACGCAAACACTTACATTCCAAATTCTTGGCCTGTCGACGCACACGATGCGCGTAACGTGTTGTGTCTTGTGCGGTTGTAATACGTTTGGTTTCTCTTTGCCTGCAGCAGCCACAGCAGCAACGGAACGTCTTCAGCAGCAACGGACGTGACTCGTCCAAGGAGAGGATGGCTGGGATGTAAGCATGTCCCGCTACGCTCTACTTGCGCTTATTGCACATGCACCTCTACGACTTGTGACCAGGGTGGGTCAAACATCGCCATGTTAATCGGCAGATGAAATCCGTTGGCGTCTTGTCATTATCATGGTCGTTTCGCCTCGAAGTCAATCTGGTTCTCCGTGAGTGGTGGAAATCACCGCAAATAACACTGGATATTTGGAAATTGCGCTTTTTAACACCTATAATTATATACACGTATCGAATATACGTATATTCAGCCGTAACGGACGAGATACGTCCGAGGAAAATACGCTTAAAAGAAGTATAGGAGACATGCGCGACCGTTTGAATGGCGGCTTATTTTGCTTCTCATTCGATGTGACCAGTTGCGCCATGTTGAATGTTTGACCACTGTCCGAGGGAAATGCAAGACCTAGCGTTGCGCCACGTGGGAGGATGTATGCGGATTGTGAATAAGTAAAATTCGATTAACTTAAGGAAAGCTCACAAGAAGAACGAAGTAAAGAAACCTCCAAATGTTGCTAAACTGGATATAACATTTAATAGGTTATACGCAAAAAGCAGCTATTAAAAACACCAAACATACCAGAACCACGTTAGTCAATTATCGCATTAATTCCTTGTTATCAACATGATAAAATATTAAGGACAGTAAAGCATACGTTTAAATAAAAGAAGTTATGTGGAGGTAACTGCAGGTCAGAATATGCGGTTCCGTTTATGTTATGTATATTGCTGCGCTGGAGAATGTGCTATTCCGAGAATATAACTGACCGGAATAACTATTTATCCAGATTATTCTAGTTAGTAAACTAAGTATTTCTGCTTCGGCTGCTGCTACATAAACTCGCTCGTACCAATGCGAATTGCGCTAGGCAGGTTTACAAGATCGAATCATCGGCCGTCACTCAGAGCAAAACTACAGGGAGTTCCATCGGGACCTACCAAGCCAGCCAAACGATGGAACTTCCGGGAAATACACTGTGTGATGTTCCGAACCGTGATCAATGAGGATGTTAACGGAGGAATGCGAGCTGATAGGGAACGTTCAGTCCGTCAACTTCACCCACTCAAGCAGGATGAGCTAATAGAAATGTGCAACGTAACAAGTGTTTATGCCGGGTTCAACCAACCGTTTGAGATGGTAAGATGAGAGTCGCGATGAAGACCCTGAAGTCTTAAAAAGGCACAGAACCTGACAACATCCATCGTGAATATTCGATCAACGTTGGAGAATGTACCAGTAAATGGGTACACGAGTTCTTCATCAGTTTCGTCTCTCGATGTTAGACACCCAGAATCTGGAGAAGAGTAACTGTGGTCGCTATCCCGAAGGCGAACAAGTCGAGTGATGAAGCAAAGAGTTATTGACTAATCTTTCTGTACTCGTTCAAGATACTGGAGCACCTCATTTTGGTCAGAGTGGAGCCGATTATCATTGATAGCATCTACGTTAAAAGCAGGCTTTCGCAGAGAAAGATCAACTCTCGACCATGTCGCCATCACCACTCACGCGAAGGCCAACACCTTTCGAGGCTCTCATGGACTGGACAGAACAGGCTGCGGTAGGGACTGTTGCATCGATGTACAAGTGGCGCCTAACACCAAGCCCAAGTGGGATTCATGCACAGACAGGCGATCACGTCATCAGCAACTGCCAATACTTCAGACCATCATCTGGTATCAAGGGATTCGTTGACCTAAACCAAAGGACGAGAAACTGGGTTGATTGCGTTCCGCTTGACCCGTAGGGGAAGAATATACGAGAAGTAAACTATTTGCCCACACCAGTTGGACCAATATTCACAAGAACGCACCAGGATCACTGCCACGAAAACTGTACAATCGCCTGTGGGTGCAGTGAAATGGAAATAAACGTAGATTGGGAAAAAATATATGTGTATCTTACACATCTTAAAATGAAAATTGGTTACAAATCAGTTTATAATAGCGGGTGTAGTGTTTGTTTTGTGCTCTGGATGATTTAAAAAAGATCGTTGTTTTCGTCGGCCATTTATGACATGCAGTCACGTCAGTTTTTAAAGTCGCAATTACAACTAAAATTACACATAAAATGTGGATAAATATTATTATCACTAAACACCGAAAACAAATTGCGTATGTAGGCAACAAGTGGCGTCGTGAATAGCAGACAACTTGTGTGCTTTCCACAGCGTTGAAACATCCGTCTGGGCACTATTTTATTTTGGCTGATTATAAACAAATATAAACTGTTGAGGTATTGGAAGAAGCCATGTCATAAATAAAATTAAAGTATGATCGTTTCTCGCGAAATGTTAAGCGTACCAAACAGGTGGCGTCCGAAAAGTACGTTACGTGCGGACCAAAGTTGGACGTACTTTTTATGTAAATTATGCATTCAATTAAAACGCCGCTTGAACACAATGTTCTCGAGTTCATTTACCACATACTCAGTCGGTACGGCTATTCAGGAAGCTTCCGTTTGGAAGTTACGAAAGTTTGAAATCGAGGTTTCCGACCGATGCAAGATGTTACGTACGGACACGTGGAACGATTTTATTCAGTGTGACGTAGGTTTTATGGCTTTTGGGTCAAAGGTTATTAGGTTTTTGAAAATGAATAACATTGGTATTGATGCAATGACATTTTACGATATTATTGGTTTGTGATTTAATTTTAGGCAAAGGTCCGGGATGCCTCTCGTATGTAACAAACACGCCCCGTGCGTGGTGGTGTCCGAGTTTCGTGTGCGACAGAGACGGAGATAATGTTCAACAGTTGCCATTTATGTCTTACCATTCAGTAAAAAGCAAGGTTGTATGTA
Source organism: Ridgeia piscesae (assembly GCA_025642075.2). NCBI lineage: Eukaryota > Metazoa > Annelida > Polychaeta > Sabellida > Siboglinidae > Ridgeia > Ridgeia piscesae. The sequence continues at coordinate 536,323 of JAODUO010000117.1, forward strand.
TTATTGTATCGTGCATAACATCAACGACAGACAACATGATCAGCTCAATGCTTTCTTATTAACACTTTATGTGAAAATAATCCCCGTGTCCTGCTAGCTGTGGACACTTTCAGCATGTTATACACTAATATACTTTTACTGACACGCAATTTGCCGCTGGCATACATTCAACTTATGCATTTTAGGATGAAGTGAAAACATTGAATTGAAAGATTGCACTGAAAGACGAGGACAAGTAAGGTATGTGTAGTATATCGCACTATCTAAAAGTTCCCTGGTGTGATTATGTCATATTCTTCCAAAAGTCTAAAAAATATTTTTTTGTTCTCCTCGAGCATCTTGCTCGGGCTTGGCTCTAATTCCAGTACGTAGAGTTCGTCCAGGCATGTCGGGTAGCATTTCTTGTAAACAGCTTTGCAAAGCTGGATACGATCTTTCCTAGCTGGTTGGCGGCAGTTGTTTTTCTCGTAGCATTCGTAATACTTCTTCACGCAGTACGCCCTGCATAGCGATTTGTTTTCTACACTGTTTCTATTTGGCTTTTGACCCTGTCGACTAACACCGGATACTAGGATCAGCGGAACGTACAGTATCTACAACAAAGAGTACTAATTAGACCCAATAAATTATAGGTGTAACGCATTTTGTGCCCACAGATACTCCATTCATATGGCAATGTTTTGTAGGCACTACAAAATCACGTCGTCTGTAGATCAGTAACAATTACTACTGTTTACGCAATAAAACTGTCATGGCCATCATAAAATGTATACATTCGGTTTTCGTGCCGTCCGATAAGTAAGCATGGGCCAGTGGTTGAATACTTCATGGCCGTACACTAGGATTAACAGAACGTACTAGAGTTCATGCACATATGTGCAGGAACTCTGACTATCTCTGCTTATCAATATCACTATAGAATCACTGCCAATGGGTGATTACTTTTAGATTGACAATTAACGCAAGAACATAAATCTTATTCTTGGCACGTTGCCGCATAACGTGTTGTGTCGTGTCCTGTTGTAATACGTATACGTAATATAAGTATAATATTACTCGTATCGAATACTCATATATTCAGCCGTACCAGAGGTGATACGTCCGAGGAAAATACGCTTAAAAGAAGTATAAGAGACATGCGCGACCGTTTGAATGGCGGCTTATTTTGCATCTCATTGGATGTGACCAGTTGCGCCATGTTGAATGTTTGACCACTGTCCGAGGGAAATACAAGACAATGCGATGGGCCACATGGGAGGATGTATGCGGATTGTGAATAAGTAAAATTCTATTAACTTAAAGAAAGCTGTTAAGAGGCCGAAGTAAAGAAAAAACCCTTAAGTTGCTAAACTGGCCATAACTGGCATGTAACACTTTATACGCAAAAAGCAGCTATTAAAAACCCAAACATACCAGAACCACGTCAGTCTATTATCGCATATATTCATTGTTATCACCGTGATAACATTAAGGAGAGTAAGGCATACGTTTATAGAAGAGAAATTAGTTAGCGATAAATGCCGGTCAGAATATGCGGTTCCGTTATATGTTGCTGCGGAGCTGGAGAATGTGCATTACGGATGATTCCGAGGACGTAACTCTCCGCAATAAGTATTTAACCAGATCATAGGTTAGTAAATTACGTATTTCTCCTTCGCTAGCTGCAATATGACCTCGCATGTGCCAATGCGACGTGCGCCAGGCAGGTAGGTTTACAAAATCGAAACATCGGCCGTCGCTCAAACCACAACTACAATGAGTGCCTTCGAGATCTAGCAAGCTAGCCAAACGCTGGATCTGCCGTGAAATAGACTGCGTTATGTACAGTACGCACTTGACCCAAATGATGATGACATGGATGCTGTTTAATATGCTCGTTTCGTTAACGGAGGAAAGCGAGCTGGTTGGGAACGTTTTGCTCCGTCGACTTCACCACTCAAGCTGGAATTCATGACATAGATCAACAAGCTGACGGTGCAAACCATTGTCTTCGCATGTCAAAGCCTTCACGCATGTTTTCATCGATTATCTCATAGAAAAGTGCAACGTAACAAGTGTTTATGCCGGGTTCAACCAACCGTTTTGAGGTGGTAAGATGAGAGTCGCGATGAATACCCTGGAGTCTGATCTGAATCAAACGACGAGAAACTGGGTTGATTGCGTTCCGCTTGACCCGTAGTGGAAGAATATACGAGAAGTAAAATATATGTGTATCTTATACCTCTTTAAAATGAAAATTGGTTACAAATCAGTTTATAATGTAGTGTTTGTTTTGTGCTCTGGATGATTTAAAAAAGATCGTTGTTTTCGTCGGCCAAAATTACACATAAAATGTGGATAAATATTATTATCACTAAGAAAAACGAAAACAAATTGCGTACGTACGCAGCAAGTGACGTCGTTAATAGCAGACAACTTGTGTGCTTCCCACAGCGTTGAAACATCCGTCTGGGCACTATTTCTGGCTGATTGTAAACAAATATAAACTGTTGAGGTACTGGAAGAAGCCATGTCATAAATAAAATTAAAGTATGATCGTTTCTCGCGAAATGTTGTGCGTAGCAAAGAGGTGGCGTCCGAAACGTATGTTGCGTGCGGACCAAAGGTGGACCTACTTTTTATGTACATAATGCTTTCAATTTAAACGACGCTTGAACACAATGTTTTTGGGTTCATTTCCCACATACACAGTCGGTACGGCTATTTAGGAAGCTTCCGTTTGAAAGTTACGAAAGTTTGAAGTCGAGGCTTCCGACCGATGCAAGATGTTACGTACGGACACGTGGAACGATTTTATTCAGCGTGACGTAGGTTTTTGAAAATGAATAACATGTATTGGTATTGATGCAGTGACATTTTACGATATTATTGGTTTGTGATTGAATTTTAGGCAAAGGTTCGGGATGCCTCTCTTATGTAAAGAAACACGCCATGAGTTGCGTGTGCGATAGAAGCGCAGATACTTTTCAACAGTTGCAGTTTATGTCGTACCATTCAGTAAAAAAAACAAAGTTGTATGTACTATTGTATCATGCATAACATCAACGACAGACAACATGATCAGCGCAATGAGTTCTTATTAAAACCTTTTGTGAAAATAATTCCCATGTCCTGCCAGCTGTGGACAATTTCAGCATGTTATACACTAATATATTTTGATTGAAACGCAATTTGCAGCTGGCTTAAACATATGCATATTAGAATGAAGTGAGAACACTGAATTGAAAGATTGCCCTGAAAGACGAGGACAAATAAGGTATGTGTAATATGTCGCACTATCTAAATTTTCGCTCGTGACATTATGTCCAATTCTTCCAAAAGTCTAGAAAACACTTTTTTGTTCTTTTCGATCATCTGGTACGGGTTTGGCTCTAATTCCAGTACGTAGAGTTCATCCAGGCATGTCGAGAAGCATTGCTTGTAAACCGTTTTGCAAAATTGGATACGATCATTCCTAGCTGGTTGGCTGCAGTTGTTTTTCTCGTAGCATTCGTAATACTTCTTCACGCAGTACGCCCTGCATAGCGATTTGTTTTCTACACTGTTTCTATTTGGCTTTTGCCCCTGTCGATTAACACCGGATACTAGGATCAGCGGAACGTACAGTATCTACAACAAAGAGTACTAATTAGACCCAATAAATTATAGGTGTAACTCATTTTGTGCCCAAAGATATAACTGTTGTGCCCGGGAACACCATCAATATTATTACGCAAAGTGAATTGATACCTAGATTTATGGATACTCCATTCATATGGCAATGTTTTGTAGGCACTACAAAAGCACATCGTTTGTAAATCAGTAACAATTACTAATGTTTACGCAATGAAACTGTCATGGCCATCATAAAATGTATACATTCGGTTTTCGTGCCGTCCGATAAGTAAGCATGACCCAGAGGTCGAATACTTCATGTCCGTACATTAGGGTTAATAGGACGTACTAGAGTTCGTGGACATATGTGCAGGAATTCTGACAACTTCTGCTTATCAATATCACTATAGAAACCCTGCCAATGGGTGATTACGTTTAGATTGACAATTAACGCAAGAACATAAATCTTATTCTTGGCCCGTTGCCGCATAACGTCGTGTCTTGTTGTATTACGTATACGTAATATAAGTATAATATTACTCGTATCGAATATTCATATATGCAGCCGTACCGGACGTGATACGTCCGAGGAAAATACGCTTAAAAGAAATATAGGAGACATGCGCGACCGTTTGAATGGCGGCTTATTTTGCATCTCATTCGATGTGACCAGTTGCGCCATGTTGAATGTTTGACCACTGTCCGAGGGAAATGCAAGAACCGGCGTTGGGCCGCATGGGAGGATGTATGCGGATTGTGAATACGTAAAATTCGATTAACTTAAGGAAAGCTCACAAGTAGGCCGAAGTAAAAAAAAAACTCCTTAAGTTGCTAAACTGGCCATACCTGGCATGTAACATTTCATATGCAAAAAGCAGCTATTAAAAACCCAAACATACCAGAACCACGTCAGTCTATTATCGCATAAATTCCTTGTTATCACCGTGATAACATTAAGGAGAGTAAGGCATACGTTTATAGAAGAGAAATTATTTAGAAATAAATGCCGGTCAGAATATGCGGTTCCGTTATATGTTACATACATTGCGGAGATGGAGAATGTGCATTACTGATGATTCCGAGGACATAACTCACCGCAATAAGTATTTATCCACATTACAGGTTAGTAAATTACGTATTTCTCCTTCGCTAGCTGCAACATGACCTCGCATGTGCAAATGCGACGTGCGCCAGGCAAGTAGGTTTACAAGATCGAAACATCGGCCGTCGCTCAGACCACAACTACAGTGAGTGCCATCGAGACCTGGCAAGCTAGCCAAACGCGAGATCTTCCGTGAAATAGACTGCGTGATGTACAGTACGCACTTGACCCAAATGATGATGACATGGATGCTGTTTAATATGCTCGTTTCGTTAACGGAGGAAAGCGAGCTGGTTGGGAACGTTTTGCTCCGTCGACTTCACCACTCAAGCTGGAAATCATGACATAGATCAACAAGCTGACGGTGCAAACAATTTTCTTCGCATGTCAAAGCCTTCACGCATGTTGTCAACGATTATCTCATAGAAATGTCGAACATAAACACTTGTTACAAGTGTTTATGCCGGGTTCAACCAACCGTTTGAGATGGTAAGGTGAGAGTCGCGATGAAGATCCTGAAGTCTGAAAAAGGCACAAAACCTGACAACATCCATCCTGAATATTCCATCAACGTTGGAGAGTGTACCAGTAAATGTTTACACGAGTTCATAATCAGTTTCATCTCTCGATGTTAGACATCCTGAATCTGGAGAAGAGTAACTGGGGTCGCTATCCCGAAGCCGAACAAGCCGAGTGATGAAGCAAAGAGTTATCGATCTCTCTTCTCTCTCGTTCAAGATACTGGAGCACCCCATTTTGGTCAGAGTGGAGCCGATTATCGTTGATAGCTTCTACGTTAAAAACAGGCTTTCGCAGAGAAAGATCAATGCTCGACCATGTCGCCATCACCACTCACGCGAAAGCCAACACATTTCGAGGCTCTTACGGACTGGACGGAACAGGCTGCGGTCGGACTGTTGCATCGATGTACAAGTGGCGCCTAACACCAAGCCCAAGTGGGATTCATGCATAGACAGGCGTTCACGTCATCAGCAACTGCCAGTACTTTAAACCATCATCTTGTATCAAGGGATTCGTCGACCTGAACCGAAATACGAGAACCTGCGTTGATTGTGTTCCCCTTGATCCGTAGTGGAAGAATATACGAGAAGTAAACTATTTGCCCACACCAGTTGGACCAATATTCACAAGAACGCATCAGGATCACTGCCATGAAAACTGTAAAATCGCCTGTGGGTGCAGGGAAATGGAAATAAACGTAGATTGGAAAAACATATATGTGTATCTTACACATCTTTAAAATGAAAACTGGTTACATAATAGCGGATGTAGTGTTTGTTTTGTGCTCTGGATGATTAAAAAAATCGTTGTTTTCGTCGGCCATTTATGACATGCAGTCACGTCAGCTTTGAAAGTCGCAACTACAACTAAAATTACACATAAAATGTGGATAAATATTGTTATCACTAAGAAAAACGAAAACAAATTGCGTACGTACGCAACAAGTGACGTCGTTAATAGCAGACAACTTGTGTGCTTCCCACAGCGTTGAAACATCCGTCTGGGCACTATTTTTGGCTGATTATAAACAAATGTAAACTGTTGAGGTACTGGAAGAAGCCATGTCATAAATAAAATTAAAGTATGATCGTTTCTCGCGAAATGTTGTGCTTAGCAAAGAGGTGGCGTCCGAAAAGTATGTTACGTTCGGACCAAAGTTGAACCTACTTTTTATGTAAATTATGCATTCAATTAAAACGCCGCTTGAACACAATGTTCTCGAGTTCATTTACCACATACTCAGTCGGTACGGCTATTCAGGAAGCTTCCGTTTGGAAGTTACGAAAGTTTGAAATCGAGGTTTCCGACCGATGCAAGATGTTACGTACGGACACGTGGAACGATTTTATTCAGTGTGACGTAGGTTTTATGGCTTTTGGGTCAAAGGTTATTAGGTTTTTGAAAATGAATAACATTGGTATTGATGCAATGACATTTTACGATATTATTGGTTTGTGATTTAATTTTAGGCAAAGGTCCGGGATGCCTCTCGTATGTAACAAACACGCCCCGTGCGTGGTGGTGTCCGAGTTTCGTGTGCGACAGAGACGGAGATAATGTTCAACAGTTGCCATTTATGTCTTACCATTCAGTAAAAAGCAAGGTTGTATGTATTATTGTATCGTGCATAACATCAACGACAGACAACATGATCAGCTCAATGCTTTCTTATTAAAACGTTTGGTGAAAATAATCCCCGTGTCCTGCTAGCTGCGGACAATTTCAGCATGTTATACACTAATATACTTTGATTGAAACGCAATTTGCAGCTGGCTTAAACATATGCATTTTAGAATGAAGTGAGAACATTGAATTGAAAGATTGCACTGAAAGACCAGGACAAATAAGGTATGTGTAATGTATCTTCGTATTTACTAAACTGGCAAATTATACCAAGTATTAATATACACAATTATAATACTCGTGCAAAAGATAATATACATACTTTTAGAGTTAAGCATAAATTTGCAATGACATGTCTTAGACACAGCCTCCCACATACTATAAATGAGACTCCAGATACAATTAAAAACAAAATATACACTCACAGCTTGCATGGCTTGATAATTTATATAAAAAACATGTTTGCTAAACAACTACAGTGATATATGTACTCTATCACATTGTTATATATGTCAACTAAATTAATAAATATATGTTAATGTTCATTAGCCCATCTCCACACCACATCACACTTTCTTACTTAAAGCGAACACTTCCAAATAAACATTTGAGTTAGACATCTTGTATACTAAGGACCATACTACTTTATACCATGAAATTATGGTGGCTCCTATTACAGCGACATTATTGTGTTAATAGGAGCTACCGACCCCAGTTTGTAAATGTTATATGATTGTGGGTTTTTATTTTGGTACAATAAGAATTACTATAAGTGCACACATTTGTATGTATTGTAAGCCTTAACGTATAGACTTATAATAGTATATGAACATGATATAATATGTGTGTATGTATGCTTGTATAAATGTACTAACGAAATTGATGTACTTTCAACAAATTATATAACTACTTGGGGTCAATAAATATTACGGTTATGGTTATCGCACTATCTAAATTTTCGCTCGTGACATTATGTCCAATTCTTTCAAAAGTCTAGAAAATACTTTTTTGTTCTTCTCGATCATCAGGTACGGGTTTGGCTCTAATTCCAGTACGTAGAGTTCGTCCAGGCATGTCGGGTAGCATTTCTCGTAAACCTCTTTGCAAAACTGGATACGATATTTCCTAGCTGGTTGGCTGCAGTTGTTTTTCTCGTAGCATTCGTAATACTTCTTCACGCAGTACGCCCTGCATAGCGATTTGTTTTCTACACTGTTTCTATTTGGCTTTTGACCCTGTCGATTAACACCGGATACTAGGATCAGCGGAACGTACAGTATCTACAACAAAGAGTACTAATTAGACCCCATAAATTATAGGCTTCACGCATTTTGTGCCCAAAGATATAACTGTTGTGCCCGGGAACACCATCAATATTATTACGCAAAGTGAATTGATACCTAGACTTATGGATACTCCATTCAAATGGCAATGTTTTGTAGGCACTACAAAAGCACGTCGTTTGTAGATCAGTAACAATTACTACTGTTTACGCAATGAAACTGTCATGGCCATCATAAAATGTATACATTCGGTTTTCGTGCCGTCCGATAAGTAAGCATGACCCAGTGGTCGAATACTTCATGGCCGTACACTAGGGTTAACAGAACATACTAAAGTTAATGCACATATGTGCAAGAATTCTGACTACTTCTGCTCATCAGCATCACTATAGAAACCCTGCCAATGGGTGATTACGTTTAGATTGACAATTAACGCAAGAACATAAATCTTATTCTTGGCCCGTTGCCGCACAGCGTGTTGTGTCGTGTCCTGTTGTAATACCTATACGTAATATAATGGGGTTCCACAAATTCACGTTAGTCGCTAGAGGCGCTAATACGCAACTAGACCGTAGTTGCGTATCAGCGCCTCTAGCGACTAACGTGGATTTGTTTGCGTGTTTTGCTGAACGCCTGTTTAAATCATCCTCAAATAGCTATTGAATGTGCAGGCGCGTAGCCAGCGATATTTTGTATGTGGTCATGCCGTATGTGTGGTCAATAGACAGAACAGATTGCCGTATGTGTTGTCAATAGACAGAACAGCATGCCGTATGTGTGGTCAATAGACAGAACAGCATGCCGTATGTGTGGTCAATAGACAGAACAGATTGCCGTATGTGTGGTCAATAGACAGAACAGCCGAAACAACGCCATCTTGGCATTGAATTCAATCGAACGTCCCGCGACGTTTCATCGACTGTAAATATACATTAATGTAGACATTATGCTTTCATATTGACGGACATGTTATACGATATCAATATTTAACTATGTGATAAGACGCAGCAATCTCGTGTGATGAATACGGCGAGCTGTAGATAATTTTAAACATCCTTTCCGGCATCGTGCCAACACACCTGTCACCGGGTTACCAGTCGACGTTCCATCGGCTGTAAATGTACATTAATGCACATATTATGCCTTCACATTGATGGACATGTCAGACTGTATCCATATATAGTATGATCGTTTCTCGCGAAATGTTGTGCGTAGCAAAGAGGTGGCGTCCGAAAAGTATGTTACGTGCGGACCAAAGTTGGACCTACTTTTTATGTAAATTGTGCTTTCAATTTAAACGACGCTTGAACACAGTGTTTTCGGGTACATTTCCCGCATACTCATTCTGTATGGCTATTTAGTAAGCTTCCGTTGGGAAGTTACGCAAATTTCAAGTCGAGGTGTCCGACCGATACAAGATGTTACGTATGGAGACGTGGAACGATTTTATTCAGCGGGACGTAGGTTTTAGGGCTTTTGTGTAACGTATTACGTTTTTGAAAATGAATAACATGTATTGGTATTGACGCAATGACATTTTACGATATGATTGGTTTGTGATTGAATTTTATGCGAAGATCCGGGATGCCTCTCGTATGTAACAAACACGCCCCGTGCGTGATGTCCTAGTTGCGCGTGCAACATACGCGCAGTTGCAATTTATATCTTACCATTCAGTAAAAAAAAACCTTGTATGTATTATTGTATTGTGCATGATATTAACGACAGTAAACATGATCAGATCAATGCTTTCTTATTACAATTTTGTGAAAATAATCCCCCCGTTTCATGCTAGCTGTGGACAATTTCAGCATTTGATACACTAATATACTTTGATTGAAAATATCATGATCACACAAAATCTAGGCTAGCTATTGATTTTATTTTTATATATCTGAAGTCAGGAGATGTTAAGCTTTCAATCAGTACAAAACGTCTAAAAAGACACAATTTGAATGTTTGCTCCTCATGTCACACTTCTGCATTTTTCGTGAGAGCGAGCCATAAAGTAATTCAGCAATCTGGACATTTGATCTGTGTAGCGTGACTTTGTACCAACAATGTATAGACAGAAAATAACAGCCCCGCTCCCCTTATGATGTAAACTACTGAGCCTTTTTCAAAATAGTATCGCCAAAACGATCACCGACCCTGAGGGTGATTACACTCATATAGCATGGCGTCCTGAGTGGTTCTCTGAATTCAAATTGAAATGGGATCGACACCAATTTGATCTCTGTATCACGAGGAAAACACAGTACTTAATGTTGAGAGCCATTTATACAAAATAAAGTATGTTCGTCGGACCAGGTTTTGAACTAATTCCACTCGCATGCCAAGCGGACGTGCTAACCTAAGCATTCAGAGTCTACCGTACGAAAAACCATTCGCAGGAAACTGTAGGCACACTTTACTGTATGCGATGCTCGGGGGAAAATATATGACTAAGTGGCCTTTATTACATATTTGTATTTTTAAATGGTGCCCTTTTCATAGGGCTGCAGTTGAATGTGGTGATTATCGGTGTAACGTTGTTCGTGAAATGCGAAGAAAAAGACGATGGTAACTATGCTGAACCTCACTCCTGGCGACAGGGATGTCAAGAGGAGAACAAGTTGTTGTCGTCGTCGTCGTCGTCGTTTTGTGGTCGGTCGTTTTTTTGTATTTGAAGAGTATCTTCATAGGCACATGGTTTCGCAACTGCCTCATTGCATTTCCAAATTAACACCGCTTCATGAACGTGACTGGTGTCTCACGTTGATACTAAGTATCTCCTTAGCTAGTACAGTGGAAGTGTTCGACCACAGGGACACGGATGAACGTGATGTTTCGACTGATTGATTGGGAGCAATGACAGCACGAAGACATAAATAACCAGTCTTGTACGACGCGATATGCTGCTAAATATTTAGCAGACTAAGTCATTAAATTTTATCAATTGCTAAAGAGCGAAATACTGGACTCCATCTTTTCCTGAGTAACAATTTTAAAATATCGTTAATTGTCCATATTAAAAGCCATACACAGTTTTATGATACGATGCATGCAAATAATGTATTAACCATTGTTGTTATTTTACACACATTCATTTACTATCATCATGATTACGTAAATCACGTGCGACCGACATTTTCAGTTAATCCACCGGCCTTGACCTTCCTTCCTCTTCGTACCAGCTGTACGAATTTATCAAATGTCGACCCTTATAAACGATCTATAACGCACTTCCCGTAGAGACTCACCAGCAATAGTCGCATCGTGCCGTTTGTCTCAGCGTAGCGGAGAGAATCCGTAGCTTTCCGTGTGTACTGTGGTGCATTCACGAGAAGCAGTAGTTAAATCTGCTCACGTAACTCTCCAGAATAGCCGATACATCTCTCACCCCGACGATCTACCACTTACAAATATAAGTGGTTTCGAGGGTCCGTCGCTTATAAACACGACCGAATTTGGATGCCAGTAATGCCAGGCAATACCTGAGCTAGTGTTGGTGTGAATGTGCAATTGTGTGCTGGTGTGCGAGCAATATATTCAAGTCCACACTTCTTACTCTCTCAAGCATCCACGACCATTTGCTTCCATTTCATACATTTCCAGACATGCTCTAAAATCTGCTAAATGCTCTGTTTGTCAGCTCTAAGGGAGTGGAATCAACTGCCCATCACAGTACGCCAATGGGCAGTTCAAAGTGTACATAATGCTGCGTTCCGCTGCACTCGTGACCACAAAGGTCACCTCTTAAAGGGCAAAAAAGGCAACGGTTTGGTGTTATGCACCTAAGAGTTTACACAAGCTAACCATTTGCATCTATAATCACATTTTTCGCATTAGTAGTTTCCTCAGAATGTGCTGTTAAAGTGGGTAAATCTAGCTAAATCACCGACACCATGAATGGGCCCATCTTGGTCCATGCAACCAATCAAAACATAACTTCTATCTGCACTTTGGAAAAGTATTAGGTCATAAAGTCGTCTGCTGGTTCAGCTGTCATAACAGAGAGCCAAGCGGTTCGCTAAAAGAGCCTTACGTCGGTTTTTACAACGAAATCGCCACACTGTTCCTCATACGCTTGTAGCAACAGTTCAGTGAAAGACAGTATCAATAAGCTCTCTTTTCGTTACCCTTTGAATCGACCAGAACTGAAACGGTAGTCCAGTTGATTCGTTGGGACAGTCACAAACACACTTACACAGTGCGGATGACAGACAACCGGGTTGGATTGACCCAACCATGAAAACGACTTCCACCACCCGCCAAACTGCTTCTCACCTATCTTACATACATGTACATACACTACGTTATAAAATAAAATCATTTCCATTCTTCTAACGAAGAAAATTCACGAAACAAACGCGGAAATCTCGACGGCAACTTCGTTGGCCGCTCTGTGGTACCGTAAATTCGCTATATAAGTTAGATTTACACAAAATGCCGTTAGACGGCACGTTTGTGCGCGCGAATATTTATAAACTTTACTTACTGCATTCGCACGCGCGAAAGAGTTTAATTACTTATAAATAATATAATAATAATTAATTATTATCATCACTATGATTAGCAAGAAAAATACGTTTTATTATAATATAATAATATTTTATTTATATAGTGCCACATCCATAATTGGTTGTGGCGCTTCACAATATATTAAAAAATATAATATGAAGAAAACTACCCACAGATAATTTTTTTTAATAAATCATGAAACTACATGTGTTGATCTAAAATTCATCTCTGGACATCGACAAATAGTGACAACAAAGGTAATGGGGCACAATGAGCGAGTCATGTTTGCATCAGACTTGAAGAAAATAAAACGGGAAGACCTCTACCATCTACCATCATGCGAAGAGCAACTGCAAATGTTTACGTCCAACATAAATGAACTGACGGATAAACATTTCCCAACAAAGACAGTAAGACACACAACAGACAAACCATGGGTGTCGGACAGATTCCGAGATCTAATTCGTCGGCGTCAATATGCATGGAAGGCAGGTGACCAAGCGTTGTACCGTCTTTACACAAACAAGGTAAACCGTCTAGGAAAGTCATTGAAACAAAAATACTATGATAAACATATCAACGGATTAAAGACATCCAATCCACGCAATTGGTGGAAGGGCATGAAAGAACTGCTTGGATGTCAACAAACTAGCAGTGACCCCCTTTGCGTCACCTCGCCAATCAAGTGTGTGACGGTAATCTTCTGGAATTCAGCCAACGAATAAACATTTCTTTAAATCAGTGAGTGATCACCTACCTGCCCTGAGTGCTGACAAGGACTACCTACAGCTCGAAATACCATGTGTGCCATCTAAATATATTATCCCAGTTGAGAAGGTGGAAAGGCAGTTACGCAAACTAGACACAAGTAAAGCACCGGGCTCGGACTCTGTACCAAGCTGGGTCCTTAAAGAGTTCTCTGAATTGCTTGCCGGCCCAGTTGCCGCAATCTACAACAGCTCACTTCGAGAGGGGCATGTTCCCCGTATCTGGCGTGCTGCATACGTCAGCCTCCTTCCGTAAAAGAAACCGCCAGAACATATCGAAACAGACCTCAGACCAATCTCCTTGACTGCTGTGCTGTGTAAACAAATGGAAGAGTTTGTTGTTAAATTGATCTGGGACATCGTTCAAGACAGAGTTGACCCAAACAAATACGGCTCCATTAAGAAGTCATCCACTACACATGCCCTCGTTGACCTGTTATATCAGTGTTATACAAGCACAGATGCATCGAAACAGTATGTCAGGATACTACTGCTTGACTTCTCTAAGGCATTTGACATACTCAATCATAACATTCTTCTTCAAAAACTTGCAAGTTTTGGCCTCCCGAATATTTTAATGAAGTGGATCGCTAGTTTCCTTACCGAAAGAACCTCACAAAGTAAGCTGTGCAACACACAATCCTACTGGAATTACATCCATGGCGGAGTGCCACAAGGCACAAAGCTAGGCCCCATACTTTTCGTCCTCATGATAAATGATCAACAAACAAAGTGCGACTCCTACAAATATGTTGATGACACGTACATCGTTTATACTGGATCAGACTCCCAAGCGCCAAATCTCCAGGAAGCAGCCGATGCAGCGTATCTGTGGACAATCCAAAATGACATGAAAATCAACAACCGTAAGACAAAAGGGCTTGTTATTGATTTCCCTAATACAAGGAAAAACTTCCCAACCATACGCATCGACGGAACAGACACTCAGCGAGTAACCGAGGCGAAGATACTTGGCATTATCATCACTAGCAACCTGACCTGGGATGTACACGTTGATGAAATAACACGAAAAGCAGGCAAGAGACAGTTTCTACTGCTATAACTCACACGATCAGGCATTCCCGCTGAAGACCTTCTGACGGTATATACAACGGTGGTCCGGCCTACTCTGGAATACGCATGTCCAGCATGGTCGATCTCACTCACAGTGGGTCTCCAAAATGATATGGAGCGTGTACAAAGACGTGCTATGAACACCATATACCCGAACACTCCCTATATCGAAGCATTAGCGAATGCACAGCTGACGTCTCTGAAACAAAGACGTGCGCAGTTATGTGAACATTTCTTCACACAAGTCGAACAGCCGCAGCACAAACTGCATAAACTATTACCAAAACCAAGGACTACAACACATAATACACGATGCCGTAGTCAATACTATTTACCCAGAGTAAAAACCAACAGGACCAAAAACTTTTTCATTAACTGGTGTCTGTTCAACCAAAAGAACTCAAGTGACTTTTTTTTAATACGTTTAGTCAAATACATTGACTTGTCGGCGTAACATTTTAACATAAAATATGTTTTAATGTCTTAAATTATCTTAATTAGTTTTATAGATACATATCGTATATTCTCTACATTATAATTTATGTTTACGTTAATGTCTTAAATTATATATTATTTGAATCTATTTTAACAAATATACTTTGCATATTTTATGTACCCATTTCAATCTCTACGATTGCACAGAGAGAGTGAAATAAACTATTATTATTATTATTATTATTATTATGTGCCGAAATAATTAACGAAAATGACCTATCAGTATTAAAAAGAACCAATACAAATTCCATAACAACAATAGTGCTAAATTAATGTAAACGTAATATATAATTAAAATGGTAAAATAAGTACGACGTAACAATATTTTTCATTCAGCACATACACACACACACACACACACACACACACACACACACACACACACACACACACACACACACACACACACACACACACACACACACACACACACACACACACACACACACACACACACACACACACATTGTGCATAAGAAAATATTATTGAAGCTATTTTTTCTACTTATGAATGATATTTTCACCACCAGATATGTAATAATAATGTTTTTTGGACAAGACACTTTATTAATTATCGGGACAATAAATCACTGAAATTTAAACAAAATATGAATATATGGGAAATAGATAGTGGTAGAAAAAGAAGGTTTCGGTGCATTTAAAAATAATAATATTAATATGTTATTGTTTTAGTTACTATTGCTAAAACATTGCTTATATAATATAAGCTTGCAAGCTCGCAGTACACGCGGGATGTTTATAGAAATATTGATAAAATAAACAATGTGACATCATTGAACAACATGTAATTTCCATACCTCTTTTATGACTAATAGGCAATTTTAAATAATTATGCAGACACATGTATTTTTAAATAATACCTGTGGGTAGCATTCTTCTTATTGCATATACTTTAATAACAGTATGTTGTGAAGCGCAACAAACAATTATGGATTTGGCGCTATATAAAATAAACTATTAAAATTATATATTTTTATATTAAATTGTTACTTTTATAAACTCTGTTAGACCCATATCACCAAAGCGTTGCCTTTGTTTGCCGTTTAAAATTGTCTGCAGACCATAGTGATGCTGCTAATTATTATTATATTATTTAGAATTAATTAAACTATTTCGAGCGTGCGAATGCAGTAAGGTTTATAAATATTCTCGCGCACAAACCCGCCATCTAGCGGTATTTTGTGTAAAGCTAACTTATAATAGCGAGTTTACGGTAGTCGAAGTTGTCGAGTTGCCGTCCGTCGAGATTTGCGCGTTTCTTTTGTGAATTTTCTTCCTTAGAGGAATACAAGCGATTTTGTTGTTGTAATGTAGCGTATGTATATGTATGCAAGAAATGTGAGAAGTTTGGCGGCTTGGTTAGGTCAGAAAGTAACAGATAATAATACGCATATGCACAGTTCACGCTGACCAAAAAGACTTAACTACGTCATTTTGTTTCTAAAATGGCGTAGTCTATAGACTTTCTATGGCTATGTGTTCTATACCATGCTATAAAGAGTGGCAAAATGCTGCGTAGCTTGGTTGCTTCCCAGAGAAGTCGAGATACTGTTCGAACGAACAGATATTCACTGGAGAAAACATTTAAAGCGCGTTGATCATTCCTGATATCTGGATACTACTCTATAAAAAGAACTTACCTTTATAAGAACTCACCTTTATAATCACTATGGTGCGTATCTTTGCTTTCATTTGTTGCACATGCGCAAATACTAACGGCACACCACGTATATCGGCTGCTAGCGGAGGGTGATGTCTTACGCACATGGACATTACACTGATCGTAGAACCACTATAATAATTTTTACATTTACATGTACAATAAATTAAGTAACAATTACGCAAACTATGAAAAACCATCGCCAGTTGACTTCCGATTATAACGTCCTTTGATAGGGTAGTTTCGCAGCTGATACGTGACAGCCGTGTTCTGAATGTTTACCAAATGTTCGTGGAAACACAACATTGTTACATAAACACAATCCTGCACTTCCTCAAACCGTACCTGTCAACATTTGAAAAGTCCATGGGGGAGATTGCGCGCGAGCTGATACGCCAACCACGAATGGGTCAATGCAACCTTTGCGGACGCATGCTTGGAATAGTAATACCCATGGAATTATGAATGAAACAACAAGAAAAACACATTTTCGTGATTTTATTAGCACATCACAACAATTAAACCATTTATACATATGCAAGCGCCCTTGTGCAATTATTCATCACCAAAGTGCCCAAAACAGGTTCTATTCTCTATATCAAGTAATTACAACCCTTGAAAACTTTAAGTGTTTAATTTCAATATTTTTACCTTATTGAAAAATACTGGAAATGGTAAAACACATCCACTAGGAGATCCTCCACAGGCACAAATATAGCCTTGATTCCTGCCACTGTACACAGATTGGCCAAGTGGCACACACAGCCAATGTCAAACATTGCAGAGTTTTTCTTCCCTACCATTGTGTTGCAATGATTACTTATGAAGGCCATTACATTCTTCCAGGGAATTCCCTTTGCTTCGAATGTGGCATCTAGTTGGTCAAATATGGATTGTGCTGTGCCAATATTGCAGATTGGCATATCCAGGAATCATGTGACTGCTCTTTCCCTCATGTCGTATTTAGTATTTAACCACAATTGCTAGAGTTTTCTGCTGGTTAGTGTCATTAGATTCGTCACACCCGAATGAAAAAGGTCCAGTTTTGCACTGTTTCACAAGTTTCTCTTCCAAAGCTGGAGCGATGGCATTTTTGCAATCATTGTCGTCTTCGTTCGGCCACATGAGAATGTCTTAGCTATTTTCGAATCTGGGAAAATATTTGCTTGCATAGCCATAGGCGAGTAAAATGGTCAGCCACAGCAAATGGCAAGTTGTGCTACGCAACGAAATGTGTGAACAGAGTTTCGCTTCGAATTACATCTTCTGTATCTGCATTCACTGTAAAAAAAAGTTCGTCACAGGAGCTGTGGTGTTCTGCGATTTCCGCGGCCGGGTGTGTTTCTCAGCGATTGAATGCTGCTTCAAATCATTCTTGCCTCCGTGATCCACTTTGATGTCTATCATACAGTTTGCAAAAGGCATGCTAGATACCTTGTCGACCTTTACATACCCACGGGTACTCGACCGTCCATTTATCTCGATACTTGCATGTATATCTTTGTTTCTTCTTTGGTGGTTCCGTCTTCCTTTCTGCTATGATCAATTATTGCTTCTGCTGTTTTATCGTGACCTGCTTCTTGCGTTGCGTACCTCAAAATGGCGCAGGTCAAGGTTCACCTTGCGACGTACCCGGATAGACATAGTATAGATCGCGCGCTGTGTAGATACTCAACGCGCGCAAGGCCTTCGTAACAGCACCATCTGTCGGCAAGAATAAGCATTTTCATGTTTTGATGTTCGAAGTTGCGGCAAATCTACGGGTCGGGATTTTGGGGGGAGATTTTGTTTATTAAATCGGGAGAAACTGCCTCAGTAGAAAACCCGATCGGTAGATCGGTAGACATGTCTAAAATCGGTAGACTTGACAGGTATGTCAAACGTCGACGAGCGTCTTGCACGTGCGACAACGGTCCTTGTGCACTATAGCGAGGGAATTCCCCCCGCAATGCGTTGTGGGTATTTCATACTCGTCAACATTTTTGCCTCCATTATTCAGTGTTAAAAGTCATCAAAGAGCGTCGCAACTTATTATATTACTATTTATGCCATACTATTTGACATAAATATTATCGTTGAAATCAACTTGTGAAGTCACGCGACTGCCGCCAGTTCTGACAGTGTCAGTGACAATGAATGATGGTAACATTCAAGCCAATTTGGGTAAGTGTGGGTTTATGTGATTGATACCTATTGATATAATTATAGACGTGTATGTATTTTGCTTAATAAAATGATGTGCCATGTCGATAATAATACGGGTCACGGTAAAGCAGCGCAGGCGATGCCTAAACGTACACTTAGTACTAGGCTAAGACCTAAGCCTAAAGGGTAGAGCACAAAACGAGGTCAATTAATGCCTTTTTTGCCAAAGGCAAAGCCTCGCCCTAGCCGGGCCTAGGGAAAGCAAACGCCCAACTAGGTTTTCGTTGTGTACTGGCTGGGGCACATTTTTTACATCGATTATGTCATTTGTTTGTAAATAGCATGTTAGAGGCCACGCGAAAAACCCGCGCAAAAACGCGGGCAACCCGAGAAACCAACGCAACAACGCACACGCACGCAAAAAACGCACACGCCCCCACGCGCACACGCGCACGCACACGCACACGCACACGCACACGCACACGCACACGCACACGCACACGCACACGCACACGCACACGCACACGCACACGCACAAGGAAATATAACGTAATTGTTCCATAGCCAAACCTACAGTTATTCCTAAAACATTTAATAGTTATAACCCCCTTGAAACCCAATGTATGCACAATTGTTGGAGAGAGTGGTTCTCAAACCCACAAATAGACGGAAAACCGTATTGGTTTTTTATAATAGTCACCTTCCTTAGTTACCCAATCAGTGGACTTGCTTTTGACTCTGATTAGGAGCACCCACTCCTGCGAAGATCACCTGGAGTGTTGTCCTCCACTTCTGGTATGTGTAGTTTTGCATAATTGACGGCTTCCCTTCGAAGTTTACTAAAACGTCCACGATTCCTGGGATAATAGTATGTAAATATGTGGTAGAACACAGATAAGCCTATCTGAAATATTTATAATTTCCTTTTAAGGTTTGTCACGTCTGTAGCATAAGGCAAAAGGTTACAATAGCTGCTTTGCGTGAAGTACCTACATACATATAATGACGAATTCTAAATCGCGAAATAGACGCTACTAATACGCAAACATAACCGTGCGTCTTATCTGCGCCACATATAAACAACCCTTCGATAATATTTAAATGACACGGATTTTTGACCTGGCAGACGTTTCCCTATTTGTACAATATCAGATAATAATAATAATAATAATAATAAGTTTAAGACGCACGTTTTTTATAGTGGCGTCTATTTCACGGTTTAGAATTCGTCATTTTATTTGTTATAGATACTTCACGCAGCTATTGTAATCTTTTGCTTTAAGATAATCTACGGTATATATCTGCTATAGACAGAGCACACAAACCTTATAATAAAAAAATTGTAAATAGTTCAGATAGAAAACATGTAACATTTGTTTAAACCGTGTCGTATGATTTGTTCATCTATGATGTTCCATATTCTTGTACAATTATGTTTTGGTAACATCAAAGAAGAACTTAGGGAAACCATATTGGTATGGATGTAATCGGGATCGGAGAAGTGAGAAGACGAAAGGAATATTTCACTACCATACAAAGCGGCCACCTATACCATTCTAAGGTAAACAACGGGCAAGTTAGCCTCGATTAACCAGACGCCGTGAGATGACAGCACTTTTCATCCCTTCAACTCCGCCTGGGATATTAATGAGTTGCCGATGTAACCGACAGAACGGCCTTACCACAGCTTATGGTAGAGGCGCTGATTGGTTCTCAGGCCGAATTTGAAATAACACATTAAATAACAATACTTATGCTGTATTGTAAAGATTATTTAAAAAAATAAACTTATACTAATACAAAAATAAATAGAAAAAGTAATTTGCAGTTGTTTATTAAATAAGAATTACGGCAGGATTAACCAGTATCCGTGTGGTGGCAGCATTGTTTAGCCCCACATGGATAACATTCAAAAGCCGGCCAAGTCACCAGGCTGTCTTCTCGGCGAAGTTAGGCAGCCGGGTGACAGATGGCCAAGCGAGACTACGGCCAAGCAGGAGTAGCAGGCTGTCTAATAAACAGGAAATGGAAAGATCACACAGTGACGGTAAACAGCAACAGCCCCAGAGCAGCAGAACTTGTTATGTGCATAACAAAGCGCTACAAACTAAAGATAATTCAAGCATATGCACCAACGACATCATATTCAGAACAGGATATAAACAGCTTCTACAACGACGTCGATGAGACGTTGGGGAAACCCATAGTGATGGACTTTAATGCGCAAATATGGAAAAGAACAAATCCAGTGGAAACGGCAACCGGCAAATATTTGCTCAAATTGAGAAACGCAAAAGGCGACACCTTGGTAGAATGGGCAACACCTCGAAATTACAAAATCAAGAATACCATATTTCGGAAGAAAGCAGGGAAGATGTGGAAAAGCACAAACGGTGTAACGAAGACTGAAATTGACTATATCCTAACAAAGGGGCCAGACTTCGTCACAGACGTAACAGTCATCAACCAAGTCGACATTGGAAGTGACCACAGGATGGTTATAAAGAACAAAAGCTGGCTGTTGAGGTGGAAAGGAAAACACTGATGACCAAGAGGCCACCAAGAGTAGATGCCACACAAATAGGGTCAAAGAAGATCGAATTCCAACGCGAATTGAGAAACCGATTCGAAACACTAGAACTAGACGGCATCGACACCATGAGCGAAACAATCACAGACATGATCCAACAAAGCGCGTGAAGAGTAGCTAAGGCAATCAACAAGCCACTAAAATCGAGGAATCGTCACCAACACGACCCCTGATGACGAAACGACGAGAAATGGTGGAAAACGCCGACGATAAACAACGAATAGAGTATGCAGAAATATGCAAGACCATCAAGAAGATAGCAATAAAGGAAATAAGGAAATACGACCAATAGATCATACGACAAACGTCATGACATCAAAGAGCCTGAGGAAAGTCCAAAGAACGGAGAAGCTAGGCCAAGACAGACAGATCAAACTCTTAGACAAGCAGGGTAGAGAAATCCGTGATCAAGATACGATTATAGAACGAATAGAAGAATTCTACACCGAGCTATACGACAGTATATCCACCCTGACCCAAAAGAGGTACCGGAGATAACATCGTGGGAGGTGGAAGCAACACTACGAGATACGAAAAATGGGACTGCAACAAGCAACGACCATATAAGCATCGGGATATTGAAAGCAGGAGAAGACACCATCTCGAGGACACTTGCTAAGCTGTACACTAAATGCTTGTCAGGAAGACGAATACCCACATCATGGAAGAACGCTAAGATGGTGATGATCTTCAAGAATGGAAATAAGAAAGACGTCAAGAATTACAGACGGATATGTCTACTATTGAACCTCTACAAAATATGTATGTAGTCATGAAAGTACTAACGAAAACGGAAACCAGCAACGAGAGCAAGCTGGATTCAAAAGCAGATACTCCACGATGGACCACATCCACGTCGTATACCAACTGAAGGAGAAGTACAGAGAATATAATATCCCACTCTGCATCGCATTCGTCGACTACGAGAAAGCTTTCGACTCAGTGTAAACGCATGCAGTACTGACCTCGCTTCAAGAACAGGGGATAGAAGATGTGTACATCGAACTCCTGAAGGAAATCTACACCAACAGCTCGATGACAGTCCGCATATACAAAGAAAGCAACAACATCAACATCAGGAGAGGAGTACGACAGAGAGATACCTTATCGCCCAAGCTGTTTACGGCAGCACTCGAAAACAGAGCCGACAACATACTTATATGCAGGGACAGAAAAAAATCTGGTTAAGAGAAAAGACAAAGGTCACAGACGTGATTGAACAAGTCAGAAGACGGAAGTGGCCCTTGGGTAGGGCACTTCAGCAGGATACGAGATATAACCGATGGAAACTGCGTATCACTACCTGCAAACAATACGAACGGGAAAAGGCCTAACGGAAAGCCGGCGAGACGGTGGAAAGCCGAACCAGAAGACTACTGGAAGGGTATCGTCTGGCAGAGGATAGCGCAAGATAGGCAGATATGGAAGCAGCATGCTGAGGCCTTCGTCCAACCACAAGACACTGGCTGCACATTGTTGATGATGGTGGTGGTGGTGGTGGTGATGGTAGACTTCAAAGAAACGTTACTTCTGGGTTTCTCTAGAACAAGACATTTGAATTGTCTGGTTGTTTTTTATTTGTATCAACATTCTTTTTTTATTATAACATACATAATAATGCATGTAGTTTATTATTTAACTTATTTTATTTTAAAATATTTATTTAACCTATTTATGTAAATTGTTTATTTAGCTTACAAACATCCCTGACTTGCGAGATTAGGTTAGCCTTTTTCGCTATGCAAGCGGTTTTGTAATATTTGACCTACTTATCAATCATGTGACCTCATGCCTAATTGCAAGGTCCGTTGAGCAATTAAACGTTTTGATGGCAAACACGTTGGGCGTTTTGACATAACTTCGTCGGTATATTGTTCTGTCTGGCTGACCTCAATTGTTATCGCTATGAACAAAATGCAAGGCAACTTTTTTTTAAGTAACTAACTATGCGGGAATGTTTGATGTAGCGGATGTTCCGCCACTCTTCTAATTTAATAATGCGCTTGCATTTATTTTATCACCATTGCTAGCCAACGTTTTACGGAGGTCATCACGCCTTTTTAGTGAGGGAGCTCACGATTTCAAGTGATGTGTCCACAAACCGATGTCGTGGAAATAGTGTGCGTGTGACCCTTATCAAGCTTAGATAACCAACAATGGTTACATAAGTAGACTGCATTACTACAGCAGATCAAAAACAACTGCAGACAGTTCTCGATTACACAACTTAATTTAAACAAATAGAACCTATTGAATCAGGGATACGACGGAATGTCCGACACATTCACAGGTCATCGGCCATTTTGTAAATTTGACGACATTGTTGCCACGAATTAAGTCACGCACGCACGCACGCACGCACGCACGGACGGACGGACGCACGACCGCACACACATACACACACGCTGACACCCACATGCGCGCATGCACAAACAAACAAACTCACACAAACACTCATGCGGACACACGCATGTACAAATTTGTAATGAAACCCATTAATGTTAGCTATGGAAATCTTGATGCAATAATTTGAGTCTTGAAGGAAATTGTACAAAACACTTTAGATATTGAGGAAAATGAAGTTATATAGACTTTTAATAAATGCCTTTGTTGCTTTGATAATGAGTGTTGGAAAATGTGTTCCTGTTGAGTTATAAAGCACAGTGGTATTGTAAACAGAAGCCAAAATAATGTTTAATACTTATATGTGGACTTCTATTTATTATATTTTACCAAATAATTATGTTGTAGTTAAGTTTCAGATAGACGCAGACTATTCTGAAATCGGAATGATAGATAGAGGTACAATATTGTGAAACCGGTATGATAGATTGACGCGCACACACACACACACACACACACACACACACACACACACACACACACACACACACACACACACACACACACACACACACACACACACACACACACACACACACACTCACACAAAAACACACACACTCTCTCTCTTCTCTCTCTCTCTCTCTCTCTCTCTCTCTCCCTCTCTCTCTCTCTCTCTCTCATCTACTCTATCTATTCATATATCTATCTATATATCTATCTATATATCTATCTATCTATCTTCTATCTCTATCTATCTATCTATCTATCTATCTATCTATCTATCTATCTATCTATCTATCTATCTATCTATCTATCTATCTATCTATCTATCTATCTATCTATCTATCTATCTGGGTCTCTGTCTGTCTGTCTGTCTGTCTGTCTATCTGTCTGTCTATCTGTCTGTCTGTCTGTCTGTCTGTCTGTCTGTCTGTCTGTCTGTCTGTCTGTCTGTCTGCTGTCTGTCTGTCTGTCTGTCTGTCTGTCTGTCTGTCTGTCTGTCTGTCTGTCTGTCTGTCTGTCTGTCTGTCTGTCTGTCTGTCTGTCTGTCTGTCTGTCTGTCTGTCTGTCTGTCTGTCTGTCTGTCTGTCTGTCTGTCTGTCTGTCTGTCTGTCTGTCTGTCTGTCTGTCTGTCTGTCTGTCTGTCTGTCTGTCTGTCTGTCTGTCTGTCTGTCTGTCTGTCTCTCTCTCTCTCTCTCTCTCTCTCCAATTATGTATAATTTAAATGTATGGGTTATAAGTTATTATGTTAGGGCCATATTCTACGTTCCGTTACGTATGATTGAAACGACTCTGATAAGCATTATTTGGTTAAGACGATCTTTTAAGTTCCGTTACGTATATTTCTCTGTTCCATTACTGGGAACCACCATCTGTCACAAACAAGTGGTGGTAATTGTTACTTTACGACTGGGAATTCCCCTGAATCATTTGTATTGTGTCGCATTTGTGGATTTGATAGTTTGCGCCAACGGTCAACCGTCACTGACCAGAACCAGGAAATGCGGCCAGTTCAGTATGTCTTTGCAAGTACTGTCAATAGAAAATGTTCACTACTTGGGTATTTTGCATACAAGCTGTACGTGTCAACATGTCTTTATAATGAAGTGAAAACATTGTTATGAAAATGGTTGCATTGAAAGACGAGGAAATGAAAATGTCAGTGTAATAATATTTAAAACGTGTTCCCAGGCCGGATCACGTCCAATTGTTTTTTAAGTTTTAAGAACAAATCTCTGCTCT
Organism: Ridgeia piscesae; assembly: GCA_025642075.2. Taxonomy (NCBI): domain Eukaryota; kingdom Metazoa; phylum Annelida; class Polychaeta; order Sabellida; family Siboglinidae; genus Ridgeia; species Ridgeia piscesae. Next base: position 561,791 of record JAODUO010000117.1, read on the forward strand.
TCTCGGACATTTGGTCCGGTTTTTGGTATAAATCCAGCACATAGAGTTCATCCAAGCATTTCAGGTAGCATTTCTTGTACTCCGCCTTGCAAAAGTCAATATGATGTTTCCCCTCTTGCTTCGAGCAGTTGTATTCTTTGTAAAACTCGTAATACCTTTTCACGCAGAACGCCTTGCACAGCACTTTGTTCTGTACGGTGTCTGGCCGTTGCTTACCGCCTGACACTAGGACCGACGGGACACAGAGGATCTACAACACAGAGCAGTAGTTAGACAAACGGTGCAGATCAAACTAAGATTTCTATGCATGGGTAGAGCGCAGTGTACGATATGTATTAGTACATTCTCACAAAACATTGACATGCACGTATGTCTTCAAGTGACGGAGATTCAAAAATAATAACAAGGGGCATATACAGCAAGGTCCCAATTCGTTCGATTGAAAAGAATGGTTAGAATACATCACACGTCAGTGAACTGCAACTGGTTCGATATATCAAAAACTAACCACAGCCGAAAATGCATATAAACAGGGTAAAGTGTGTCCCCATTTTGTGTTCGCTGCGGAGTAATAAACAAACAGTTTCCATCTTGTTTTAAAATTCCAAATCGACCCGTCACCCGCCCACCCACATCCATTTTGTGGCGCATTATTGGATTGTTGTTATATTTACAAAGCACTCTGCGCCAGAACTCAGGACTATGGTTTC
>JAODUO010000117.1:567500-600000 GCA_025642075.2 Ridgeia piscesae
CTACAATATACTGCCCGTTAAAAGCATAGTGTGTGTCATAAACCAAGAACAGTGTTCGCGATTTAAACTTTTCGCAAACGACACGTTCACAATTAATATGCACCCTTCAAATTATAATAGTAAACATAAGCTGTAACGACTGATACAGGCGAGGCCAAGAACGTAACGCCGAGTTCCTCGAGTTGTCATTTGACGCATGATCGGTCCCAATTTCAGGACTAGCAATGACAGCACGTGTGACGTACCACTTCCGCGTCAGCGAACGTCGACACATACCAGGCTACGTCTGGTACCACTCTTGGCTCAAGAGCGTGATTCCAGGTAACGGATTGCCCGAGGACGCTTTTAAAACAACTATTCACGGGTGGTCACCCGCCTAACACGGCCAACCCGAGGCGTTTCACACTACTTCAGCCGCGTGCCACTTAGCCGCCAAGTGCGGAAACTCGATGGACACTTGAATGTCTCTCGAATTGTGAATCATCAGTCACATTATCGAAGGTATGTTGCTGTATGAAGCTGATACTTGGATAATACTAACAGTAATAATCTACCAAATTTTTCTTCGCCATAAATCTTGCAATATATATACATATTATATATATATATATATATATATATATATATATATATATATATATATAATATTATATATGATAAAATAAATTATTGATCAATATAAATAAATATTACTAGTCATAATATTGGATCCCCCCCAGTAGAGCACTGGAAAGACAGGTTAATGGCACAAACAGGTTAATTATACACATGCCCTAACATGACAAGAGTGTAAATGTCAGGTAAAGAAAGAATGTTATGGGGGAAAATCTCGTACAGATGATTCGTTTGAAACACCTTCAATATGTTGCTATCGACAGAGCGAAGAACCATTGTCTGTATACATATCGTAATACCAGTCGTTGCACGGAAAATGGAAGGAAGCACATAAAATATGCACTAAGTTAGACTGTGGAAACTCTGATGTTGATGTGATTGACACACTAATGTGAAACCGAACTATATGAAAACGAGTCATTCATGCTCCGGCCCCGACTGAACAATAATGATGACTACAACGACGATGACGACGACGATTCTGATAATGGTTCCAATGATGATGATGATAATAACAATTGACTAGCACCCCACCAGGAGACAGTGTTATGCACTGCTTGCTCACTGTCTCTCACACGCCCGACAAACAAGCAACTGGGAATGCTGGCAGGAAGATACAATAATTTTGGTTAGTGACAGGGACCAGGGACAGGGAAGGTTACACACATATGTTATAGTTTACGTTTCCACATAAATTAAACGAAATGGACCAGTGGCTTCCATAAGACAATGATAAACTGGTGTGAATGAAATATATCAGCAAAGAAATGGGATTAGAGCCTCCTCGAATCAACGGTAGTAGATCGACAAATTCCAAAACCACTCAACAATCGCTCACAACTTACATGACGAGCACATGACAGAAACATGGCAGCCATTTTTCTAGATAAGTGGCCACTTGGCGGCAGATCATCACTATTCTGTTTGTGTTTTTGAAGCCGTTTGTAGATTTATACCAGTTTTAAAGAGTTTACGGTTTTAAAATTTCACTTATCATGAGAGCACCGAGTTTGTCTCTCACGGCAAGTGAGAGACAAACTCTTAGGTAAATTTATGACTTTTTACATTTTCTGCTGCACCTGAGTGACACTTGACATGTTTATGCGGTCAAGCGCAATCATAGTTGCCAGAACTGTGTACACGTCACGCATGACCACATTCACGGCAGAATATCATATACGAACTAAAAAAAATCGGGTACGTCGACCACGAGGATTCCGATTCTGACATCAGTTTGACGTTACAACAGCATTTGACCCAGAAATATCCAAGATGGCGGCTACCCGGAAGAGTAAAAACGTAACTTTTGAACGGGAGCATCTAGGATTTTGAAGCAACACATTATTTCGGCTAAATCGATGCGCTGATGCAATTTATGAAGGTGACAGGTCGAATTAAGGTCAAGGTCGCATGGCAAGTTCAAAGTAATTCAAAGGTAATCTACGTGGTTATATATAATAGTGGCGGTTACGGTTGACTGGATTTTTTTATGACGATACAGACCTCTTGTTTAGTACAATCAAGGTCTGATTTGCTTTAACGAAGCACACGAGTTCGACTCCCTCCTGTTGGACCCGCCCTCACCTTACCATTCAGTAAGAATACCTCTTTGGACTTACCTCAACCAGAGCAATGTAATGTATAAACATCAATTATTATTAAACACGTAATCCTGTTAATTATTCCAAAACAATGATGACATCAGACGGCTTCAAGCAATGACAAGTAATTTCAACAGCCTACCTTCTCAGCGAAATCACGCGGCCGAGCGATGGTCAAGTTGCCGCTCTCATACTTATTATGTGAGACCCTGCAATGTTAATTACTGTAAACTTTTTTTATGGAAATGTATTTTATATAGTTAGGAGAGCAAAATTAGCTTGGTTGCACCTTGTGCAACCTTGAGCATTTCTCAGAATTCAAAATGGCGGTCTCGGCCATCTTAAATTTCGGCATATTTTCAACCTTTGATCTCGATGACATAGAGGGTCGTGTAATACCTCTTTATAAGGCTTTACCAGGATGGGGAGTCCATTTATGACGTCATTTTCTGGATACGAGGTCAAAGTCAAGGTCACATCAGAGGTCAAAGGTCAAATTTGACCTAAAATCTGTAAACAATCACCTCTATTGACCGATTATATGTGTTTCGTAGCCTACCTATTCCAGAATGTCAGGGTTTACTAGGATGGATAAGTAGGTACATGTATGTTTAATAGGTCCTGGGTATCATAGGAAGTTTTGCAGGTTTAGCAATGGGTCGGATTTAATTAAACCCGCAAATTTCCGCCATGCACGCACTCACCAAGCTTTGCAATCAGTGGTTTAAGACCTAGCCCCCAGGCCGTCACACTCATCGTGTCTTCTGAAGGGGAGAAGAGCCTGTTTAGTCCATGTCACGCCAGTGGAGCGCTACAAACATTCAAGACCGTGGCTGTGCAGAAGATCGTCGGTACAAGCAAAGTGAAGCATGACGAACTATACAAAACTATGTCTGGAAGTTATATTCTAGCTCACAAATCCTATTACTGTAGCTATACTTCGAGGAGTATAACAAATGAACAGGGAAAGAGAACGTCTACACTGACTGACAAAAGGTTGTTGAAGTCTCAATGTAGTGACTTTCTTTCAATTATGCCCGCTACCTGAACTGGTATGTGCGACAGATGGAGTACATTCGCCAGCGTGCCGAGGAGGACCTACTGGCAGGTGCACACGTCTGTCGGCACTCGGATTGGGGGACCACAGTGCCAGCAGATCAGTTCGGAGAGCAGACATAAATCAAGCGAGGGAAGGGTTCTGGAGGTATGAAGGGCATTTCAACTAATCCCGAGCAAGTGGCTGTGTGAGTGAATAGTTTCAGTTGACATCGCCATGGACCATATGTACAATGAAGCTGGGGAGGAGCTGAAGCCACACGGTGAAGTAGATGGGGAGGAGAAGAATAAGCACACGGAGGAAGGAGATGGAAGAAGGAGACTGGATGAGGCCGATTGGAAGAAGATCACGGTGGACTTGGAGAAGTACCGTCACCCCCTCAATGACCAGCAACCAGGTGTCTATAACATCTGCAATGGCCAAGTGGCGCCATACACAGTGAATGTTCAGAACGCCATCGGGATTGAGCATAGCAGGCAGTTCTCCGCTTCGCTAAGCAGTGAATTCCACAAAACAATAAAGAAGAAGGTCAAAACAATGGAGTTGCTCAAGAAGGCAGTCACTGTCAAAGGAAAGGCCATCTACGACGTCGTGACGCTGTTCAGTCGGCTGTTAGTCGTGGGGCAGCAGCGCAGCGTTGACATAGCCGATGTCTTCCAGTTTGAACTGAGTCCAGTCCCTCCGGCCCTGATCGATCAGTACGGCTGCTTGAGGAAAGGTGACAAGGCCGTGCTCGTCAAGTCTCTCAGTGTCTCTGTCACGACTCCATGTACTCCAGACGTGGCGCTGGTTGATGCCGGTCAGCTTCTATATCACGTCGTATGGCCAGTCTCCGTGACTACAGGAGACCTGGCTGCAAGCTTCGGCACTCGACTGGCCCACTACCCTCCTGTGTCCAAGAAAATCGTTCTGTTCGACAGATATGACCAAGAAGCTCCAAGCGCAAAGGACCATGAGCGGACGAGAAGAGGAAGAGCCAAGGAAGTACATCTAACCCCAAACACTCTCCCTCCAAGCCGAGAAGTTATTCTTCACAATTCCAAGAACAAGAATCTACTTAACAACATTCTATGCAGCTATCCCCTTCCACACAACATCCAACTCGTCAACATGCTGGACTGTGTCGTTACGCATGATGAGGCACACGTCACCCTCTGCAGCTACATGCTGAAAGCGGTGGCAGCAGGCGCCCAGGCCATCCGAATCCTCAGTGATGATACCGACGTATTCGTTCTCTTGGAGTACTGGACATCAAGGATGCGCGTTGTCGCCAAGATTCAAATGGAAAAGTGGAATGGCGATATATTGGACATCAACGAAACTGTTCAGCGGTTAGGCCCCAAAAGTGCAGTCAACCTCTCGGTATCCACGCACTATCAGGCTGCGATACAGTGCCATAAAAGTCAGCGCTCAAGCTCCTAGAGATAGATATACCAGGTCTCGATCAAGTGCTCGGACAACCTGGCGCGATCCACGCTAAGCTCCAGGAGACAGCATACACATTCTTCTTACCCCTATACGGACAGAAGGGATGTACAACTATGAATGACGCATGTGCTCACTTCTACCGTGGCCATAACAAACCTCCGCCACTTAAGAAACTTCCACAGTCTGATGCCAACCTGCTTTTGCATGTGCTCCGAGCTCATCTTCAGATGCTACTCTGGAAGGCTGCGGACCAACGTGATCCACCTGTAGAAACTCGAAATATTGCCAACTTTGGTTGGAATATCGAAGGCTCCGCCATCACACCGGCCGTTTCAACAGCGCCAGTTGCTCCCCAAGCACTACTGGATGTAGTTAGCTGTAGCTGCACTGCAGCGCAGGCCTCTCATGCACGGACTACTGCAAATACGAGGGAGGAGACATCTGCTGTAGTCCTTTCATCAGCAAGCAGATGGATATCGAAGACGATGAAGGGGAGACAAGTGTCGATGATAAATAAATTTACTCTTTATTTCCTTGTTATATACATTGTATATACTTGCATATCGAAATGGCTGACAAATAAATTCAAACTCACATATGTTTTACTTCCTTAATGTATACATGCATTCTGAGAAATTCTAAAGGTTGTACAAGTAAATTTGACCTTTGATCTCTGACTTGACCTTGACATTGACCCCCGTATCCAAAATATAACTTCAGAAATGGACTCCCCATCCTGGAAAACCCTTAAAAAGAGGTATTACACGCCCCTCTATGTCATCGAGATCACAGGTTGGAAATTTGCGGAAATTTAAGATCGCCGAGACCGCCATCTTGAATTCTGAGAAATGCTCATGGTTGCACAAGGTGCAACCAAGCTAATTTTGCTCTCCTAACCATATAAAATACATTTCCATAAAAAAGTTTACAGTAGTTAACATTTCAAGGTCATCATTATGGCAACTTGACTACGACGGTCGGTTATGCGAGACTAGTGTTCACTCTGTGAATTACAAATCCTCGGGTAGTGCAGGGCACGATACACAATGACGAGTAGCTTGTTCTCAATGCGTTACTTTATTAATCTCGCTTAAACCACTCTCGCTCGGCTATGTAACTTCGCCGATAAGATAGTCTGGTGCTTTAGCCGGCTTGCTTTTGATTGTTATCCGTTTGAGAAGCTAAAACGTGCTGCCACCTCACGGAGCCAGGGTAATCGAGGGTAATCCTGCCATAATTCCTGCTTCATAAGCAAATGCAGATTTGTATTTCTGTTTTTGTGTGCGTGTATGATTGTAAGTTTAGTGTTGAATAATTGTAATAGTATAGCATTATCTTATAAAATATATGTTCTTATTTTAATTTTATTTAATAGTTGGCCTGAGAGCAAATCAGTGTCTCTATCCAATTTTTGGGGTAAGGTCGCTCTGGTGGTTACATTGGCAGAACAGTACTTTCCCTAGTCTCACTTAACCGACTCTCGCTCGGCAGCTTAGCTTCGCCGAGAAAATAATCTCGTGATTTAGCCGGCTTTTGTCTTGAATATTATCCGTGCCCATCGCACAGTGCTGCCATCTGACGGAGCCTGGGTAATCGAGGCTAGTACTTTATTAGTCTCGCTTAACCGACTGTCGGCCGGCTTTTGAATATTATCCGTGTGGGGTTAATGCCAATGCTGCCACCTCACGGAAACTGGTTAATCCTCCCGTAATTCCTATTTTATAAAAATCAATTGTTTTTTTACGCGCTACGACTCCGGCCGCCAAGCGCTGTACCATCTCCCGGTAGCGAAAGAAGCGGTCGGAGATGTCATACAGGAGTTCCGGTAGTCTAGTCGTGATGTGGCGAGGGAGTGGACGAGAGTCTTGCATGCAGTAGTAGACAGACTTGTTCGTATTTTGGCAACACGACACAGTATGAAGTAGGCAGCACGACAGACGTTCGATACTTGAGCCGACGTGACAAGTCGGCTGTCGAGTAAAACACCTATCTCACGAACACTCAGTGACAGGCATATATGACTGGCCAACATACATTGATGGAGGACATTGGAGAATGCGAGTAGAGGCGGTGAAAAAAACCCGATTGGTTCTGTTTATGCTGCGTTATTTGTTAATGCATTACTCTTGCACATAATTGAATGCATTGCGGATGCATAATTTATTATTTTATTTACTTGTGATAATTTCTTAATTTACAAATATGAATATGGCAGTCACTTGTCAAACAATTAACCGCTGACAGTCACTACATTTTCCCTCTTACGAAGCCGTTGCATTTCTGTCTGCAGGCGGCTTTGTTGATTTATTTATTTGTGGTAAAATTCACACTACCATTTAATTTGTCAAAGCATTACTCCTAACACAGATTGGAATGCACTGCGAATGCTTATTTACTTAACTTAGCGTTTACCTTATTAAAATATTAAATATAATTTTGAAAGCATTTTCCAGACATCACCGATCCACATCAGTTTGTCATGAAACCAGAACCACGCGGTCTTTCTGGGTTCGGCCATGTTGGAAACCGGCCTGCTGTCCGATATAAATTGTGATCGATATCACATGCAGATATATATGCTGTTTGCGAACTGTCGTGTACTGTATCATCATTTTGCGCATATGTTTTTGCGCGTACATTATTGTTTACGTAACATGCGTATATAAGACAAATTATTATACCACGGGAGGCAGGAAGATATACCCATGCACACGCGTATCTTTGCAACAGATACATGACCGTAAATTTGGGCGACAAATGTGGTTTTACGACATTAAAACATAACCGTTTTAACTCACCACGTGTAGCAACATCGCGACGTCCTTTTCGGTCGTAAACCGCAGACGCCGTCGGTATGTTTGTGTTGCGTTCAAGCCTATCTGTGTGAAAACCTGGTGCCCAAGGCGATGTTCTTATTGACCTTGCTTTCCTACCAAGTTGACAGAACACTTGATCGTTGTGCAGGTATATACGAGTGGCCAATAACTGCTTCCTTTAGTGGGTACACACGAACATCACAATTGTTTTTATATTAATAGGGTGTGTCAGTTACAGCTCATGTAGAACTTTGGACTCGCGTCCACGAATTCCTAAACGAACATTTATATAAACATCTTATCATCGTGCAACTTTTGTTATTTTTGTGTTGGTCATATTTGTGTTGTGCTATACAGATGTCAAAGTAACCCAACTATTTGTGCAGAACCGAATGTGTTTGACGTAAAACAAAACGCTTTCGTCGCGTGCAAAAGAACGCTTCTTCCTTCCTAAAAAGGAGATCGCTTCAAAGGCCTTCAGAAACAGGGGTGAACTGGTTTCCGTAAAATGCAATACGAGCAGGAAGGTCAAGGAAGTTAGATGTGATGCAACTATACGCTGACTTCAAGAACTCTGAAATGTTCTTCACTAAGGTCAAGGTCAGGATCTGCAATGTTAGCTTAGCCCTAGAACGCTAGTTGCTAGTGGTCTTGGATAAATCACAATATAAATGGATCCGACAGAGGAAGCATCTGTAGCACAAGTGAGAGAAGCATCTATAGCACAAGTGACATACGTAAAGCTATTCTTGTTTTACCCAGCGTGCGAGCCGAGGTGCGAGGCGTCAAACCCCGCCGAGACGACGAGAAAAGATCGCCATTTTTATGGAATCGAGGATCTTTGATTTTGGGATCAACGTGCTGACACAATGTGAATGTGGCATGGTGTTTGTGTGGATACTGCGTCCCAATGTCGACGCACATCAAATTGGTATGTTGTCTGGAGATAGCTGGCTTGCCCGACCGTCCTGACAGATGCCTGCATGAGCCATGACTGACCACGACAGCTGTCAATGTTGGGAGTATCGGTCTGTTTTCTATAACTATGTGCAATTTGCGTGCAGACTCGTTCGTTCGACCAATAGCTAGTAGGTAAGTAATACATAGTTCAACAGCTATCGAAAAATAATTTAGCAATTCAAACCTAAACAGAGCAATTATACTTGTATGGCCACACAATGAAACATATTAAATAAAAAAATTAATTCTATCTTCGATTTCGTAACGTAAATCTTTGTTACAAACTTATTTGTTTTATTTTTGAGTGGATGTTACGTGATGTGTGCATCTTTTTAATATAATTATTTGATTTTCAATTTAAAATGCTAATACACTTTGTTTAATTTATGTAAATAATGATATTTAAATATGCGTGCTGCCATGCAACTTATAATAGTATGAATAATAATAAATAGATGTGTAATAAGGACATTGTGCAATTCACATGAGAATATTGACGTAGAGTATTAATGTATTGTATACATTGTATTGGATATGTGCGGGTGTGTATGTTAACAAGACCACATCATGACAATCATAAATTCATGTGTTTGTAAAATGCTGTGATAATTTTATTTACTTACTTTAATTTAAGTATTTCACAATCAAATCAACCAATGCGCTGACTTCGTGATATGATATTGATTAATTACACAGTTTTGCCAATTACTAATAATTATAAGATAATGATTGTTTCCTACCCCAGAAACTAAACGAACTGGACTAGTGGCTTCCATAAGACTATGATAAACTCGTGTGAATGAAATATCTCAGCAAAGAAATGGGATTAGAGCCTCGAATCAACGGTACTTGATCGACAAATTCCAAAGCCACGCAACAATCACTCACAACTTACATGACGACCACGTGACAGAAACGTGGCAGTCACTTCTCTAGACAAGTGGGCACTTGGCGGCCGATCATTACTACTACTTTGTTTGTTCTTTTGAAGCCGTTTAATTAACTCTAACTAATGCTGATAATAGTGCGATAGCATCTATTTTGCCTACATCCTTGGATACCGCGCTCAGATTCGCATCAAGACAACAATATTGACCAATATCTAAATCCTTGAGCAGTATTCCAGTTTCAACAGATCGCTCAAGGCACTAATGAGCTGTGATGGATAATAATAATAGTAATACTATTGATCTAACAGTAATAGGACGCATATTCCAAAGAGCTGGTACAACAATAAGAGAAAGTTCTAGTTCCCACAGTGTTGACTCTATGGTAGGGTAGAGTAAGCTATGTAGGTTTCCTTGCATGAGTAATCATCGAATGCAAATACGATGTCTGATATGTAACAGATGCACACATTTTAAACAAGATACTGTGGAGGAAACCAATGCAAAGATCTTCCTTACCAAACAATTATGGACACGATGTTGTTTTGCAATATTCTTGCTAGAGATATTATAAAGGATGAAATTGTAAGTCTGGTGCCAAAAAAACGCTGTATTATCATAATTTTAATAGTAGAAAATTATGACATTCCAGCGAATGCAAATCCAGAACCTGCCGTACACACTCGGTAGTAGAAAGTTTAAATATTGTTTTGAGTAAAATATACATATAGCTTTAAAATGCTACTAGGTGGAATAAAAAAGCGACCATTATTTGAGGACGACCAATTTAAAAAATGGCTGCCATGTTAAATTTTAAATTTTATTATATCCACCATTTTCAAAGACGGCGCCAGACATAATATATTATTGTAATATTTCCATATCTTGAGCACTATGTAGTATAGAAGTTGATGTCAAAATGAACGATTTTTAAATGCGATGACATGTTGTATTGCTTTTGACATTCACCGACATTCTTATACATAAAATAAATCCATACAAATTACTTATGTACCATAGAGTTTCACATGACTAGACGCTCCTTGTTGGCTGCACTACTTACTGATTTCCGGAACTTTTTAGATTTTTACCAATTTAAAGGGTTTACGGTTTAAACATTTCACATATCATGAAAGCACCGAGACTACGCTAGATTTTGTCTCACGGCAAGTGTTGACGCTTAGGTGAATTGATGACTTTTTACATTTTCTGCTGCACCTGAGTGACACTTGACATGTTTATGCGGTCAAGCGCAACCATTGTTGCCAGGATTGTGTAAACGTCACGCATGACCACATTCACGGCAGAATGTTCACATCGCTTGCGCTCCTGCAGAGACACCCGTCTGAACAATAATGCCCGGAGAGCAGCGTGTGATGCACTCCACCGATCCAGCCACCGGGGCTGCCGTAGTGGTGCCCACAAGCGACGGAGTATATATATCACAACACCACCCTCATACTGGCATAATCTTATCTGGTGATTTCAATCATCTACCCGAACGATACTTAAAAACTCGCTATAGGCTGAAGCAGATAGTGAATGTTCGTACACGCGGTGATGTCACGTTGGATAAGATCTATACAACTATGGATAAACTTTGTGGATAGCCACACAAGTTGCCCTGTCGGAAATACCGATCACAACGTTGTCGTTTGTGAACCACTCGTTGAATTAAACCTAATCACTGAAAACTCATCACATGCGAAGAACAGCTGCAAATGTTTACGTCCAACATAAATGAACTAACGGATAAACATTTCCCAACAAAGACAGTGGTAAGACACACAACAATCAAACCATGGGTGTCGGACAGATTCCGATATCTAATTCGTCGGCGTCAACACGCATGGAAGGCACGTGACCAAACGTTGTCCCGTCTTTACAGAAACAAGGTAAACCGTCTAAGCAAGTCATTGAAACAAAACTACTAAGATAAATATGTCACCGGATTACATTTATCCAATCCACGCAATTGGTGGAAGGGCATGAAAGAAGTGCTTGGATATAAGAAAACTAGCAGTGAATCCCCTTTGTTTCATTTCGCCAATCATGTGTGTGATGCCAATTTTCAGGAACTCGGCCAACGAATAAACTATTTCTTTCAATCAGCGAATGATCATCTACCTGCCCTGAGTGCTGACAATGACTAGCTACAACTTGAACTGCCATGTGCGCCATCTGAATATGAATATGTTATCCCGGTTTAGAAGGTGGAAAAGCAGCTACGCAAACTAGACACGAGTAAAGCAGCGAGCCAAGATGGGTCCTTAAAGAGTTCTCGGACTTGCTTGCTGACCCAGTTGCCGCAATTTACAAGAGCTCACTTCGAGAGGGGCATGTTCCACGTTTCTGGCGTGCAGCTTTCGTCAGACCCCTTACAAAAAGGAAACCGTCAGAGCTTATAGAAACACAGCTTAGACCAATCTCCTTGACTGCTGGCTGTGTACAGAAATGGAAGAGTTCGTTGTGAAATGGATCTGGGACGTTGTTCAAGACAGAGTTGACCAAAACCAATGCGGCTCCAATAAGAAGTCCCTCGTTGACCTGTTACATCAGTGTTATACAAGCACAGACGCATCGAAGCAGTATGCTTGGATACTACTGCTTGACTTCTCTAAAGTATTTGACCTAATCAAGCACTACATTTTTCTTCAGAAACGTGAAAGATTTGGTCTCCCGAATATTTTAATGAAGTGGATCGCCAGTTTCCTTACCGAAAGACCTTCACAAATTAAGCTGTGCAACAGAGAATCCGACTGGAATCACATCCATGGAGGAGTGCCACAAGGCATTAAGCTAGGCCCCGTACGTTTCGTCCTTATGATGAATGATCTACAAACAAAGTGGGAATTCTACAAATATGGTGATGACACGTGCATCGTTTACATTGGATCATACTAACAGGCAACAAATCTCCATGAAGCAGCTGTCCTGTGGACAATCCAAAACGACACGAAAATCAACAAAAGTAACACAAGAGGGCTTGATATTGACCTTTTCTTTAAAATAAACAAATGTCCCAAATATACGCATCGACGGAACAGACACTCAGCGAGTAACCGAGGCGTTACTATCACCAGCAACCTGACATGGGACGTACACGTTGGTGAAATAACACGAAAAGAAGACAAGAGGCTGTTTCTACTGCTACAACTCAAAGGATCAGGCATTCCCGTTGAAGACCTTTTGACTGTATATATGACGGTGGTCCGGCCTACTCTGAAATACGGATGTCCAACAAGGTCGACCTCACTCACTTGGGATGGAGCGAGCACAAAGACGTGCTATGAACATCATATACCCGAACACTCCCTATATCGAAGCCTTAGCGAATGCACAGCTGACTTCTCTGAAAGAGAGACGTGCGCAGTTATGTGAACATTTCTTAACACAAATCGAATAGCCGGAGCACAAACTGCATATACTACTTCCAAAAGCAAGGACATTTATATATATATATATATATATATATATATATATATATATATATAAAGACAAAATATTATAATGGCTTTCATTACAAATTTTACACATATATTTATTATGATTTTGTTAGATTTATTTATTTAAATTAGTATTGTGTATTGTCTAAATTATAATTATACCTATGCTACTGTCTTAAATTATATATTATTTCCTCCTAATTTTAGCTGATGTATTTTGTCATGTTTTATGTATTTCAATCTCTGTTATTGCCCAGAGAGAAATACACTATTATTATTAATAGGAGTATTTGAAAGGGGTGTGCCAGGGGTAGAGAAGAACTAGTACTGACGTAATCAGCCGCAGCGACCCCTGGCGAGCGAGGATGTATATGCAACAGTTCGTACAGCCACATTTGATGATCGCACGGCAAGCTATACCTGCTGGTGGCAATGTCATCTACTGCACCTCCCAGTCACGCCCATTCCCAACAGGCTTTGTCGGGCGTCTTCCTTTCAGAATGGTGGATATTACAGTGCTCAGTGCATCACGGGTCCAGATTTGGATTCGAATCCTGCGCTGCTGTTTGAAACGTAGTGCAAGATTTTTTCACTCTACATTGCTCCAGTTCACTCTGCTGTATGAATAAGTCCCCGGACAGTGGTGGACATTTGTACGATCATGCTTCGCGCATTAATTGCAGCCTGGTTGGATGCTTGCCAGAGACTTTGAGAAGGTGTTTGATTGAATGGATCTACCTTTTGAAGCAACACATTATTTCGGCTAAATCGATGCGCTGATGCAATTTATGAATGTGACAGATCGAATTAAAGTCAAGGTCACATGGCCAAGTTCAAAGTAATTCAAAGGTCATCTACGTGGTTATATATAATAGTTACGGTTACGATTGACTGGATTTTTTATGACAGTCTGATTTGTTTTAATGAAGCACGTGAGTTCGACTCCCTCCTGTTGGACCCGCCCTCACCTTACCATTCAGCATACCAAAGAAATGTAATGTATAAACATTAGTTATTATTAAACACGTAAACCTGTTAATTATTCCAAAACAATGATGACATCAGACGGCTTCAAGCAATGGCATTACGTAATTTCAACAGCCTATCTTCTCAGCGAAATCACGCGGCCGAGCGAGGGTCGGTTAAGCGAGACGAGTGTTCACTCTGTGAGTTACAAATCCTCAGGTAGTGCAGGGCACGATACACAATGACGAGTAGCTTGTTCTCAATGCAGTACTTTATTAATGTCGCTTAACCGACTCTCGCTCGGCTATGTAACTTCGCCGAGAAGATAGTCTGGTGTTTTAGCCGGCTTGCTTTTGAATGTTATCCGTTTGAGAAGTTAAAACGTGCTGCCACCTCACGGAGCCAGGGTAATCGAGGATAATCCTGCCATAATTCCTGCTTCATAAGCAAATGCAGATTTGTATTTCTGTTTTTGTGTGTGTATGCTTGTAAGTTTAATTTGAATAATTGTAATAGTATAGCATTATCTTATAAAATATATGTTCTTATTTTAGTTTTATTTTATAGTTGGCCTGCGAGCAAATCAGTGTCTCTATCCTATTTTGGGGGTAAGGCCGCTCTGGTGGCAACATTGGCAGAACAACACTTTCCCTAGTCTCACTTAACCGACTCTCTCTCGGCAGCTTAGCTTCGCCGAGAAAATAATCTCGTGATTTAGCCGGCTTTTGTCTTGAATATTATCCGTGCGATGAGCCAAACAGTGCTGCCATCTGACGGAGCCTGGGTAATGGAGGCTAGTACTTTATTAGTCTCGCTTAACCGACTGTCGGCCGGCTTTTGAATATTATCCGTGTGGGGTTAATGCCAATGCTGCCACCTCATGGATACTGGTCAATCCTCCCGTAATTCCTAAGTTTTAAACATCAATATTTTTGTTTTGTTTTATTTCCGCATTACGACTCCGGCCGCCGAGCGCTGCACCATCTCCCGGTGGCGAAAGAGGCGGTCGGAGATGTCATACAGGAGTTCCGGTGGTCTAGTCGTGATGTGGCGAGGGAGTGGACGAGAGTCTTGCATGCTGTAGTAGACAGACTTGTTCGTATTTTGGCAACACGACATAGAATGAAGTAGGCAGCACGACAGACGTTCGATACTTGAGCCGACGTGACAAGTCGGCTGTCGAGTAAAACACCTATCTAAAGAACACTCAATGAAACGTATATGACTGACCAACATGCACTGATGGTTGACACTGGAGAAGGCGAGTAGAGGCGGTGAAAAAAACCCGATTGGTTCGGTTTATGCTGCGTTATTTGTCAATGCATTACTCTTGCACATAATTGAATGAATTGCGGATGCATAATTTATTAATAATGCATTTGCCAGACATCACCGATCCACATCAGTTTGTCATGAAACCAGAACCACGCGGTCTTTCTGGGTTCGGCCATGTTGGAAACCGGCCTGCTGTCCGATATAAATTGTGATCGATATCACATGCAGATATATATGCTGTTTGAGAACTGTCGTGTACTGTATCATCATTTTGCGCATACGTTTTTTGCGCGTACATTATTGTTTACGTAACATGCGTATATAAGACAAATTATTATACCACGGGAGGCAGGAAGATAAACCCATGCGCACGCGTATTTTTGCAACAAAAACATGACCGTAAATTTGGGCGACAAATGTGGTTTTACGACATTAAAACATAACCGTTTTAACTCACCACGTGTAGCAACATCGTGACGTCCTTATCGGTCGTAAACCGCAGACGCCGTCGGTATGCTTGTGTTGCGTTCAAGCCTATCTGTGTGAAAACCTGGCGCCCAATGCGATGTTCTTATTGACCTTGCTTGCCTACCAAGTTGACAGAACACTTGATCGTTGTGCAGGTATATACGAGTGGCCAATAACTGCTTCCTTTAGTGGGTACACACGAACATCACAACAATGTTGATATTAATAGAGTGTATGTCAGTTACAACTCATGTAGAACTTTGGTCTCGCGTCCACGAATTCCTAAACGAACATTTATATAAACATCTTATCATCTTGCAACTTTTGTTATTTTTGTGTTGGCCATATTTGTGTTGTTTTATATAGATGTCAAAGTAACCCAGCTATTTGTGCAGAACCGAATGTGTTTGAGTTAAAACAAAACGCTTTCGTCGCGTACAAAAGAACGCTTCTTCCATCCTAAAAAGGAGACCGCTTCAAAGGCCTTCAGAAACAGGGGTGAACTGCTTTCCGTAAAATGCAATAAGGGCAGGAAGGTCAAGGAAGTTAGATGTGATGCAACTATACGCTGACATCAAGAACTCTGGAATGTTCTTCACTAAGGTCAAGGTCAGGATCTGCAATGTTAGCCTAGCTCTAGAACGTTTGCGCACTCGAATATAAATCATTATATTATAATATATATATATATATATTTTATATATATTATATATATATAATATATATATATATATATAATGTTTTCTAAAACAACTAAGCTGTTCTAGAGACCACCAGTTGTTTATATTGCTCTTTCTCAGTATTCTCTGTCCCAATGATGAAAGGCTTGCCACTTTAACTTGCATTGTGACTTCCGCCATGTTTAAAATAAATTGTTTTCCTCAACTACCTATCAAGTTATTTTCACATAATATGGCATTTTAAGAGAAAAAGGTACAAAAGACGACAAATTGACCTGGCGAGCCCCGTCAGTTAGAATTCACTGATTGGTTTAGACATCAACGAAGGGAATTCCAGTTAAAATCGCTGTCAGACATGCGCAATGATACACCTAAACAAGACATTTCCGGCATGCAGCGTTGCCGACGTTGTTTTCGCCTTCACTCATTGTTTTCATCGTTATCTTGACTTATGTGGTAAGTTTGATAGACCTTTGAGTCGTAAAGTCGTTGCGACATATATGATTAGGCGTAAAGGCAAGATCGCAACACACGACATTCCGTTGCAATGTTGAAAGCACGTCTTTGACTACGAGTGTGACTTGTGCTTGGCTGTCAGACGTGGCTACTCAGCCTTCTTCTTTCAGTAATCCACTACCGTAAAATATGCAGATTTCATGGGTGGTGTGCGCTAGTTCAAAAAAAAAATGGTGTTGAAACCGAAATGTTTATAGAAAATGTGCTAGTGCTAGTTAAAATCGGCGGTCACGATACTGTAAGCAATGCCTGTTTCAATGTTGTCAAGCCTCCAGGTAGGGTGGTCGAACCAAATATTTCTTTAGAAACAAAATATTGTTTTAATGTTCCCTGATAGCATTCAGTATAATGGTAGTTGCTTCATGTATTTAAGCTAAATATTAAGCAAACTACAGATGTTTAAAGTTACAACTTTCATGACATTTTCTGACGGTTTGTTAATACATGTAATTTCGCTTATAAACCACACACATTGAATTTTTTATTTTGCCTTGGTCATAATCACTAATTGAAGTGCAATTGTCCTTGTTTCATGTATGTAGATGAAATATTAAGGAAACTGCAATTTTATGATTTTTTCAAAATAAAAAAACATTTTCCGACAATTTTCTGACAGATTTGATCTTGCCAATAAATCTTTAGAATTGCTGTAATTTTTTAGTCTGATAATAGTAATTAATTAAAATGCAAATACAAATATTAATGAAACTGCAATTTGTTTAATTTTATTTTCTGAACATTCTCCTATTTTATGTTGTACCTAAATCACAAGAAGATTACTTTTTTCAATTATACTGATTTTGTTGTAAACTATGATGAAGGCCAATACATACCAAACCTATTAATCCAATTAATATATAATGTATCATAATTTTTCAACAATGTTGTACAAATTACATATATTTTCAAAACTAAATAATAATACCCCAGTAACGACATACAAAAGTCATGTTTATTATAATTTTATAAACATTAATGATAAATTATCATCAATTTTAATAATTAGGAAATTTAATGTAGCCCAACCAACACACAAAAGTACGAACGGTATGCTAAAATATTAAAATAATACCAATAAACAAACTAATATAAATTACCTGCATTAAACATGCCAGTAATTAATTAGTTTACACACTTACATGTGCAAGCATAAGTACTTGCTAACTATTAATAATAGTATTAATCAAAACACACACTATCGATCACGTCGATATCGGAGTGCTTAGTATACCACAATACATCGCGCGCACGGGAACAAGGCAAAATGGTGATGTCTTTTGAGACAGGGGCTCCATAAATGGACTTTTGTGGTATCGATTAGTAAGCCACCACTGTAATCATATTATCGTCCACACAATTCTTTACACTTATGCATATGAATCATGCTGAATACACGTAAATAAATAGTCACAAAACATCGTTAAACTTAGGCCATATTAACTGACTAATTACTACAACTTTGTATCGACGGATTATCATGATAATTGTACGATCACATTCATTTATCTTTCTTCTTTATTTATAACTTTTCAAAATGGCAGTATTCGTTAACATAATCTCGCAAATAATTTTGAAAGATGGGGCATGTCAGCGTGATCCAACATGGCCGCAGGCATAAACAATGAAAACCAAAATACGACACCGAGAGGAAAAATCATTAACCGCTCTCAGGAACCATTAACAAATCAGCTATCACCACAGAATCATGGACTGACATTATAACAATGTGAGAAAAATTATAAACGAACAAGTATGTTGCGTGATAATAAACTAGGGCCACTAAACCCGGACCCCTGTCTCCCCATGTTGTCAGAAGGTGCGGCAAATCGGTCTGACCTCCCTACTCCAGGTACTGCTTGAGAGGGAGCATTTATTGTTTTGGCTGTTGGTTTGTGGCTACAAAGAAGGAATGTTCAGAGCCTCAGGTTATGTCATAGGCTACAATGTGGTTCCCGGGCAATGCTTAGGCCAAGAGAGAAGTTACCATTGTCTTACAAAGATAATCAGCTTGCTTTTGCAGTAATTGAATACATTTATCAAAAATAATTATGTTTGTAAAAATGATAATGTAATCTCTCGGTCTAAGTTGTCGGTTCGATCCCAACAGGTATTGCACTTCCTGCAAAATTACCACTGGCATTGGCTTACTGACCGAAACATTGCATCCCGTCTTGTAATTTTATTGAGAATGATATTTAATATAAATTCCTCATATATAGTGTTTTTGACATATAATTAATTGAAGATTAATATGTTCCATTCATCATGAAATAGTAACAGGAAGGAAATTAAGTAATAGTAATAAATTACAGTGCAATGTAATCGACTCCATGCCTGATGTCTACAAGGGTTATAATTATCTTGACTGTAGCAACGTTGGGGTTGAGATTTAACAAAATGTTTTAGTCATAGTTGATTACACCCATTTCTCAGTGATCATACATTTTAATAGTAATCATACCTCATCATATTTATGGTCTTGGTTTTTATATAAACTGTAGTATCTCAACTCAACCTTTATTATGGCATATGTTAAGCTGTGCAATATCCAGCCAATGATCTAATATTTTGTTACATTTCAGAGGCTAGCATCCAAATTATACATTTATATACCTGTCTTGCAGTTTATTAACCTATTAATAAATATTGAATTCCTGTATTTAAAATGCAGTGACATTTAATTGAATCTGCCAATGTTTTATTTTTGGAATTGGAACAATTTATTCGACAATAAACAAGCATAATCCATAACACCATCATCTAGTAATATAAATTTAACAAGCAGCTAGTCTACATCAGGAGACATTCACTAAGGCTAAAACCCGCTAACACGAGGGCCACCTACAAAAATAAAACAATCCACTGCAAATTAAGCAATTAACACTAAAACAGTAAGAATGTTCTATCAATTATTGTTCAAATAAAATTGTTTCCCTCCAAAAAAATTTCCCTCCTTCTCTTTCATAAAAGTCTGGATTATTATATTTAAAGATACACATACATACTTTTTCTAGATCGGTTATTTCAATGATTACACAGCTTCTGTCTGTTAAGATGGGTCCTAAAAGTCGCTACGACCCTGAAGCAGCTAGAAGGGCAGCCAAAGCGGAACGTCACCGAGGCCGCAAGAGGATTAGAGTCACTGTTGGTCAAACTCAGAAAGAGCGATGGACTTGTGTGAAGAAGAGGTACAAGCTGCCCATAGACGAGGCTGTAGCAGCAATGCTTCTAGACAGGTAATTTACTTTAAAAAATATTTGTTACTTTTAGTTTAATAATTACATGCTTTTATTATTTTAAACAGAAAAATACTGATTATTATTTGCATGAAGATGTGTGTTTTCCAGTCTTGCTGCTATAAATGTTTTATGAGCAACTTTATGAGCTGATAAACCTATATGTTGATTTCAAGTATACTACCTGGTACGTCATCTATTGTGGGCACCAGTGATAGTTGGTGTGTACTGTCACATCCACAACCCAGTCACTCAAAGTGTCTCTGAACCTAAATTAATGCTGATGCACAGTTTAAAGTATTTGTTGTCAAGACATTACATGATGATAATTTTGTACTAGATTTATTCATTGTTTTAGCATTATTTTCTGATATCATTACTACTTGGTTGTTTACATAACTAGATTGTGTTTTTGTTATACCCAAATTAATTTTCAATTGTTTTGTAAATTTATAATTTAAATATTACATATGGTAACTTTGACAGCGTGAATTGTGAACATCTCCCCTAAATGTTATTTATTTCATTATTCTTGTTTTACATTCATGGTTATGTCACACCATTTCGGCTTTCATGTCACTCTAAGTGTCCACGTTATGCACACTATGATTCTAGGTTTGGTCAAACCAGTACGTCAACACCATATGCTGCACTACACCGAGGTGACAACACAGATTCTGATGTGTCAATTGGGGGGATCTCTGACATACTGCCTCTATCCAATGTGTAAGACTTTATTTGTGATCAGTACTAATTTTGATGTTTTCATATGACTGCTGTATCATGTTATATAAATTTATGAAGAAATATACTGTAATATATATCAGAAATAAAAATTAAATGTTAAATGGATAGTGTATATACATATAATTATATATACATTTGATATATATATATATATATATAATTTATATATATATATATATATATATATATATATATATTATATAATATATATATATATATATGAGTGTGTGTTATAGTTATATTTTAGATGTAAAGATGCTGACAGTTTGTGCACAAGCAGTCAAGCAGTCTCAATATGAGGTAAGTGTGACAATAAATTGATAACAGTCAAATTTATAAATGACTAATTATATGAATGAATAGCCATCATTCACCCAGTAACTGTTGTCTGGTATCATTCTAACCAGAGAAATTAAGTTGATGTTGCAGTAACTGTGAAATCAACATATACTTCTTGGGGAGGTCACACGATGTGACGTCAATGTTGACTTTTTAAATTTTACATTTATTGTTTCCACTGCATGTATCGTTTCTGTAGTGCTATTTGGTTTCACGTTCCAACTAAGGTTACTGACGACGATGCTGCCATGGACATAACATTTAATGATACAGCAGATGTAAAGCCCAGTGACATGACGTCTTTAGCAGACTTGTTCATTCGTGCACCATCGATTGTGTTTAATATTATATATTTTAATCTTTGGCAGTGTCAATTAATAAAATAGGCCAATGGGTGAGACTGGAGATAATTTTCTACTTTAAGATGTGCAGATCTAAGACATGCAATAAAGTATTTTTGATCTAATATAAATGCTTCAGAGACTACCACAATGGGGAGGCGGATGATGTAGACGTCATTGACCATGGGAATTCGTGCATGACATCGAAACTGACTGAGGACAAGAGTGCTACTGGCTGGGAGCTGTCAACGTTGTTCGACCCAGCAGCAATGTTGGAGGATGGCTGCTGTCTGGCATACAAGGCAAACCTCCTTGCACTGGCTGTTTTGCGCCTGGACAGATGTGGAGCGGCAGGTTGTACTGCACAGCACAGCGTGAGAGTGAAATATGTGGGGTCAGCTGTCATACTAACCTGGATAAGTCTATGCATTTACGTTCACCAATAGGGTCTTGCTGTACGTTCGATAATAAAAAACACATAAGCATTGATTTTTTTACATGAAAACCAGTGAAGATACGTTATTATTGCTAAATCCAATACTATCTTATTTAATACATTTATAATACATTTGTGAGAATGATCGATGTTATTGTCAGATATCTATTACAAAACTGTATACGTTATAATGCAGTACTGCCATGGTACAGATTACAGTATTAATTTTCGGGTTTGAATTAATTGAGTTTTTTTAATTTTAATTTAGGCAACTGAGTTTGTGATGTGAATGGTATTCAAATTATGATGTGTGTTTGGCTACAAAATTTATATTTTAAAGTGACAATGTTTATATTACTGCTATTGTTTTCCTGCCAGACATGCTCCATGGGCCATATAGGCCACCGGTGGTGCTCTCAACCTCGCCTTGCCAGCAGAGGAATATATGCAGCCGACTTCATGTTGGCCACCAACATTCTTCTGTCTGGAAACAATTATCGCAAGATCGCTCTGCTGATGAAGTTCATGGGTATGACCCCACTGAACCAATTTTTTTACCAGGTTCAGGCCAATTATTGTGTTCCAACCATCAAATAATTAATTTTGTAATGTTGTTCAGGGGTCAGCCATTGCTTCATATGCTGGAAAAGAACTGAATGTTGCAGGTAATTCATGGATGACATTATTTCTGTTAGATAAAAAGTGCACCTTAGTGCTAACATTGTTTTATTAGCCAGGAGGTGAGATATTATTGTATTCACATTTGTCATAGCGTTGATAGCATAATATGTACAGATTTTATTTATTTAAAGAGTTATTTAGATGATCCAAAAGTAGTAAGACCGGGTTTCATAAGATAGGTTGTCCTTTGCAGTACAAACAATTCATAAAAGCATATTTCTTAATGTACCCGGAAGGTAGTAAGGCAAATGTAGTGTTGTTTGACAGTGTGGATTTTATTTGATAATCACTGTGATTATCTTAAAAGTAAGTGTTTTGCGCAGTTGAGAGTGGATTTTATTTGATAATATCTTTAATATCTTTATTAAAGGTAAGTGTTTTGTGCAGTAGATGTCTAGGTAAGTAAATTAGTATCATTGACTGACGTTGGGTGATGTTTATCAGGAGATGGCAGGAATGACAGTCCTGGCCACTGTGCGCAGTATTGCACGTACACCTTAATGGACGAGAAGGACCACGACATCTTTGTTATTACCAACAAGAGGTGTGTCGCTCTCAAGTCAACTAATATGGAGGCAGTCGGCCTGGGGGAGGCACAGGAACAGCTGATCATTGGTGAGGGTTTGCAGGTGAAGGAAGTGATGACAGACACAAGTGCCGAAAATGCTAAGTAGGTAGACCAATTAGACTCAGGTGCATAAAGTAAAATCCCTATTTTAATGGGTCAATATAATATTAATTGTCTGATGTAATAGTAAACCATTTGTTTGATGTGATAAACTGCTTAACAGACAACCGTGTGGGTAGATATTCCTGACTTATGAGCACACTTATTGGACATAGCTGTTCCAATTAATGCAGATGACCCAGCATGGAACTTTCCCATTGCCCACCAATGGGATGTGTGGCACGGTGGAAAGAACCTGGGAAAGAAGCCACAAGCAGTATGTCTACTTATGTGATGTCATTCATTATTTGTTGAAGCATATTTTGGAACATTTCCTGTTGTAAAAGGAATGGTAGAAATATTGTGTTTCACAAATTAATATATATATATATATATATATATATATATATATATATATATATATATATATATATATTTTATATTGCATAACATTGTTTGTTTTGATAGCTACATATTC
The DNA here is from genome assembly GCA_025642075.2 of Ridgeia piscesae. Lineage (NCBI taxonomy): Eukaryota > Metazoa > Annelida > Polychaeta > Sabellida > Siboglinidae > Ridgeia > Ridgeia piscesae. Next base: position 591,141 of record JAODUO010000117.1, read on the forward strand.
GTTCAACTAATTGCATGCATTTTCCTACATTTCCTTGATTTGCTAAAAAGAACAAACACTGCATGAACCAGACATTTGCTTTTATAATGTGTATGAATATTATTTACAGCTTGCATGCCTTTACATAAGTGTCATATGCATATATGTTAAACTTAAAGAGATTTGCAGGCAGGCAGGCAGGCAGTCGGCCTGAGGGAGGCACTGGAACAGCTTATCATTGTTGAGGGTTTGCGGGTGAAGGAAGTGGTGACAGACGCCCACCCACAAGTGCGGACAATTCTAAATAGGTAGACCAATTAGACTCAGGTGATTGGCGCATAAAGCAAAATCCCTACTTTTAATGTGTCAATATAATATTAATTGCCTGATGTAATAGTAAACCATTTGTTTGATGTGATAAACTGCTTAACAGACAACCGTGTGGGTAGATATTCCTGACACATGAGCACACTTATTGGACATAGCTGTTCCAATTAATGCAGATGACCCAGCATGGAACTTTCCCATTGCCCACCAATGGGATGTGTGGCACGGTGGAAAGAACCTGGGAAAGAAGCTACAAGCAGTATGTCTACTTGTGTGGTGTCATTGATTTTTTATTGAAGCATGTTTTGGAATATTTCCAGTTGTAAAAGGAATGGTAGAAATATTGTGTTTCACAAATTAAAATATGTTTGTATATATATATATATATATATATATATATATATATATATATATATATATAATATATATAAACATATTTTAATTTGTGAAACACAATATTTCTACCATTCCTTTTACAACTGGAAATATTCCAAAACATGCTTCAAAAATAATATATTATATATATATATATATATATATATATATATATATATATATATATATATATATATAATATTGCCCGCACACCAAGTGTTGAGACAAGACGCGGTCGAGACGAGGTCAAGATGAGGTCAAAACACCTCAAGACGCTTCCGAAAAATCAAACATGTTCGATCCTCAAGACTCGCTCACGACGCGCTCACGACGCACTCAAGACGCATCGAGACGGTCTTTAAGAGCCCGCACACCGAGAAGACTCGCTCACGACGCGCTAAACACGCGTCGTGAGCGAGTCGTGAGCGAGTCTTAGCAGTGTGCTGGCTACTTTACACGTAAGCTACTATTATTATACTGATAACTTAATACAGGAGAAGTTGACTAGTACCGACACACAATCCATTTTTAACATATGGATAATCAGTCAATACACTAAACATGACACATTGATCTATATATGACAAATTGAAGAATGCTTGGTGAATAAATTGGGGATCTGTGGTGAGTGCTTAGTGGATGGATGGTGATTGAATGGGGGATGAGTGGTGAATGACTGAGAGATGAGCAGTGAGTGAATGGAGGATGAGTGAATGGTGGATTAGTGAATGAGGTATGAGTGAATGGTGGATGAGTGGTGAGTAAATGGGGGATGAGTGGTGAGTGGCTAAGAGATGAGCAGTGAGTGAATGGAGGATGAGTGAATGGTGGATTAGTGAATGAGGGATGAGTGAATGGTGGATGAGTGAATGGTGGATGAGTGGTGAGTGAATGGGAGATGAGTGGTGAGTGAATGAGAGATGAGTGGTGAGTGAATGGGAGATGAGTGGTGAGTGGATGTGAGATGAGTGAATGGAAGATGAGTGGTGAGTGAGTGGGAGATGAGTGAATGGTGGATGAGTGGTGAGTGAATGGGCGGTGAGCGGTGAGTGAATGGGGTGGATTATTAGTGGTGAATTTAATTTTTTACTGATTCTATTGATTGTGTAAAAGTATATGATGTCAACACTGTGTCAATGTGTATCATGAACCGTGAATACAAGTATGACGCACACAATCAGATTGTGTAAATATTTATAAAGTACTACAAGTATGACGCACACAACCAGATTGTGTAAATATTTATAAAGTACTACAAGTATGACGCACACAACCAGATTGTGCAAATACTGTTAAAGTACGACAGCTGTTCGTGACAACAACTAATATGTTGTAACAAGTGCACTAAGAGGGAGGTGCTGAGGGTAACAGCGAACAGTCAACTTGAGTAGAAGCTCGCGACACTTGTCTTCCTCCATGTCTCTGATGATCACCTGGATAAGAACTTAGTGTTGCATACTTTAAAAAAAGACTTATATGCAAGAGGTGTAACAGTAGTTACCTTATTATTACCACCTTATCTTATACAATAATGCTTTTGTATTTACAAAAGGTTTGCTACTGTGATCAATAAATAATTTGTGTTCATACATTATTGTTCTTCCAAAACTGTTGAACTTTGCACAAACTCTTTTCAGAATACGCCATCAAATAATTTACTTAACACACAAACATATCTGCATGCTTTCCTGGACAATTACTTTAGCAAGTGAATGAAATGCACTCTACGTACTTATATTAATATTAAACTTTAAAATGTTTCATAAACAAACCATAACCTTTAAATCTTCCTCCCTCTTTGTCTGCAGGGACCTAACTCTTTCCTGGTCTTCCTTTGAAAATCGGCTTGTGCCAGGCCTTGTGTTTTTGTTCTGCTCCTTCCTCGCCAACCTCTAGCAAACATTGTGAAGTTCTGAAGAAAAAATTGTGTTCCCTCAACACTCATATTTTTATAATCATCACTTTTGTAATATATATATATATATATATATATATATATATATATATATATATATATATATATATAATATATATATATATATATATATATATATATACTGATATATCATCATACATCAGGATATATACTGATACATGATTACACATACACACAACGTCTACTGTCATAGTCTAATTACAGTAATATATGCAGTATCATATCATTTTGTGTGTGTTTGTTTCGTTCATTTCTTATATCCGACAGCACTATCCGGAACTAAATCTAAATTATGTATCTTTCCTATGTTTGATATTTTAGTGGATTCTAACTCAATCATTCTACATAATCGCAGACATATTTATGTTCTACAAATGTTACGTCTTTGTGCAAACTCGATGGGGTCAGCGTACACAAACGCTGTGTAGCGCTCATACCAACCCCATGCGCACGACGCGGTAATATTTACATAGCCGCCATGACGCTGTTTAATAATGCAGTATTGTGTCATTTTTCGTAAACCTAAAACGTCTACCTTGAATGCCAACCACATTTATTCATTGCTGAGGCCAGCTTAACCTAAGTGCATGCATGCGTATCAGTGTTTCTATTTAATCAAAACCCTAAACCATCCACTTACCTTGTTTGCCTTCTCGGCGTCTTTACTGCTGGCACCATGTGCTTACCGTTCGCGACATAATTTGCGACACCGTTTATACTCTCGTTGACAGGAGAGTTCGGATGGTTAAAAATAGATCAAGATCTCGGGGAAACTCCGGCGTCGTTATTTGTTGCAAAGTTATATTTGATCAAATAACGTTTGCAATCTGAAGTGGCATATGTGGTAACAAGTATGTTAATGACCAAATCCCGGTGCGTTGTGTACGATAACTGATCAAAAATGCGTTAAAAATAGGTAATTATGTCAGGATACAACTTTAAGCGTAACTGATTGATCATCAATACCTTAACACAATAATAATAAGTCTATATATGCACCTATTCAACGGGCACCTTCTATCTGATGCACATCTAAGCAAAACGGGTTATTGACCCTTGATGTGTAAATAAGTACTGGCAAGATTTTCTCACGCTGTTTTTGGATATAGTTATCAATCAAATACACATATTAATTACCAGAAGCGCTGCGAGGACGGAAGAAGATGGCTGAGAAAGACTGAGTGAAGACATCCGTGGACAAAGTGATGTGGTTGGGCGCCAAAAGGAAGGTCTTTAGCACTCTGCTGGAGGTAACAGAGATCAAGTCTGTTGATATATCGATGTACTGCAAAACCTGTGACAGTGTCACGGTGACCTTTTGTCTACAAACTATCAGTACACTTTACTTACACTCGCTGCATTAGGGTATCTGTATTTACTATGAACGTTTTGCTACGTTTATGTAATATCCTTATACTTTGATATAATATTTAATGTTGAACGAGCATCGATATTTTGTGGTGTTACTTTAACATTTACCTCTATTGGGCGGTAAAACGTATTGTATAAATTGCATTGCACTATAGCACAATTATATTTTATTTTGACAAGAACAATAATTGTGAACGAAAATGTGATAAAACCAGTGAGATGAGCATAGATCAAAGAACAACTTCTACCTTGTTTTACATAATAAAAAAAAATCCTAACACAAAACAAAACAACACAACACAACACAACACAACACAACACAACACTACACTACACTACACTACACTACACTACACTACACAACACAACACAACACAACACAATACAACATAATAAAGCAACATCATACAATTGCACAGTATGGTGTGCTACTACTGCTGTCGAAAAGATATTTACGAAGAGTAACAGAAATGATATGATTTATACGGCGATATGTCATTCTCGAGCTAAAACACGTAATGAATGAAATATAAATGATAAAATAACATACAAAGTAACAGTCGTAGTAAACTTGTCACAGTGGTAATGGTGCATTTATCCGGTCTGTCCAAATACCCTTAAATATATCGATAAACGACCTGGCTATATTCGTTTTCACCCGTACTTCTACTCAACATTATGTTTTTGCGTTGACGTTCACCAAATCCTCCATGTGCACCTTCTTGAAACTCGCTGCGGGTTCATTTCAAATGGTCTGAGGACATGTAAGGCTAGCGCAGCAATAGCGTAGGCAATTGTCAAAAGTCTAAGGTGACAGGTATTCCCACTACTTTATGATTATGGTAATGTTGAACATTGTAGTTTGCCTAGGATAAGAATTAGTTCGATGGTGCGTTTGACAAGACTGTTCGTTGATGGAGTAAAAATCATCGTCACAATCGGGTAAACATCTGAAGCTACGACACACGCCCATAGGCCCAATTTAAGTACTGGCGACGCCTGTCGTATTTATACGTATCCGCGTAATTGCGCAGCCTGACTTGCTCTTGAAAAATGCAGAATATAGAATAAAATATAGAAACTATACACACGACGAAGGTTCCTTAAACTAAACACCAGTTTCGTACACTAGAGCCTGTTGTGAACTGTACGGCAAGGCCAACAGTGCTGTAAATGGTTTTCCGAAACGGGAACCAATCCTTCAATGGATTCTTACGAACATTCCCAAACCTCAACTGATTCACAACACATTTCTTGCAATGACATCATATCCACATTGTTGTTTTTCATCTGTTCTTTCCCTGTATCACGAGTGAGTCTGCCTTTTTCTTGATAATCGATTCATGCAAACCCATTCAGTCCGATTTCTTGGCCAACTGTTCTCTCTCTCCCTGTACGTGCAACATGTCCTGCCGAATGTAATTTCCAATCTCCTTCTTCAGGCCTTTCACTCCTCGTTTGTCTATTCTACAGTACATTTCCCAACGCAGGTGTTAAAAAAACCTGCACTCTATACTGTGGTCTCATTGTCATCATTGCTATGATCTTTAGGCAATACATACGCTCGTCTTATATACCTTTCCGTTGGGATTACGCGATATGTGTCTGTCTCCCATGACATCGTCCACCTATCCTCCATGCATTCGCCCTCTCGTATCCTTCTGCGATTTCCGTTTCTGGAAAGCCGTCCCCACATACCGTTCTCTGTGTTGTAATTTCTTCCCCTTCAGATGTATTTCATGTACTTTGTTTTGTTCTACAACCCACAACACCTCAGCTACACAGTTCCTTCCATTTTACCATTTCTCCTTGGTGACCAGCGGATCCATTCGCTACCACAGGAAGATCGTTTGCATACCGTAGTTTCCAAAGAATATATATCGTATTTATACGTATCACTTTTAGCACTACTGTAAAAAAAAACTTCGGAAAAATGGTACTCACGTATCTCTTCACTTTGATTTCATTATGTTATGCAATTGTATTTTTTTTATGAATATCGCTTAGAGTTATATCATCTCTGCCAAATGTCATTCAGTGACAGTATTTGTATTTCAGCTGTCGCTTCGTGTTGCATACGGACGTTTTGTGAACTCGGGCGCTGGACGATGATCAGACGCTCTCTCGTAAGTCTGCTTGAAGGCACGTGTGTGTGTGTGTGTGTGTGTGTGTGTGTGCGTGCGTGCGTGCGTGCGTGCGTGCGTGCGTGCGTGCGTGCGTGTGTGTGTGTGTGTGCATGTGTGTGTATTTTTGTAATGTATATATATATATAATATATATATATATATATATATATATATATATATATATATATATATATTATATATATATATATATATTCATATATATATATATATATATATATATATTTATATATATATATATATATATATATATATATATATACAATATATATATACAATATATATATGTGTGTGCGTGTGTGTATGTGAGTGTTTGTGTGTTGTAATATATATGTATATATAAAATATATAATATATATATACACACACATATATTATATATATATATATTATGATTACATATATTTATATATATAAATATATATAAATAATATATATATATATATTATAGATATATGATATATGTATATATATTATGTACATATATATATTATATATATATATATATATAATATATATATATGTATATATATGAATATATATATATGAATATATATACATACATAATATTATATACTATATATATATATATATATATATAATTATATACATACAGTAGATATATATATAATTATATATATATACATGTAGATATTTATATATAGTATAGATATGTATATATAATTATATATACATGATTATATATATATATATATATATCTTGCTGCCAATATTTTGGGTTTGGAGCTGAACATATATTTAGCTTGAAGTTGGATGTTTTTTGGAGTCTTTGAGGATGTGTACTTCTGTAAATGAGGTTTTTCAGTGAACTTCGGGATGATATGACGATGTTTCAAATGTATTATTTGTTGTGCAGATCATGGTGCTTGAGTATATTATTAGAATTGTTATTATGAAAATTACATAGGGAGAATATGACCACTGCGATCCAGGTAAATTTCCAAAATGAAGAAAGAGCAGGATACATCCGTATACCGAAGGAAATATAACATGATATAACATTATACAATGTTCTCCCATTGGTGTTCTCATTGTGTTTATATATGTTATTTGCTTTGATTTGATATGTATTTATTATAAAGAACTACACTAAATTTGATTTGATTTAATTTGAATTGTACCTACTGGAAATAAAAATGACCCACAACGCTCATTGGGTTTACTAATAGCAACCGAGTTAAATTGATTACTACGTTTGCATATGTCCCAAAAATAATGAATATGCTATCCCGTGACACCGGGCAGAGTGTCAATTTTGGAAACATCCCATTTACGAGTGGATGCGGTGACACCATTCATAATCTAGATTCACAAGTCCTCTTATTGTGGAGTACTCCACCATTCAAGGAGGTTGTGTTTGTTTTCAACAGCGTGACATTCTTCCGCACCAGAGCGGAGTACGTAGGTGACAGGCCAACATTTAAATGTGGCATAAGTTCAAGAGTCGGTAAGTTCCTCCTAGCAACAGTACGTCATCTCGCCAGATTAACATTTGATGTTCGTTGCACAAACAAGTGAAGAGCACGCACATAATAGGAACGCACACACGAACGCATGCACACAAAACACACACACTCATGCCCATATTTTACATTCACACTCACACCATCACCCCCCCCCCCCCCCACCACCATCCCCATCCCATGCATGCCCATGCCCATGCCCATGCCCATGCCCATGCCCATGCCCATGCCCATGCCCATGCCCATGCCCATGCCCATGCCCATGCACATGCGCACATGCACATGCACATGCACATGCACATGCACATGCACATGCACATGCACATGCACATGCACATGCACATGTAGCGAGTAGCGAGGTGGGCAAAACTCCGATTGAGAGCAATATTCAATATTGTTTATAATAAAAATTCATTTCAGTGACAGTGTATACAATTATAATTAGTCTTAGATTAAATATATGTCTATATCAACAATGTGTGGCGGCAAAACTGAGGTGGGTCCAGATTCTATACAAGTGCCTAACGTGTGGTAATAAACTTTATTGTTTGGCAATCAGATATCAATCCAGGAAACGTTATAGGTTTCACTCCAGCCGGAACAAATGCTACAGTAAACGTACAGCCAATCGCCCTGAGCCACGCCTAGCGTTATGTTATAGCAAGCTGAAGAGTTCACTACACGCTGGCTACGTAGACTAAACAGTTTCTTAAACATCGGTAATAATGGAATAACCAGATGTTATTTGTTGGCCAAGTTCCGTTACTTTATTCTATTGTCTAATTTGTATTAAACATATAACGTTTTGGACAAGCGTCCCCAAACATGCCACTATAGATTAGTTGCTGATCTCTCGGCGAGGTACGGTGTGTGTGTTGATATATCCGCCAGGCGGGGTGTGGTTATCTCTAGGGCAAGGAATTTGCTACGAATTATGAAGACAGCAGGGTTACGTGTCGTAATCATCACATTCTTCCGACCGATGTGTGTCCCTCATGGACCGGGTACATGAGCTTTAATTCATAACCAGGTAAATTACTCGGGTCCCGCACCGATACATTTGTCTTTTTTTCCCCTTTAGCGACACATCAGATAGAGGTGTTTCAGATACTGAATGTCATGATGAGATATTATGCCAAATAAGACATAACTGGATAAAATTAAAAAGTCAAGGACTACCGTTAAAAAACGCATTATAAAACAAGGTGTCCACAGTGGCTTAGTATTTGCTAACGAACCAAGCC
>JAODUO010000117.1:605000-615000 GCA_025642075.2 Ridgeia piscesae
GCCAGAGGCAGATATACAAGTGTTCGTATTGAGATTGCATTAATCAAACCCGGGGCGCTGGCAGCTACCTCAGAACACTGCTGTTTTTGATTTATTTACGTTGGCCATAAGTAAATGTAACCACTGTGTGCATGTACATGCGAAATGTATTAAACATAACGTCGGAGAGACCTTGCTGTCACGCGTTGTTCGTATTTGTATGCATTCCATATAAGTGCCACTGTTCCAACGTTCTCGAAACATTTACCAAAGAGACTATCTAGGTCATGCTGCTCGCCAAGTTAGATTTAGCAAGTCCAAAACATTGCCCACAATTGGAATTTCATTCAAATTGTATAAAAGAAATAATTTTGAAATGGTAAATGTCGTCGGTATGGAGAAAACATACAGAGTTGATCGCAATTTCGTGTAATTGATATTTGTTGAGAGAAGGCGGACTGAACACAGGTCGTGTCATTGATATTTGTTGAGAGCAAGCGGGACTGAACACAGGTCGAGTAATTGATAGTTGGTTCGCGCATTCGACTGGAACTATTTGATGGGTCAATGTTTAACTGAGCGAGGGAGTCGAGGGAGCGAGGGAACGAGGGAGGGAGGGAGCGAGGGAGCGAGGGAACGAGGGAGCGAGGAGCGAGGGACGAGGGAGCGAGGGAGCGAGGGAGCCAGGGAGCCAGGGAGCCAGGGAGCGAGGGAGCGAGGGAGCGAGGGAGCGAGGGAGCGAGGGAGGAGGAGCGAGGGGAGGCGAGGGGAGGAGCGAGGGAGCGAGGGAGGAGGGAGCGAGGAGGGAGGAGGAGGAGCGAGGGAGCGAGGGAGCGAGGGAGCGAGGGAGCGAGGGAGCGAGGAGGAGGGAGCGAGGGAGCGAGGGAGCGAGGGAGCGAGGGAGCGAGGGAGCCAGGGAGCCAGGGAGCAGGGAGCAGGGAGCCAGGGAGGGCCAGGGACGAGGGAGCCAGGGAACGAGGGAGCAGGGAGCAGGGAGCCAGGGAGCCAGGGAGCCAGGGAACGAGGGAGCAGGGAACGAGGGAGCAGGGAACGAGGGAGCCAGGGAACGAGGGAGCCAGGGAGCCAGGGAGCCAGGGAGCCAGGGAACGAGGGAGCCAGGGAATGAGGGCGGGGCCAGGGAGCCAGGAGCAGGCAGGGAGCAGGAGCAGGGAGCTCAGGGAGCTCAGGGAGTCCAGGGAGCCAGGGAGCAGGGAGCAGGGAGCCAGGGAGCCAGGGAGCCAGGGAGCCAGGGAGCCAGGGAGCGAGGGAACAGGGAGCCAGGGAACGAGGGAGCCAGGGAGCCAGGGAGCCAGGGAGTCAGGGAGCCAGGGAGCCAGGGGCGAGGGAGCCAGGGAGCCAGGGAGCCAGGGAACGAGGGAGCCAGGGAATGAGGGAGCCAGGGAGCGAGGGAGCCAGGGAGCGAGGGAGCCAGGGAGCCAGGGAGCCAGGGAGCCAGGGAGCCAGGAAACGAGGGAGCCAGGGAACGAGGGACCCAGGGAGCGAGGGAACGAGGGAGCCAGGGAGCCAGGGAGCCAGGGAGCCAGGGAACGAGGGAGCCAGGGAACGAGGGAGCGAGGCAGCGAGGGAACGAGGGAGCGAGGGAGCGAGGGAGCCAGGGAGCGAGGGAACCAGGGAGCCAGGGAGCAAGGGAACGAGGGAGCCAGGGAGCCAGGGAGCCAGGGAGCCAGGGAGCCAGAGAGCCAGGGAGCCAGGGAACGAGGGAGCCAGGGAGCCAGGGAGCGAGGGAGCCAGGGAGCCAGGGAGCCAGGGAGCCAGGAGAGGGAGCCAGGGAACGAGGGAGCCAGGGAGCGAGGGAGCGAGGGAGCCAGGGAGCCAGGGAGCCAGGGAACGAGGGAGCGAGGGAGCGAGGGAGCCAGGGAGCGAGGGAGCGAGGGAGCGAGGGAGCCAGGGAGCCAGGGAACGAGGGAGCCAGGGAGCCAGGGAGCGAGGGAGCCAGGGAGCCAGGGAGCCAGGGAGCCAGAGAGCCAGGGAGCCAGGGAACGAGGGAGCCAGGGAACGAGGGAGCCAGGGAGCCAGGGAACGAGGGAGTCAGGGAGGCAGGGACGCAGTCACGTTATCATTATTAATGTTAATAAATAATGCTAATATCATTGTTTAACATATAAAAGGACAGTCTCTGTTGAATGAAACTGTCTATAAGCTATATGTGTCTAACATATGTTTCTAAACGATACACGATAGGTACCATATACTTGATACGCTATACGTTTGTTTCTGGTGAACTCTCCAACCGTAGCGGTGGCGCCACACTGTGGCTTGGTGGGAATCAGGCTAGGTTACCAAAGCGCCTTAGGATGTTACTGTCGCTGGGGAAATTATGCTCTGCATTGTAGTACCGTCTAGAATCGCAATTCCGTGACCGTTCTGTGCTTAGGAAGATATGACGATTGATTTGAATTCAATGCATAATTAAGAAGTTATTCAGTCCCCAGGTCCCTCTAAAACAATCCGGGTATTTTCCTCCAGAGGGCTAACTCCAACATGGCTGATGACACCACACCATCTAGAAGAAATACGTTTTGAACCAAAGCACCTAGAATCAAGTATGAGGAAATTTTTTTGGTAAGTAGACAATAAGGATTCCAATTCTTACATCAATTTAACGCTATGGCATCATTTTGACCCAGAAATCCAAGATGACCGCCATCCGGTAGAACGAAAACGTAACTTTTGAACTAGCCTCGGTTACCCAGGCTCCGTGAGGTGGCAGCACTTTTAAGCCCCTCAACTCTGCTTGGGGAAACTAATGTTCTTCATTTGTTAACCGCCAGGGCGGCCTTACCAAGATACAAGATAATGATATCCTATGAAACGTATTCAACATTGAACTTATATTAACACAAAAATAAGTAAAAATACATTTACAGTTGTTTATAAAATAAGAATTACGGCTGAATTAACCAGTATCCGTGAGGTGGCAGCATTGTTTACCCCACACGGATAACATACAAATTAAATAACGATACCTTTTTATCAAATAATCAAATCAAAAATTACGGCAGGATTAACCAATGTCCGTGAGGTGGCAGCATTGTATAGATCACGCGGATAAATATTCAAAAGCCGGCAGAGTCGGTTAAGCGAGACTAGTTTTGAACCTGAGTACCTAGAATCATATACGAATTAAAAAATATTTTCGGGTACGTCGCCCATGAGGATTCCGATTCTGACATCAGTTTGACGTTACGACATCATTTGACCCAGAAATACCCAAGATGGCGACCAACCGGTAGAGTGAAAACGTAACTTTTGAACGGGAGCACCTAGGATTTTGAAGCAACACATTATTTCGGCAAAATCGATGCGCTGATGCAATTTATGAAGGTGACAGATCGAATGAAAGTCAAGGTCGCATGGCAAGTTCAAAGTAATTCAAAGGTAATCTACGTGGTCATATATAATAGTTACGGTTACGGTTGACTGGATTTTTTATGACGATACAGACCTCTTGTTTAGTACAATCAAGGTCTGATTTGTTTTAACGAAGCACGTGAGTTCGACTCCCTCCTGTTGGACCCGCCCTCACCTTACCATTCATTAAGAATACCTCTGTGGACTTACCTCAACCAGAGCAATGTAATGTATAAACATCAATTATTATTAAACACGTAATCCTGTTAATTATTCCAAAACAATGATGACAAGCAATGGCATTACGTAATTTCAACACTAAACGAGCGAGGGTCGGTTAAGCGAGACGAGTGTTCACTCTGTGAGTTACAAATCCTCGGGTAGTGCAGGGCACGACACACAGTGACAAGTAGCTTGTTCTCAATGCGGTACTTTATTAATCTCGCTTAACCGAGTCTCACTCGGCTATATAACTTCGCCGAGAAGATAGTCTGGTGTTTTAGCCGGCTTGCTTTTGATTGTTATCCGTTTGAGAAGCTAAAACGTGCTGCCACCTCACGGAACCAGGGGAATCGAGGGGAATCCTGCCATAATTCCTGCTTCATAAGCAAATGCAGATTTGTATTTCTGTTTGTGTGTGTGTATGATTGTAAGTTTAGTGTTGAATAATTGTAATAGTATAGCATTATCTTATAAAATATGTTCTTATTTTAGTTTTATTTCATAGTTGGCCTGAGAGCAAATCAGTGTCTCTACCCTATTTTGGGGGTAAGGCCGCTCTGGTGGCAACATTGGCAGAACAACACTTTCCCTAGTCTCACTTAACCGACTCTCGCTCGGCAGCTTAGCTTCGCCGAGAAAATAATCTCGTGATTTAGCCGGCCTTTGTCTTGAATGTTATCCGTGCGATGGGCCAAACAGTGCTGCCATCTCACGGAGCCCGTGTGGGGTTAAACAATGCTGCCACCTCACGGATACTGGTTAATCCTGCCGTAATTCCTATTTTATCAACGTCTGCAAATTGTTATTTATTTTTGTGTTAGTATGATGTTGAATACTTTTTTTAATAAGATACCATTATCTTATAAAAGTATATCGTTATTTTACTTTTTGTTTCATAGTTAGCCTGATAGCCAATCAGCGTCTCTACCCTAATCTGGAGTAAGGCCGCTCCGTCAGTTACATCGGCAGCCCATTAATACCCTAGGCGGAGTTGAGGGATTGAAAAGTGCTGCCACCTCACAGAGTCTGGTAAATCGAGGCTAGTACTGTATGGGCATCCAGCAATTCGGCCACCACGCTTAGCAGATCGTCCTACCTGATTCGTCTCGCCATATATCGAATCAATTAGAAATGATGAACAGTTGTTTAACGTGAATTCTCTAACGCAATTACAAGTTGTGTTTATTTTGAAGAGTACTAATTTATCCACATGCATGTACACATAGAAATATGATTTAGTCATAAAGTGTTGACACTTGACCAAAATTTGCAAAGCAAATAATAAATTTGTTTACAAAATTGAAAGTTATTCTACTTAGCGACTGACATTTGAAATTAAACCTCTGCTACTACCCTATTCAACCCAGTAAATGAAATGCAGCTATATGTGTTAGCTTTGCAACATTATAACATTATAACATTCTGACGGCTATTTTTCAAGTTACACTATATTTTCATAATTTTGTCAGGCAAAATATTTTCAAAATGGCCGACATTGTGTTATACAGGCATGTATTGAAATATATCTGTAATAAAGCCATTGAATCAATCAAATTAGTTGCAACAGTGTTTATTGACAAACAAAATATTGTGTCTGTTCATTGTTGTATTGTATAGTTTATATTTGTGTTGTTTTGAGTTGTTTGAAATGGTATAGTGTATGTGTGTTTTGTGTGAAATACTGGTCGAAGAAAACAAAAATTCTTCTTCGTCTTCTTCTTTTCTTCTTCCTGTAATAACAAGTGTCAAAATAAATAAACATGAAATCAGAGAAATATAATTATAAACAATTATGAAATATGAACAATATGACAACATAATAAAACACAATAGCTGGTGGCTGAGGTTAGAAATAACATCAACAGAACAGAAGTGCAATACATCCAGACAAAAACTACCAGGTACACATATACTCGGCACTGACACTGACAGCTGTCATAGTCTAGAAATGTATAATTATTAGTTATTCACACAAGTCACTGTATGGTTGAAATATGTCATACATCCAGATAATGTCAACAACAGTATATAACATGAGTGTAAAAATAACCTAAGTGATGTAATCGATGTACATCGAACGATCATAGTCCAGCTTAGTCGATGTGCCGATGACATTAAGAGCCAACTTTTACTTTTTAGCGACACGATGGAAGCAATAATTCTTATAGAAAAAGCTACTTACATGTTCCTCAATTTCCCCATCCGATCCCCTTCCATTTCACCACCATCGCTGTCACTATCCCACCCCATTTGTGCAACATCAGTTGCCGAAAACATGACGACAACGACAAAGTTGGACGTCCGCTAGGTTGTGTTAAAATTTGGAAGCGTTTAGTGCAGTAGTTAATGGCCAGGAATTTTTCGAATACGGTGGCGGTGTGGTGGTCCCAGATTCGACCAGTCCAGGATTCATACGAATCTGGGACCGCGACGGTAGCGGTCCCAGATTCGTACCGAGTCAGGATTCGCCTTTGTTACTAACGTTGTTTCCGTTAGTAATACATCAAGTATTGAAATAATATTGTTATCACGCACATCTTAAATAAAAATGGATTAACTTATGTGATAATTTTCACTCATTCGAACGTGTTGTGTTATTTAGTCGAATCTCGGCCCGGGCATGACGTATGCCGTTGCTACTACGTCAGAGCGCGTCAGAACAGATAAAAGCGATCATTGCGCATGCGCGCGCATGGGCGATATGCGTTTAGACGAATCCTGGACTGGTCGAATCTGGGACCACCACAGCGGCCGTTCTAGGGTCTAATCGGCGAAATAAAATTTCCGCGCTACGACTCCGGCCGCCGAGCGCTGCACCATCTCCCGGTAGTGAAAGAGGCGGTCGGAGATGTCAAACAGGAGTTCCGGTGGTCTAGTCGTGATATGACGAGGGAGTGGACGAGAGTCTTGCATGCTGTAGTAGACAGACTTGTTCGTATTTTGGCAACACGACATAGAATGAAGTAGGCAGCACGACAGACGTTCGATACTTGAGCCGACGTGACAAGTCGGCTGTCGAGTAAAACGCCTATATCACGAACACTCAGTGACGAGTATATGGAAAGAAAAACCCGATTGGTTCGGTTTATGGCTGCTGCGTTATTTGTCAATGCATTACTCTTGCACATAATTGAATGCTTTGCGGATGCATAATTTATTATTTTATTTACTTTTGATAAATGTCAAACAATTGACGGATGACAGTCACTACATTTTTCCACTTACGAAGCCGTTGCATTTCTGTCTGCCCGAGATTTGTTGATTTTTTTATTTGTAGTAAAATTCACACTACCATTTAATTTGTCAAAGGATTACTCCTAACGAATGCTTATTTACTTAAAAGGCCACTCCGGAGGATTAAAAAATTCATAAATACTATATCATACATAGTTCACAATTTTCGTGAAATTTGCGAGTAAATAAATCACAGGACAATATCATTTTTTGAAAACGCTATTTGTATTTGTGTTGAATTTGTAATACGCGCCATTAAAGTAGCGCGACGTCAATGGTTCATGTGAAGTTTGTCACGTGATGCACAGGCTGGTGTTTACTGCGTAATTCTGGTCGAAGTAGTAGTGGTCTAGTTATTTCATACGATTCTATATTTAATATTGGTTTAATGTGGAAGCAGCTCGAATTAATCCTTATGATTATGAACCTCGACGAAACATTCCGTTAGATGTCGAAAGCCATGGCAGTAGTAGCACTAATAGCAGCGAGAATGATGATGAACACCAAGTCTTGCTGTCCAGGTCCAGGTCGACGTCAATGACAATGACAATGTGGACCGACTCGGGATTACGCACTGGTGTTCGTGTGACAGATGCAACTCCTTGCTGAAACCTGATGAATGTGTATACTGCCGAGAGATGCCCAAGTTACACAATAAACTGATGGGTATTCCGTGTATAACGGAACACCCTGACTTCGCGGTCGCTTGCCTAACACCAGTTGTGTTACACATAGCTATCGTGGCTCGCAACGACATGACTGAGACTCTGAGTCATGAGAAGGGACGGTTTCCAATAAGACTAAGACAACCTTTTAATTTACACCTTTGTTGTACTACGTATTAACTATGTTAGATATAATTCATGGAATTCCATGAACACATTTGAGAAACAATTGTTTAAGCTATGAGTTGAGAGGCGATTTCTAGAATAGTACGAATTGCAGCGCATCACGAGAATGCCATGACATAATTGCATCCCCAGAACGTCTTCACGTTGTCACTTGTGGGTGGCTTTGAATCCGATTGTTTGTTGTACGTGTAGTCAAGACTTCAAGTGCGTCAGTTTTGTTTGCTGCACGTACCAAACTGCTATGGCAAGGTATGTTGCAATAACAAACAATGTTGGGATGATTGCAAATTGATTTATTTAATTTGTTGTTGCGCATACTGCCTTGTTTCCGCACTTCTCGTCAGTTTTGTAAATAGCACCAAAATCCGTGGCACATATATCCCAGCGTGTTTTACTGGCATAGTGATAGAAAGGTAGTTTGAACTACAGTGTATTTAGACTTACTGTAACTTTATCATGTTAATGTTTATTCGATTTCGCGCGATAAATTGCTTGACGGTTGAGTCAGACAGTGGAAATGACAATGAATGTTCTTGCAAATTGTGTTGTCATTCACTCAACAAAATATGCACGCGAAAAATACATTACAACCCATGTTGATACGCCGTACAGTCTGTTTATTTCACACATTTAAGCTCTTACAAATACATCACATTCTTAATAACATCACAAGTTAATCTCTAATACATATAGCATCAAACAAACGTGAAGTAAGTAAATACCAAATTACCCAGGCACCACCATCAAAACACCGTTGTTCGTATGTGTAACTGCTGAACCACATTTGCTGGAGAAGTGAAATAGTTCATCTAACTTGTTAGAGAACATAATAAACTTCTGTTGGTCAACTGGGGAAGTGCACATGTCCTCCGTATCTGACACAGTGATATCTATGTCGTCATCATTTGAAGTTGCAGTGTAGTCACTGCTATGCACCTTATTGCAATCAAGGTGGTCACTGTTTTCCGAGTCTGAAGATGCAGAATCATTCGTAGCAATGTTTTGCACTGAATGAGCAGACACAGGACCCAGAACACAATCAGTTGGGTTGTACTGTGTGCCTACATCTTTTGTCAAGGTTTCAGCAGCTGTTAAAAATGATAAATATAGTAATGTATCATAGTCATATTCCAACAATGTCTGGATAATGCAGAAATATGAATGTTTAAAAGTAATATATATATATATGTATATATATATATATATATATTATATATATATATATATATATATATATATATATATATATATATTATATATATATATATATGTATATATATATATATATATATATATATATATATATATATATATATATATGTATATATATATATATATATATGTATATATATATATATATATATATATATATATATATTTAGATATATTTGTATACATGTACATATATTTATATACATGTATACATATATTACAATTGATGGAAATTATAATGTTGGTGTTTCGGCAAGTAGAAGTATGAACTGTCCACAATGTGCAGGTATTTTTGTTGAGGTGATAATAGTAGCCAGTGAACTATGAGGGGATTGTCTTAACCTGGTGTGAAAAGAAGCAAATTGTTCACATATTGTGTATAAATAATGGACTGTATGAACTTACACGAGTAAGTTTGTTGTTTTTGTTTCTAAGCAGGGTTCATTTGCAATTGACAACTGTAACAAAGTGTTTTAGTTATTACACAAGGAATATAGTTACTGAATGGGCTGAATTATGGTCTATATATTGATACTCACACGCTGGTTTATAGTAGCTGTGGTCTTCGTGTTGTATTGCAGGAAACTGAGCTGCAAAATCAACCCTTTTTGGGGAAATCATACTGTCTGTGCACTCTCTGTGCATTCTGTCTCTGTGCTGGATAGAAGTATATCCAGAGAAATGTCTGTTGTTTCAGTCTGTATGGCATCAACAACCACAGCTAGTCTGATATGACCTCATTTAGGGTATTCCTCATTTATAACTGGCTAGAATAAGATAAATGGGGGTCGAGCACCTTTTCCAACAGTGCATGACAACCTCATCAGTACTGGTGCTGAATTCTCAACCTTTGGGACTAGAGTCCAACATTTGTTAGATGAATGCTATAGCCTATAACTGTTTCACTCTGATCTTTGTCTCAGAACTGTGGAAGTAACACCACTGTTTATTTCACACTGGTTGGTTCCAAAGTTATTAACATTTATATATCGATTAAATTCAATCTCAGAGCAAACTGTGCACAAGAAATGGAACCAAATCCTATTGACAAAAGTACCACCAATTTAAGGTTTAACAATTGAAAAAAGTCATACATGTTAAAGGTATCAAAACAATTCAAAATTGGTAAT
>JAODUO010000117.1:620000-635000 GCA_025642075.2 Ridgeia piscesae
TTCTTGCAAAGCCAGTGTATAAAATACTTATTAAAAATGACAATTCAGCCGCGTTCTGCATAAACACAATGGTTTCGTTTTGTTCATTCTAATACTAAGGCTAAGCGATTGATCTCGTCGCCACTGTCGTGACCGGCTGTTGCCTACTCGATACTGATAGCATTGCTACACGCTACAGGCTCGGGTCTACATCGTTGGTAGTGAGTAAAATTAAGGGTAAAAAAACATGCGGCTTACTGTTATTCTAGTTAAAGGGCAAAAAAAGGCAACGGTTTCGTATCATACACTTAATAGAGTTTCTACAAACTAACAATTTCCACATATATTCAATTTTTTAACGTCAGCTGTTTACTCAGAATGTGACCTTAAAGTCTAAAAATATAACGAAATCCATGATGGCCTAGACACCACCATCTTAACCGGTGACGTATTCGTTTGGCTTGGCCTGGCCAATAAGCGCGCGGCATTCTAGGTCTCTGCTGAGGCCGGTCAGCTTCCTGCGACGTCAGTACGCTTGCCTACGGCACAACAACATCGAGTCTTCGTTTAGTTGGCGTGACATGTAGCAGCTGCTTAGACCTAAATATGTGGTCAACAAGTAATTATGAAGTAGACATACATCACCAGTGGATGGAACAAGATCCAACAAAACGTCGCCGACCGTCGTCTTCTTAAACCCGGGGCAGGGCTGACAATATTTAGCCATGGATGGACCGAAAAGCTAAACCGTCGAAGCAACGCATATATCAAGCTGGCCGAGACATCAATGATCAGATCGCAAGAAGGTTAGTATGATGTACTATTTTTTCTGTGTATTTAATTGTGTTTTTTGCAGACGTCAAGCACACGTAACGTTTTTGTGCTGTTAAAAGTAGTGTTGACCGCCGTAGACCGGCTATCGATTGGTGATGGCTCGGTCATCGATGTGTTGACGAAGCCCGATGCCGATGGCGATGTCCATCGATGACAGCTAATCTGTTTCTATGGTATCACGTCCACATGTGTAAAGACTAAGATATACTTGAACCAAGCTAGGACAATAGCAAAATTTATATCATCGCATAATTTAGTACAATGCAGAATTAATAATTTAGCCTTTAGAAGAAACTTGAATAACTGAACTTCAGCACGACACGTCTCATGGGTGATAATATGTCATCGGCGGAGGGACCGTGGCCTTGGATTGTCGTTGGCACTTCTTCGTAAATTCAGTAACCGCTCATAGTGACATAGACATTTATTTCCATCGATGTAAATGTAGACTATGTCAGAGTAAGGTGACATTGATTAATACAGCTAGTAAAACTTATGATCAGTGTGTTCAGATATATGCTAAAAAACAATGAAAATTTTATGATGCTGAAAACTATAAATTCAGTCAGTATTTATTTAAACATTAAGTTTTTACAAAGTTTTGTTAGTTGCATTTTTCTGTTAGTTTCCAATTATGAGATACACATCTGACTATATTTATCATAATTTTATCAAGTTTCTGCATGCACTTTGACACCCCACTTTCAAAATTAGTTTCACCTTCGAGTAGCAGTATTTATGACTGTTTAATGGCTGGTGGAATTCAATGATTGTTTGAAATCCATGGACAGTTGCTGCATGCATGTTTTAAACTAAATCTTCATTTAAACTACTCATTTTATCTGCAACAAGTTGTGTTTATTTTGATGTTTTATTAGCTTTTTAGATGTGACGTCGGATCTATTGTCACCTGTAAGTGATAATTGAAAAAAGATAAGTTTTATTCTAGATAATTATATAGTGAAAATTCATACACTTGATTGATATTGTCTGCTGCATTCTCACAATATGGCTGTGTTTCTCAATTTCTGGTAATCTCATATGAATAACCAGAGGAAATGTCAATTAGGTGATGATGGAATGAATTATTTCACATTCCTTTGTTGTTGGTTACAGAAAACAGTGATTGTGGCACACACACGCATGTGCATACGCTGCAATTGTTGAGGAAGAAGATACGACAATGTATCTGGAGCAAAATTCAGCAGCATTCAATGCGCTGCCTGAAGTCAGTCATCACAGCACGGCACTTTCTGGGAGCCATTCCCTAGCTCACTAAATTCTGTCATACTGGCCAGTGGAGGTGTATCAGAGTTACCTGCCCCAAGAGACAGCACTTCTATGAAGGTATGACAGCAGTCGTAACTACAAGGGGACTTTTGCGACAAGAGGACTTTTGCGATAAGTTGCATTTGAATCCTTGCTTGTACAGTTCTCTTCACATTGCCCCTAGCTGTATAAAGTAGCACACAGTAATTGCAGTATTGCTTCATATTTCTAAGATAATACAGGTATGGCATTTGAATGAACTCCTAGTAACGGTGTCATGGGGGGACAAAACACAGCTGTAAACACTTATGAATACAGCTACTTGTGTAATTAATAACTTCTCGGTTTTTGATAAAATAAAATAAATAACACGTCATTATCACTGAATGTATTAAAATATAATATAAAAATACACAAAAATACAGTCACTGTATATACATGATACAAAGTGAAACAGTAAGATTAGAACAACAAGTGATAATTGGGAGTGGAATGTGATAGTGGAATTCCTGGTCAATGTGTTGTTATTTAACTAATGGTTACTAATTTGGCTAATGTTTGGTTACTAAAACAATGACTTCTTACATGATTATCAAATGAAATTACAAAAAATTAGTACATGTTTATAATCATGTAGAAAAAGTTTCAAAATTGTCTAAATACTAATCAGTTAATGCAAGCACTATATTCATTGTAGGAATGAAATCACGATTGATGTTATCTGCTGTTGCGGGGAATTATCGGCCAGGTCTTGTCCCATGCATCCCTGTTAACACAGATGTCATCTTCGAGAAACAATGATTAAACTGGAGGTTGCACAACAGAACACAAGTCCGACATAACCGTCTACCCATGCTGATGAGCCACATAATCCATGTGGTGATGGGAAAAGTTACACTGCCACTAATCACTGTACCAACAGGGGTTGCTTGATCGGGGCAAATGTGCCAAAACCGAGTAAGGAAGATATGCGGGCTGCATGGCTCAATCGTTTTGTACATTAGTCAAGTCTTCGAGAGCAAAGTGATATCCCTCGTGCTGCTCTCCAAGCGAAGACAGGGAACTTTGTCCTGATTAGGTGGCTGATGCATGCTGGCAGTACTCGATGAACCCAACTTGCTGTGAACCCACCAGTAAACATGAGCAACCTGAAATAAACGTGTTCAGATCAATATACATATGACATTGTAAATAAGATGTAAATTAATCAATGATCCTTTTAACTTAAAATATATCATTAAAGACATGTGGTGCTTTTTAAGAAAAAAAATTGTGGCAGTATTATAGCATATTGCATCTAATGTTGACAATATGCACTTTTAAATCGCTGTGTGGCATTAGAAACCATTGAGGGTCTATTTATATAATTTGGAATAAAATGAATTAGGGTATTGCTAGTAAGCTCAAGAAATGTTTATTAATTTGATTGAACCATTCTGAAAGCTGTCAAACATAAACATCTTGTCTAAAACCTCTAATGACAATTCCAGTCCCTGCATTCACATATTTGGGTTGTCATCTCATAATGGATAACCAGAGAAAATGTCAATTAGATTATTATTGTGAAAAGACTAGGCACACTAATTTACTCGATGATCCATTCTATACTTTGGGCAGTAGTAGGAACTATGCACTATGTTCACAAATATACCTGCCATTTTCACTACATAAAAATTATAATGGTTCCATGTGTTGTATCTATAAGTAATGATAACTATTATTTTTTATTTATAGTGCTACTTTGTTTGATGTTGTATTGTTGCTTCTTATTTGATGCATTAACGTTTATTGCAACACAATTATATAAAATGTATGCACAGTGTACTTACTTGTGTGTTGATGGATCTAGTTGCCAGTAATCTATCTGTATATGGTTCAGTGCAACCAATACATTCCGAAGCACCAGTTTCTCGAAGCAGAGAATTTCAAATCCGACTTTTCGTAATACACAGCAGTCCACCTGTAATAAAAAATCGAACATTAAGAAATGTTTTATATGAATCATTGCAAACATGGATTATTATTCTGAATGAACATAATTTCACAAAGCATGAATTCTGACACATTTCCTGTATTCATCTCGTCACTACTATCTCTGGGTTCTTTGAAACAAACTCATTATCTATGTTTATATAATAATCCATAAGACACATGCAAAATGATGAGAAGATAACCCTGCAGTTTATGTTCAAATAAAATAATCGTAACTGCCTGCCATTGCTGTGTAGGCGGTGCATTTAGATCATGATATATGAATCAATATAGCTGCTATTATTACAAATTTGATGGGTGTCCACACCTGGGGGATGCAAAAAAAAAAAACAGCAAGGTATTGACTATTCATTTGTATGGATTTTTTTCCACAATAGACACACCTGCACAATTGTGGGACCTGATTCATTTAATTTCATTGGAGCTATACAATACAATTTATGTTAAATGATAAACCCCACCAAGTCTTAACAAATGTGTTATTACCATAAAACGTAATAAGTGACACAAACTTAGTCTAATAGTTGAATGCGGCAAGCCTGAGGTCACTGAGGTGACCCGGCTGGCCCAAGCTAAGCGATCATATTTCGCTTGTCATAATAATACGATCATTACGCAGTCCGGACCTCAGGATAATAATATTTAAGCAATAACAATAATAGACAACTTAATATTTACCTTCATCAATATGCTCCGTGCGTTGCCGAGTTGCAGCCATTTCATGACTGCAGACAAACTTGTCACCGCATCAACAAATTGGTTCGGCACCGCCACCAGTTGACACCGTCTCTGCTAGTTTTGTTTTTGTACGTTCAGCTTCCCGTGTGTCTTTCTTTTCGTGGTCACTCGCCTCTAGTGTATCTTCCAATACGTGCCTTTGTCTTTGCGGCTGGAATCTATATCCAGATACTTCTGCATCCGTTAAATGATCCGATTTAGATAATCCATAACAAACACGCCATTTTTATTTTTCTCTGCGCACAGCGCCTCCAGACGGATTTATGAATAACTAATCTTTGGAGAAGCCTCAGCGTACTGACGTCATTCTTCGTCGACAATGGCGTAGCTCATAGTATTTCGATGGCTGGGTGTTCAAAAATATTTTTCAGGTAAACGGCTGGCGTAAAAAAAAATTAGTATATGTGGAAATTGTTACTTTATATTAACTCTATTAGGTGTACGCCACGAAACCGTTGCCTTTTTTTGCCCTTTAATATATTATGCAGCGTGATACATATCGTATTATAAATTATCTTCTAAAATATTATTTTAAGTTTGTAAAGAAACAAATAAATATAATAAGAGGTCTAAAATGTCCTTTAAAATTATGTTTACAATTGAATTATATGTAAAATTGAATTATATTTATATTGAATGCGTCCTAATTAAAAAGATTATATTAACAATGATATTAAAAATTATGTTTAAAATTATATTTATAGAATTATGAAGTTAATTGAGCCCATTGTTGTTTATCGCTATGGTGGAACTGATACGCAGAAAGATTGGTACAAAAGACGTACTCCGGAAACTATTGTACGCAGATGACCTGGCAGTAGTAGTGGATGGGGAAGTAGATCTCCAAGAACAGCTGATAGAGTGGAGAGATAGTTCGATAGACACGGACGAAGACTAAGTTTGGAGAAGGCGGAGGTAATGTGGGTAGGACCTAGAAGGAAAGAGCTAGAAATGCGCTTGGAAAGGAAGACGCTTACGCAGAGACAGTTTTGTCTTTAGCAGAATAGTTGTCATATTAGCAGCGTCATATCTAGAGTGTTTGTCAGCCATTAATATGTGCCATCGTGAAGTGTTTCGTCAACAAGCAAATACTGACAGATCAACAAAACAGACCATACCACTCACGGAAGGTGAATGGCTTCACACTCACGATGCCGCGATAAAGCTACTCTTCTTGAGCTAAACTAGTATTAACAAAGCGGGGAGCTGACTGTTATATATCCAAGTCCGTGATGGGAGAGGTGTTTGCACATGTTATCAATTGGTGCGCCGTCTGTTTATGACAACGAGCAGATTCAGATATATACTATGACTGGCTTTCAGGCCGATTCACTCAACTAGTCCCATCGGACACGTATCCCGGTCCAACTTGTCCGGTGTTGCTAAGTACTTATCCTGACAAGAGGACACACGTTAGTTTCGAACCTTACTTAGGTCGTATATAAATTGTTTTCGAAAGTAACAAACAACATACCAGTGCGGCTTTCGTAGAAAGAAGTTAACACTCGGTTAACACACACACACACACACACACACACACACACACACACACACACACACACACACACACACACACACACACACACACACACACACACACAAACACACACACACAACAAACAAACAACACACACACACACACACACACACACAGACACACACACACACACACACACACACACACACACACACACACACACACACACACACACACACACACACACACACACATACATACATACACATACACGCACAAGGAGAGAGAATGTGACTAGCAAAGTTTTGCCACAGCTGAGCCTACTGCCGTGTAGCGAGGTGGGCAAAACTCCGATTGAGAGCAATATTCAAGTGAAGTGTTGATTTCAAGTGTCATGCAATTGCATTGCAATTGTTAATGCATTACATGCATGCAGCGTAAGGTCAGTGATATTTATGTAGCTGTTGTCTGTTCGAGATTTCATAAATGGTAACAATTAACAATTCCAAATAAAGAAAATATTGTTATGCCAACAGTGTCCTAGAATAACCTTGTTGAAGAAGACTGACACATAATTTAAATTGCACGAAAAGCAGCACTGACAGAGAGCTACCAATGTACATGTGACATCCGATACATTTCACAGAGTCGTGGATGTAGAGCATATAACAACAGTGCATGCATTATAATAAAAACAATACATGTTATATCATTGATATATATATATATATATATATATATATATATATATATATATATATATATCATACACATACATATATATATATATATATATATATATATATATATATATATATATATATATATAACGTATGTATGTGTGTGTCTGCATGTGTGTTAGCGTGCGTGCGTGTGTGTGTTGCTTAAATTGCACTACATCTTTATTGTGAATAACAACCTTAGTTATCATATTATATTTAATAAGCCTACTAGTTTGTGTTGATTAAGCATGCTGTCAAACAAAACGACGATTATCATATTTCCCATAGCATAAGCAACAATGCCGCCACATAAATTATTATCATGCATATATGGGTGGGTCCAGATTCTACACAAGTGCCTAACGTGTGGTAATAAACGTTATTGTTTGGCAATCAGATATCTATCCAGGAAGCGTTATAGGTTTCACTCCAGCCGGAACAAATGCAACAGCAAACGTACGACCACTCGCCATGTGCCACGCCTAGCGTTTTGTCATAGCAAGCTGAAGGGTTCACTACACGCTGGCTACGTAGACTAAACAGTTTCTTAAACATCGGTAATAATGGAATAACCAGATGTTATTTGTTGGCCAAGTTCCGTTACTTTATTCTATTGTCTAATTTGTATTAAACATATAACTTTTTGGACAAGCGTCCCCAAACATGCCACTATAGATTAGTTGCTGATCTCTCGGCGAGGTACGGTGTGTTTGTTGATATATCCACCAGGCGGGGTGTGGTTATCTCTAGGGCAAGAAATTTGCTACGAATTATGAAGACAGGAGGGTTACGTGTCGTAATCATCACAGACTTCCGACCGATGTGTGTGTCCCTCATGGACCGGGTACATGAGCCTTAATTCGTAGCCGGGTAAATTACCCGGGTCACGCACCGATACATTTGTCTTTTATTTCCCTTTAGCGACACATCAGATAGAGGTGTTTCAGATACTGAATGTCACGATGAGATATTATGCCAAATAAGACATAACTGGATAAAATAAAAAAGTCACGGACTACCGTTAAAAAACGCATTATAAAACAAGGTGTCCACAGTGGCTTAGTATTTGCTAACGAACCAAGCCATCGACTGTATGTGCTTTTGTGAGCTGCTTGAATTGTTTAACTCAGAATTGACAAAAGCACAACAGATTGGGCCACACGTAACAAAACAGTTCGTGTGAGGATCAATATGAAAAGTGTTCACATATAAGTGTTTCACTTCATGTCTACTCCTTTTCAAAACATATTTCTTAATTGTATTTCATTCGTACCATGTGACTTATTATTATTTGTATTTGTATTGCTTGCTTTTTAATGTTGTGTGTTTTGAAATAAATTGAAATAAATTGAAATAAATTGAAATAAATTGAATTGAATTGAATTGAATTGAATTGAATTGAATTGAATTGAATTGAATTGAATTGAATTGAATTGAATTGAATTGAATTGAATTGAATTGAATTGAATTGAATTGAATTGAATTGAATTGAATTGAATTGAATTGAATTGAATTGAATTGAATTGAATTGAATTGAATTGAATTGAATTGAATTGAATTGAATTGAATTGAATTGAATTGAATATCAAATAAAAACACCATAATTTGTTATGTTCAGTATTAAAAAAGAGACCGAAAATTGTTTACAGGCTAATCCAGTTGGCTACTTGATCGTGTAATTAATTCCGTCAATGATAAAACTAAACATATAGTAGTTAATAAAACATGCAATAAATCAAATTCTCAATGTCAAGATACTCTCAGCAAGACTTCTGTACACAAGTTCAAGGACATATGGGCTAAAATAAACGCTTCTGAATTTGCTGAGTGGAAAGAGACGTTGTTTTGCTTTCTTACGAACCATATCAGCATGCTCATGGAAAGTCATTTTTATCCTTAATAGTACCCACGTATGTGAAACTGTCAACCATTTAAAAACTCCCTCTGATCTATCACGAATGACCTTCCTGCCGACCTTTCCATACCGATTCCAAGAACAAGTTCCTTGGTTTTAATTACATTTAATTCACGAAAACTGTCTTTCAACATTGTACTCAACACGTACTCAGTTCGTGCCATGTGATACCATGTGTACGGAGTAAGAAAGAGAGAGAATGCACCCTTGTGGGGGTCCTTTGTTCACACTAATCTCATCAGACAATACAGACTGACCCGCTGTGGTCGATCGCACAGAAATTGCCTTGTCACAAAATGAGATGAAAATTTGAGTTTAAGTCTGACAGTCTCTGAATCAAAACATGATGTTGAATGGTTTGAAAAGCAGTGGACATATCCATGAAAACAAATCCGACACAAATAACAGCTTTATCTAAGTGACTAGCGATGAGATATATCAGAGCTTGAGTTGCTTTTCGATACATTTCCTAGCCCAATACAAGAACTGTAACGTGTCTATGCGATCGGCCAAAACGTAGTCAGGTGAGCTAAGCAATTCAAATATGGTATGTTATGTTTATACAAATGAATGGCTCAGAACTGGGATACGAAACTTTAATACGTTACGTTAGATTGGCACGACGGAAGAAATCGTCTCAAAAATAGATGACAGCATTCCATAGAGGTTTAAACAAAGGAAGTTTATATAATGTCATTTGCCAAACCCGAAATGGGATACCAATCAAATATGATTAATACTTCCTAGACCTTGAACATCGGCGTACAGTGTAAAGTTCAAGATAATGCAACATAACATCGTGCACATATCACGAGATCACATTTGAAGCGACCCTCCACAGATACGGGCCTACAGATCGATATGAAGGGGTTGTAGCTCGGTAGTTGTTTTAGACGAGCAAGCACGGCCGCATGATCGACCCGGCAGTCGAACCAATCGAACCGACGAAGAGAAGACATGTTTCTAGTAAGTTATACGTACAACTAGTGAGTGTGTTGGGTTAATATCTTACCATTTCCATATATACTTAGTTCTAAGGGATATTGTGCATAACGAAGTAAGAAGGCCTTCCGATTGCGTGTGGCGTGTGTTTGTTTGTTTGTTTGTTTGTGTGTGTGTGTGTGTGTGTGTGTGTGTGTGTGTGTGTGTGTGTGTGTGTGTGTGTGTGTGTGTGTGTGTGTGTGTGTGTGTGTGTGTGTGTGTGTGTGTGTGTGTGTGTGTGTGTGTGTGTGTGTGTGTGTGTGTGTGTGTGTGTGTGTGTGTGTGTGTGTGTGTGTGTGTGTGTGTGTGTGTGTGTGTGTGTGTGTGTGTGTGTGTGTGTGTGTGTGTGTGTGATTGCGGTTTCCTGAAGCTTCTTTATTAGTGATCACGTTATCTTCACATTATATGTAATTACATGCTCTCTTCATATCAACAGAATTCGCGTTTGGGTCTCCAAGTTCGTGTTTTGTATAACAACATGACTATACAAAAAGCTTATTTTATTAGGTTTAGTGTATGAATTGTTTCATAACAATGTTTAAAGGAAAAAAGTGTAGGATCTTCAAATTCAGATAACGTAATGAAATATTTTTAATTTGTTATCATTGTTGTTTAACGTTATTATTATTTTAAACAATTATTGATAATATGGGGTTGAGAATAGTTAAAATGTTGGCGATGACAATAAACGATACATTAATTGTGTTATGATTGTTTTGCGCCTATCTCATAATGCATTTCGAGTTCAGCGTAGTTGTTCAACTTTTATCTTATCTTATTTTGTTTTATTTTAGAGCCTTTGCGTGGTGTTAGGCGTCGTCTGTTCGGTGTTATGTGTAGAGCTTCGTCATCCAACGAAAGAAGTGAATAGAATACCAAACACCGCGGTGTGTAAGTCGTACTGTCTGTACAAATATTTCGAGTGTTTCCGAAAAAATAAATGTCATAGACCCGAGAGGAAATATCGCATTCAGTTCTGCAGGGAACAGTATGAACAGTGCTTTCCCAAGTGCAAGAAGGAACTGTACGAACTGGACTATGACATAGGCAGTGAGAAAAAGCTTGCGAAGAAAGTGCAACCGGAAATACGACGAGGACGGGGAAGACCAAGGAAGATTAGGGTAGATTAGTTCACGTCTTACATAGGATTGAATTTTGTATATGCCATTTTGCGAGAGTTGTATGTGCGAAGACAATGTCAAAACTCAGTGGAGCTCAATGTTGACACTGTTGTTTTAATGGCACATATGCTCAACTATGACAAACAGAGAGCGGTTGTGTGGAGGAGAGAAGGTCAACTACTTCAAACAAGTGGACGCGAGTTGGTGCTGCGTTGCTAGTGGAGAGAGATAGAGAGAGAGAGAACAGAGAGAGCGAGAGCGAGAGCGAGAGCGAGAGCGAGAGCGAGAGCGAGAGCGAGAGCGAGAGCGAGAGCGAGAGCGAGACGAGAGCGAGAGCGCGCGCGAGAGAGAGAGAGAAAGAGAGAGTTAATGCAGCGTTGTTGATGTTGTTGAACGAAGAAAGGCTCAACTACGACAGATAAGTCGGTGCGGTGCGGTGCTGTTGTTGTTGTTGTTGTTGTTGTTGTTGTTGTTGTTGTTGTTGTAAGGAGAGACGTTCAACTACGACAGACAAGTTGATGCTATATTGTTGTTGTAAGGAGAGAGGCTCAACTACGAGCGACAAGTCGGCGCGGTGTTGTTGTTGTAAGAAGAGAGGCTCAGCTACGACAGACAAGTTGGTGGGGTGTTATTGTAGTAAGGAGAGAGACTCAGCTACGACAGACAAGTCGGTGCGGTGTTGTTGTTGTAAGGAGAGAGACTCAGCTACGACAGACAAGTCGGTGCGGTGTTGTTGTTGTAAGGAGAGAGGCTCAGCTACGACAGACAAGTCGGTGCGGTGTTGTTGTTGTAAGGGGAGAGGCTTAACTACGACAGACAAGTCGGTTCTGCTTAGCTATTGGAAATAGAAACACTCAGCGGCGGCATTGGTGCAGCTTTGTTACGAAACGAAGGCGCACAATTACGACACACAAGTTGTTGTGTAAATCTCACCTTCTTATATCATTAGCTTCAAATGAAGGTTAGAATACAAAAACGATATTTAGATAGAACGCCGTATCTATGCGCTGATTACAGACTTCCGATACAAAACACATTTAGCGTGCCAGAGGCAGGTATACAAGTGTTCGTATTGAGATTGCATTAATCAAACCCGGGGCGCTGGCAATTACCTCAGAACACTGCTGTTTTTGATTTATTTACTTTGGCGGTACGAAAATGTAACCACTGTGTGCATGTACATGCGAAATGTATTAAACATAACGTCGGAGAAACATACAGAGTTGATCGCAATTTCGTGTAATTGATATTTGTCGCATGCGGCACTGAACACAAGTCGTGTCATTGATAGTTTGTATGTTCGCGCATTCGTCTGGAACTATTTTATGAGTCAAAGTTTAACTGAGCGAAGGAGCGATGGAGCGATGGAGCGATGGAGCGATGGAGCGATGGAGCGATGGAGCGATGGAGCGATGGAGCGAGGGAGCGATGGAGCGAGGGAGCGAGGGAGCGAGGGAGCCAGGGGATCGGCGGACGCACGGACGCACGGACGCACGGACGCACGGACGCAAGGCATAAAGAAAGTGCGGCTAGGCGCATTCCTGAAATATGTTTGGCCGCGTAATTGTCTGCTAACGAAACCATTTGGGTTAATTGTTTATCCAGTGTTAACGGCGACAACATTCTTTTGGGCAGGCTCTCGTTGGCAGAATGTGTTAAGTGTACACCTGACACCCTTATTCTATTTGTGACCGGAGCATACAACAAAGTTGTTGACCTAACATATGTCATTATTGCGTGTTTGATAAACAAAATACCTTCATGAAGCACTTTATGCTAGCAACGTGTTGAATTCGGTTAATGTGGCCGGCGGCGCAAAGATTTTCCCATCATAAATCAAGATTGATCAAAACATTAATAGCTGATGTCTGATTCTGATCCTCAAAGAACAAAACATTTTAAGACTTGGTTTCATTGTAATATATATTAAGAGTTTCTTCACAGAAAAACCACCACCATATTTCGACCGTGTTAATACGTGGTGGAATTTCATTTCTATAATTATGTTTCGTAATGTAAGACGTAGGGCTAGATTTAGGATTAGGGCTACATTTTGGGTTAGAGGTAATAATAGAGATGTTACTCGGACGTCTCCCATGAAAAGAAATGACGCGTCCCGGAGCGTGTTGATACATGTGTCAGATAAAATATGGAACCCAATAAAACATGGGTGCTGGGGTCCATATTCTATTTTATAATTTAGACCTCCCCTTTGTAGAATGTGGATCCCCGTTTTAAAAGCTGAACAAATTGGTAAAATAGTATAATGCAGTTCATAGATTGTAACTAGAATATCTCAGCCAACACTCATAAAACACTTTCGTAAAAACAGTTTTTATTATTTTCTATTTTAGCCACCCTTGCCATTAATATGCCAGTCATCTTTGACTGTGAATACTGTGTATCCTATCAACTGCTAAAATGTGTGAATTGTTCCGTATTGTGGGATGGTTGAATAAATATAACTAAGAGTACTATTTACTCATGCATTCATTTATTGTCATCTCAAAAAAATACAATATACAGGGAAAATAATTGTGTTATTGTTTCATGTAAGACCAGTTCATGTTTTGAAACTTTGAATGGACCAGTCTCCCTTTCAACGGTGCTCACACAAACTACTACAAGCTTGTATGAGACGCTAAATTTAAACTCCATTGGAATATATATATATATATATATATATATATATATATATATATATATATATATATATTTATATAATGTATGTATGTGTGTATGTGTGTGTGTGTGTGGTTTGTGTGTGTATGAGAGTGTGTGTGATGTGTGTGTTTGTGTGTGTGTGTGTGTGTGTGTGTGTGTGTGTGTGTGTGTGTGTGTGTGTGTGTGTGTTGTGTGTGTGTGTGTGTGTGTGTGTGTGTGTGTGTGTGGTATGTGTATATGAGTGTTGGGGGGTAAGGCGTGCGTCTATGCATGGGTGCGGAGGTGTAGCCCTGCATGTTACAATTCAGCCATCAGCCCGCCCCGCATATTGTGCCACCTCCCAGCCCGCAGCCCGCCCTGCCCCGAAAACAATTTATATACGACCGAAGTAAGGTTCGACACTAACGTGTGTCCTCTTGTCAGGATAAGTACTTAGCAACACCGGACAAGTTGGACCGGGATACGTGTCCGATGGGACTAGTTGAGTGAATCGGCCTGAAAGCCAATCATAGTATATATCTGAATCTGCTCGTTGTCATAAACAGACGGCGCACCAATTGATAACAAGTGCAAACACCTCTCCCATCACGGACTTGGATATATAACAGTCAACTCCCCGCTTTGTTAATACTAGTTTAGCTCAAGAAGAGTAGCTTTATCGCGTCATCGTGAGTGTGAAGCCATTCATCTTCCGTGAGTGGTATGGAATGTTTTGTTGATCTGTCAGTATTTGCTTGTTGCGAAACACTTCACGATGACACATATTAATGGCTGACAAACCCTCTAGATATGACGCTGCTAATATGACAACAATTCTGCTAAAGACAAAACTGTCTCTTTGCGTAAGCGTCTTCCTTTCCAGGCGCATTTCTTGCTATTTCCTTTTAGGTCCTACCCACATTACCTCCGCCTTCTCCAAACTTAGTCTTCGTCCATGTCTATCGAACTATCTCTCCACTCTAGCAGCTGTTCTTGGAGATCTACTTCCCCATCCACTACTACTGCCAGGTCATCTGCGTACAATAGTTTCCGGAGTACGTCTTTTGTACCAATCTTTCTACTTATCAAGTCAACACAGCGATAAACAACAATGGGCTCAATTAACTTCATAATAAATTCTATAAATAAAATGTTAAACATAATTTTTAATATCATTGTTAATATAATCCTTTTGAATTAGCACGCATTCAATATAAATATAATTCAATTTTACATATTATTCAATTGTAAGCATAATTTTAAAGGACATTTTAGACCTCTTATTATATTTATTTATTTATTTACTAACTTAAAATAATATTTTAGAAA